>CM060957.1:63329164-63684195 GCA_030765055.1 Mantis religiosa | reverse complement strand
TGTCATCCCATATACCATTAATATTAATCAAATTTACCTTTGATTACTTTCTCATTTTGTATACTTTTATACTGTTTATAAGAATATTTAAATATGCTATTACTGCACTGTAGCAGTTAGGCTTTTTTTGTTTTGTTTTGTCATTTACGTTCTCCTGCGTTATCATATCGGACGATGAATGGAATGGGTGAAATGATGCTCAAATGAGACCAAGGTCCATAGAGCTTAGAGTTTCCCGACATTCGCCTTTCGGGATAAGGGAAAACCCTGGAAAAACCTTATCCAGGTAACTCACCCTGACCGAGTTTCGAACTCGGGACCTCTTGAACGTGAGGCTACCATCTACGCTATCAAGGCGGGCAGTTAGCCTTCGTTACATCTAAGCATTGAGAAAAATACTTATTGAACATTAAGTGTTTCTATTGCATAGTACATATGAAATCTTTTATTTACCTGGAAGCAATATTTTACTGATACTGATTTATTACAGATCCTTTCAGACTTTCAATGAAGGTAAACCTTTCAAATAAAAATTAAAATAAGAATAGGTAATTATATAATCTTTTGACATTCTCAGTTTGTATATTGTGTTATACTACTGAACTGTTCTACATTTATGCAGCACTAGTACGACAAATTTTTCTCCTCTCGAATTGTAGTTGAGTTATAACCTAGCACGTTGATGTTTGTTTATGGAAACTTCATATGCATGTGTGTAAACAAGCATATGTTGTTGATAGTAATTTTGCGCTTTATTATGAGCTAGAAACTGTTTAAGTTTCCTTTACATAGGAATGAAAATAAAATATGTATATAGTAGGGAAGAACTTAAAGAAAAGTCTTATCAATTGAACATTTTCTACTTAAAAGAGAAATTTTAAAGAACTTACTGCATTATTATTGCTTAAAATGTAATAATTGTATTAATAAATCATTATTACACGTCTGCCTGTACGGTTTTAGGCTCTATTTTCGATATAATGCGCCGAAAATCAAGAACAGCCAACATTCTGTCACTATAAAACTTTCATGCATTTGCTTATTATGCTTATCTTAAATTTTTTATTTCATACATTAATAAAGTTAGCAAAAATGATGGGGTATGATACAGTTAATGAATTACAGCCCATGGTTATGAAATCATTACCTTCGTACCTTTGTTTGCCTATCTATTAAATTGTATCCTTTCCACGTCACTTTTGAGGATCTACCTTAATATCTTGTTTCAGTTTTAACTTCAAAATCCAGAATTAATATTTTGTTCACGGTACAATTATTTGCCTTGTATTCAATTTCAGTCGTGTGTAGATTCGTTAAAAACACAAACCGATAATGGAGCTCAAAAAAAGCTCATTCATACGGTGTCTACTGATGAAAAAGCTGGGATGTGGCTCACCACCATTGGCAAGAGAATTGATCCCTTCCCCCAACATTTCAAATGGGAAATAGCTAACTGCAGGTATGTGACACCAATTTCACACCCTCTCCATTTTTTGTGATACTATTGGAACGGAAATTTAATTTGGACTTTTCCCGCAGGAATTACTCATGGAATGCATTGGTCATGTTTCATTAAAACAATTTATTAAGCACTCAAATGTGAGGTTAATGATATTTACCCTTTGACTTACCTCTGGATCGTTTTCGATCCAGCTACCTACTAGGCGTAAACCATTTCTGAAACTGAAATGTTGCCAATTGAAAACTTTGGAGAATTAACATTACTATGCAACGTTATTGCTGAGTAAATCAATTTCTGTAGCTTTTTTCCATCTCGGTAGTTTTGGAAGAAATATTCTTCACAGATAACAAATAGTTTGACTAATATCCTTCATAATTCCTCACTATAAATAAAATATAAATAAAATATAGCAAGATATCCTTATATCAGCTTCGCTAATGATATACGTACAGATTGTTATATTTAACTAAAATATGTATGTTTTAAGACTAATGTTGATTTTCGAAAAATCCTTAGAAAAGTCTGGTTTGAACAGGTTTCCCGCAGAGCACGAGAACTTGACAGTAATGTGAAATAATGGTTTTGCAATTTTGCTTTCATATTCGCGGTATTATATAAATTTAAATAAAATTGTGTGTTATAAAAATTTAATCATGATCTTATGGTAGGGTTGTAAAAGAAATTTCTTTTCTGTAATTTGTAATTTATCGTCTATCCTTTTACATAATCAAATGAACATAAAATATGAAGATTACAATTATAAAATCCATACTGGAAAACGACATATATTCCTAAATTCTGAAAATCTTACCATATTGCTTGCCTTTGAATAATAATTCGACCCCCATACACCTAACCCTAGGTTTTTGTGTACTGGAGGCCCACTACTTCTTTTTACACATTTTTCCATTTCACCTATCCTAACCTGCATATTTCTCTTAAATGTTCTTAGCCATCTCTCTTTAACTTTCCCTTAATAATTCCCTATATTTCTCCTGTTCCTTTCCTCTTTTAGTGACAAAATTTTTGTAATTACTACTTCTCCCCCAAATTGTCCCATTTACATAGCGAGGCCTGCTCTCTCCATATCTTTGTTTGACTACAATACATACAATGGAAGTCTGCATTCTCTTTCCCACACAATGAATATTTATCTAGCTCCCTATTTTGACCTCCCGTAGGGGAGGGGATCCGTCCCCTTCAGCTGCCGAAGTGCGGGCGCTGCGGACCCTTAGCACTCGTGGTACCTCTGACGTTACTAGAGGAACCTTGGGCCGAACATACCGAGCCCCTCCCGTAGGGAAGTTGTTCGGATTGGGTTGGACTCGAGGGGGCAATGTGTTCCCGATACCCACGGGTAAATGGGTACTTCCGGCCAGGCTACGGCCGCCCGTAGGGGGTAGAGGGTTGCCTGAATAGTCCCGGGTACTAGCCTGCAGAGCTAGTAGAGGGTGTGCTAGATCACCATTCGGCCCCACCGATGTTATCGGTAGTCTACCCTGCGGGGTTGACGCGCGTAAGTGGCGTATCCGCTTCCATCCCGTCTTGACGTTGGGCTCAGCGGGAGGGGGGGCTTTTTAGACTCAAGGTATTGCCCTATGGAAAGAGCCCCGGAGTTTCCAACGCCCCCGGGTAGAAGGAGGCCCCAGTCCTTGGTCCTACGGGTCCAGGACTAATGGGAGTAGAGCTTCTGAGCTTAACTGTCCCTATCTTGACCTATACCTTTCAAGTTTATCACTCCTGTTTTCGCCCAAGTAAACCCTTCTCGCCCTAACTTATTACATAGTCTATATATGCATCCCTCCCCCAGGTTGTTTTTATTTCTCTATATAACCTCATTGAGCTTTTGTCCGTTTCCTGGCAAAAATGTCCTTGTGTCAATATCCTCTAATGTTAACTTCTTTCGAGAAGCCTCTATGACCATCCTCTGCATTTATCCAAGAATGCCCCTTATCTATCTTCTTTAACACGTAATTTATTTTATGTATCCAAGACCCTCTCCAGTTACTTCTCCTTTAAATATGAAAACATTTCTTAATTATATTTCCATCTTCCAAGTTAGCGATTCTGTATAAATATTTCATTGCCCTTGACAAAATTTTAATTTTAGTAGAATGCCTGCCCAGTTCCAATTGTGCTGCTCCATTAGGTGATGCTGGTTCTGTGTGATAAACTACATTATCTAAGGCTCAGAGGAGACGTCCCATGTTGATGGAAGTGCATTATTTCTCTCAGTATCTATGAAGGTACCTGCAACTATTTCAGAAGGATAGTGAACACGGAAAACTCATTTATGTGTCTAAAGAAACGAAGAAGAATACCCAAGTATTGTTCAACTAAAGATTACGTAGTGGTTTACCGATTCAGTTGGAGAATATATCATAATGGTATGTTGCTCAGTGGTTAGGATAAGCAGACGGAGATCGGGAGTCCCTTGTTTAAATACCGGCTATGGAATTTAATTTTTTATCTTATTTTACCTTTCCAAAACATAACATTGATTATTCCATGGAATGTTTGTTCTTCGCCTACTGCCCTGCATTCTTTGCATTATTTTATTCCTCTTTTCTAGTTCTCGCCTTAGTACTGCACCTCAACTGACGTCTTCTTCAATATCCTTAGCTGTTGTATTCAATGTATCTCATATCCGTTGATCTATATATTCCAGTGTATTCAATTTTTCTATTACATTTTCCGTTATCGTGGTAACTCCACAGTTCCTGGATTTAATTCTGTACCACCTATTATTATAAGTACTAGTAGCACTTCCAGTAATCAAAAGTTGTGTGCTTTTTCATCAAAAGTGTAGCTTGTCCCTTTAATTTTCATTGTGATAATCATATCGCTCTTATTCTACGCATTACAATGACCACTTTCACGTCCACTTGCACTTAACTGTAAGAGCTCACCCTAAACAGAAAATTCATCAACTTAGCATTCCATACTTTTATAATTCATGATAAACATTTTTCCAGTATCCATATTTACTACTAGTTGGGTTATTAGTTACTTCACCTTAAAACTAAATCAATAAACTCTCAAAGCATATTCACTAAACAACAGGTGTACCAATTACAAAACAAAATGTGTAAGAAATTAACTACCAAGTTGTGAAATTTCACATCACATTATTAAAATGTTATCAAATCACAAACCGTGAATTGGATTTTCAGCAAAACCTGCAAGTGTTTAAGGTAAAAATGTTTTTCCAACACCTTTTTATTTATGGAAAAAAGCTAAATAGTGTCAGAAAGCAGCAAGTTCTTGTTTGTTGGATGTCACGGATGCTAGTACAATATGGAAGGAAATGACAACCTCACGTGAGTTGAACAAACTATGATTTTAAAAAGGGATTCCTTTTACATTCACGACATTTTCTCTACATATTCTTAAACGGAGCGAAATGATACGGACTGTAGCACATGTGACTTGCATTTGGGACGTCATGGTTTCCCGTCTTCCTGATTCATGAGCCTTTTTGGGAATTAATTAACCTAATAGTGGTTAACTATAAAGCCCGGGCCTTAAAGTACTTACATGTAGTAAGTCGCCATTAAGGTAGTAGTCTCATGTGTTTATGAGAACTCCTAAGTGGTTTACCGGGAAAATACGAGTCAGTTGGAGAATTTAATGTCATATCGGCACGTTGGCCATAGTAGCACAATGGTAGTGCGGCTGGACGGAACCAGAAGATCCGTGGTTCAAATCCCGGCTATGGCATTGAATTTTTCAGTCTGACTCAACGTTTCCACAATTTAGCCTACACACGGCCAGTGTGAAAGAATAATTAATTTCCATTAATTAACCTAATAGTGGTTAACTATAAAGCCCGGGCCTTAAAGTACTTACATGTAGTAAGTCGCCATTAAGGTAGTAGTCTCATGTGTTTATGAGAACTCCTAAGTGGTTTACCGGGAAAATACGAGTCAGTTGGAGAATTTAATGTCATATCGGCACGTTGGCCATAGTAGCACAATGGTAGTGCGGCTGGACGGAACCAGAAGATCCGTGGTTCAAATCCCGGCTATGGCATTGAATTTTTCAGTCTGACTCAACGTTTCCACAATTTAGCCTACACACGGCCAGTGTGAAAGAATAATTAATTTCCATTAATTAACCTAATAGTGGTTAACTATAAAGCCCGGGCCTTAAAGTACTTACATGTAGTAAGTCGCCATTAAGGTAGTAGTCTCATGTGTTTATGAGAACTCCTAAGTGGTTTACCGGGAAAATACGAGTCAGTTGGAGAATTTAATGTCATATCGGCACGTTGGCCATAGTAGCACAATGGTAGTGCGGCTGGACGGAACCAGAAGATCCGTGGTTCAAATCCCGGCTATGGCATTGAATTTTTCAGTCTGACTCAACGTTTCCACTTTTTGGGAATCTCTGCAGATCACTAAGGAATACCGGGAAGGTTCCTTTCACCCACCAATTTTTTTTCTCCCTCTCGTTTACCTCGTTTCTCATTTCAGTTCACCATTCATCAGTTTTACTTCCTGACAGGAAGAAAATTCTGTGTGAAGTCAACCTTAGTTAATGATATGAAAATAAAAATTTAACATTATTATTATAGAGAAATTTACACTCAAGATTGACCATTAAGCTAATTTCATATTTCAATCTTTGCTATAGTCTGTAATTGTCCTGTTTCTTTTCGTGCATATTATGATGTGATATACACTACACTTCTGCCCGCACAATATACACTTGCAGTCTTCGTCTGGCACGTAGAACTTCTTGTTTTCAGATATCTTGTGATGAAGTCCGTATATTACTCCACAGAGCGTTGAGACGTATCGACCTTCAGGTGACCAGCGCTGTGGTCTTATCTGATCGATCAGAAGAATGAAATATTAGTATGTTTATGTACAGTAAGTTACGAAACACAAATAGAGCGATTGAAAGCTGCGTGTGTCTATATGATATGATTTCTCGTGCCTGCCGATGTAAGATACATTGCTGTACAGAAGGCATGATTTCATCTGAACAGAGTATACATACACTGGCTCGCCGTGTATGTGCGATAAGGTGAGGTACACTTCTCTGTGTTGCGAATTTTTCCTGATACGCTTTCTTGTTTTACCAGCTCGTATAGAGTCGCGTTGTGACGTGGCACTGCGTGTTGCACTCTCTACTCCATCTGTCGCGCATTGCCCACTTCATACCGAGAGATCTGGTGGTGTCTTATGTGATTATCCGTTTATAAAACGTTAATCTTACAAAGGTATTTAATTCATGGTTTATAGTTGTAAAGTGGTAATTGTATTTGAATTTAGCACATTTAACAAGTGTTTCATTTAGAAGAGTTGGTACTTTATTCCTGTAAACCTGTGTCACATTTGTTTTTAAATACAGCCTTGAAATTCTTTGCGCTGTTATTGACACTATAACTTTTAAAAAATATTTATTTATCTCTAACTCCTACATCATAAATTTTGCTGCACTCCTTTCAGTAACCACCCCACTAAAGTATGCGCGTTTACATATTTGTTATTATCAACGCTCCACTAGAGATCTCTATTGGATGTGATACACAACGAGATAATTACGAACACTGCATAAAAATATGCTTGAGCTGTCGTCAACATTGGACCTATAAACGCGACTGTCGCCATTTATTAATCGATATGGTGTCCATTTGGGTCTGCGCCAACCAGCTGTTCTCTTTGATGTGTGAGCTTTCGGTCTATGCTTATAAATTTAGTGTCAATAAAAGGGAAATAAAAGGTTCCAAAGGTCTTTATAGTCTTTGACTCGACCAGCTCGGCACTTCATTTTGTGAATATAAAGCTTAAGGTATAATTTGAGAGTCTGTTATGTAATATTTAGTGACTGCATTCAGGAGCACCAAAGAATAAAAAAAATGCATCATTAACTTTGAATGGGAAAGTATTCATCATAGAAATAACGACAATCCTTTACCTAAAATTGCTTGCTTCTATTGTGGGAAATACCGGGTCAGGGGGTGACTGCTGCAAAAAAGGTCGATTGACCTAGCTTCCGACAATGAACCTATGGCTTTGAGTGGCTCACTTTGTGGTGGTGATATCACAGTATAGGGTACCCAAAGTATAGATGAAGGAATAGCTTGTACACAAAGCGGCCTGCATAGCTGTATCGTGGTTACAACCTTCTCCAGGAGGAAGCGATGAAGTGAATGAACCAAAGGAAGGAACTAAGGCCGCATGTATAAAAGCCAAAGAGTATCTTAGACGATCCTAACAATTTCAGTCTGTATTACCCGTTCCACTGCTGGAGCTATTTAGGGGAATTAGCCGTCTAGCATTCTAAGGGAATGTATATACTTTTCTATAAGAAGTATCCAAGCGATTTGTTCCGCAACGCCACACACCTCGAAACGCCTTAGAAATGACACGAAATGGGATGAAATGGAAATGAAAGTAAACTAATTATTGATATAGATTTCCTCTGCATTCACTGACGTTACTATTAGTTAATAGTTACAAATACTATCAATCTTTTCGCAGTGTTGTTCTAACCTACGTTGATTGTTATTACGAGAGCTTTTCAATAAACAATGATCACAACTTTTTTGACAACGTACCTTTACTCATCCTCATAGTTTTGATGGTCCTTCTCAAAATAGTCTCCCCTTAATGCGATGCACATTTCCCAGCGTTTCTGCCAGTCTTCAGACATGCTGGAAGCCATTTTTGAGAGATCCTTCATAATCGCCTTCACAGCCTTCACCACTGCTTCTGATGATCGATGAAGCCTCCCATGAAGGCGTTTCTTCAAGTTAGAAAAATTCATATGGGGTTAAATCTGGACTATAGGGAGGGTGAGGGATGCACTTCACGTTGATTTTTGCAAGATATTCAGCAACAACAATGGCATTATTGTGGTGCAAAATCCAGCCTGCTTCACGGAAATAAGGTCTTTTGCGCCTGATATGGACTTACAATGTTTTCAGGACATCCCTGTAATACTGTCCAGTTACTTAAGTGTGTGCAGGTACAACATGCTGATAAACCAATCCAAACATATCAAAGAATAAGATGACTATAACTTTTCCAGCAGAAGCAACCACTTTTGCTTTTTTTGGGGGTTGGTGATGAAGGAGATTTCAAAACTGAGCTTTGCTATTTGCTCTCAGGATCAAAATGATGTAGCCAAGTTTTATCAGCAGTGATTACGTTTGAAAGAAACTCCGGATCTTCCTCTAACATCAACTTTAACTGCATGTTACCTCCATTGCAGCGGTAGGCGATACTGAACATGTCTGAATTTCCCTGGTTCTTCTAGGCGGGAACCAGGAGTACCAACAATGAAACTACTACGGCGTGTTTGTTTCACACTAAGCTAACAGAATATGGCAAGATTGAATTTTAGTGTGAAAAATTATGACCGTAAAAAGGTAATGACCATTGTTTATTTAACAGTCCTTGTATTATCATTATCATCTTTATCATTATTATTATCATCATTGTCATCATCTTCATCATCTTCTATGCCAAAGCTTTGTCTCTATCAGTGACAGGTATTTCAAATTAAAATGGTCACGACTTTCATTAGAGTAATGGTTATTTACAACAAAGACCTTTAAACGATAATGGCAAGCAGTGGCTGCTGTTATCAGTTCCATTCAAAAGAATAATATGCCATGATGCTGATCGAATTGCTCATTTAAGAGGGCAGAGTACAAAAAACACTTAAACTCCAGCAGGAGGATACAAATTTGGAAGTCCATTTATACGGGGATCGACTGATAAGTTTCAGGTCTCACAATAAAAAAAAATAATATATTTTTTCTTCATATTTTAACATAATCTCGGAAGTCTAATACATTTGTAATATCGGTTTTGTCATTTAATTAAACCATCTCTGTAATGTGATTTACTACGGTTCTCAAAATAGTGTTTACCGCGTCAATAACCTCGTGCTGTGAAATCTTCGTATTCCAAGACATTTTTGTGAGGTTTGGGAATAGCTGGTAGTAATAGGGTGCTAGATCTGGCAAACAGGATGGATGTTCAAGCAATTTGAACTTCAATTTAATGCGTACAAGCACACAAATAAGAAACTGAAGTACTGTTTCCTCGCAGAAGTGGAAACATCCAAATATTATATCAATACTTATGATTACTTCATGTTAAATAATAAATCATAAATTGCTGATCAGAAAATCAGTACGTTTGTGTTTAAAAATTCGTATAACAAGAAACAGTTTTAATGCTTTGGACAGCCCTGGTGGATACAAAGTAGCACGTTCGGCAGAGACTCAACTTTTTGGGCATCATAACAGTTACGATGTGATCTGCTCCCCAGGGATTGGTAGAGGACGGCAAATCCCTCGAATCAGCCAATTAGTGCAGTAGAAAACAAGAAGATAGCAGCACACATACACACAGAAAGAATGTTATCGAGAAAATGGCCCGGGACAACGAATATCACAACGAAACCAGCTTTCTATTCTTTTTACGTCATTTCAGGACAAGAAAACGCAACAAAGCTCTCAGCTTTGCCAAGCAAATATATTCACTTTTCCGGATTAGTCCTATTTTAGTTTCTGAGTGGATTAACAGTCGTTCGCAGTGTATTTTCAAAAATCGCTAATATAAGTAAGTTTATATAAACCAGATAATGATATGGTCACAATGGATTTTACAGATGTGCGGAAGAATTCGCAAAGAAAATAAATAAAAAATAAATAAATACACAAGTAAATATGTAGAGTACATTGGGTTTTGTTAACTATTCTTTATTGCTCACTTTTTAGCAGATAAAGAACAGCAAATTATCCACTCGAGGTACATAGATCTCTTATATCACCGCAAGCCTAATCGACATAACTTTATGTGTTAATAAAGCGTATTTGATCAGCAATATATCATTAATTAAAGTGTTGACATATCTCGTTGGGTAAAACTTGGAAGTGAAAGGAGAACTTTCGGTTTCAAATATCAGTAGAAATTTTCTATACAGTGCTGTGAAACAATTTTATAATACACTTCAAATATCTGTCCACAAATTCGTATGTTACAGTTTCTCATTGGAAAAGAATAGCATTTCATTCCTTTTCTGAATTCTGCTAGCTAACCATTATGCAGTGCCATACTTTCCACTGGTGGCCGGCCGGCCAGCGTTTGGTTTGGCAGCAGAAGGCTCGCTGCCGCCGCAGTAGTCACGCTTGTCATAGAAGGTAACAAAGGTATATATTGTTTTGTGAAGAAACATGGCCATGTAACGAAAACCATAAACCATGCTTCGTCTGTGGAAGATATAGCTTTGGGTCCATAGAGCCATAATTAACATTGCCCGCCATCCAATTGCAGAAATTTGCTCTACACCCAATATCAAGTGGTTGCAGTTCCGGAACTACAGTTATCTTATACGGTTTTAATTTCAAAAGATTAATGTCCTTCCAAGCGAATGATTATAAATTAGCCGTTTCTTGTAATAACCTAATCAGAGATTGTCTTCGGCTACGTTCTAACGTTTGACCTATCTAATCGAACTTTTCCTCTGTAAGCAAATGGCGAGTTCTTTTTTATTTATTATCAGGAACAGAGCCAGTTTCTCTGAATTTTTTTACACGTTTCATGTGAGAGACAGAAATACTAGGAAGTGAGTTTATAGATAGCCGTGTCAGTTCCCTACAAGACTGGTGGCATGTAGGAATCATACAGGAATTTGCAGGTGCTAAAGTATACACACTTCTTTGCATTATAACAAAACTAATCACAATTTGATCACAAATAACTCATCAAGAACCCGCACTAACAACGGCCAAACATGCACTGACGCGGAGAAAGGCGTGTGCCAGAAACGGCGAGAAGCACGCAGTTACCTTTAGTCAGCCGGCCGGATGGCCGGCCACCAGTGAAAAATTGGCGCTGTCGATAAGTATAGATCTGTGTCATAAAATTTTGGTAAACTTCGATATGTAAAAGCGACCTAAATTTCAAAATTGGGTATTCTAAATGTGTGATCTACATCTCGTAACACTAAAAAGCAATATTATGTGAAATATCTTACCCGATAATATGATAATACTACGAAAAATACAGTGTCAAAAAATTGAATATAGTAGACTGACACATTCTATACACATGTGTGGAGTTTCAGTTTTCCCACTGTAAAATTTCTCCTGCAATGTAAGTATTTAGGTATACCAATACAAACTGAACTATATACGTATACCACTAATAAAAGGGCGGAAGAATGCATTTAGGAGTATGTAGATTACTACCAGAGGATATATTTTTGTAAGAACAGAAGATTTATATCTTATAGCATCTGAGTCATTGTGGGAGTAGAAACATTCAAGTAGAAATGTGGTTCTGGAAGCACCGTACGGAATAAAGAATATATTTCATTAGATTTAATGCAATCAAATTCAGTGCGAGCATGAAGAATTGCTGCAGATACTCGTAATTGCGCTAAGCTGGAACCCATCTTTCGTCACAGCAACGGTTATGGAACATGATTTTGATATTCGCTGCTTCTTTATCTGTGTTATATGCAGACCTCATACTCTGTGCCTGGATTATGGAGGCAGAACTATGATTTCTGTTTCTCCTACTCCTACGAGTTCTGTTCTTGGGATAGCAAGATCAGCAAAAAAGAGGGAAATGGTAATACATGAGGTTGCAAATTTTACCAATTTTCTCAGGTTTTATTACCATAATTAATCACCCCTCAATAAGCGTTGCATCTCAGAATGACAGTTAACTATTCCTAAGATTCAAGCAGTGTCATTTCGATATTGTGTTCTTAATACTGCAATATTATCTCCTATCGCCGATTTCACCAACAGATGTTAAAACTTAACACGGGTTTAACAATAGTTATAACAAAAATTGCATTTCACCAACAAGTGTTAGCTTAACACACGTGTTAAATCTCTTATTAAACTAACAAATCAAATTTCTCATGTTAAGTACTTAACAATTGTAAATAGTCAAGATGGCGGGCGTTAACGCAGCTGTTGTTTTTGATTTCCTATACTTAAGAGTAATAGAGTACGGCCTATGAGGAGAAATGATTTTGAGGAGCTATAAGAAGAAAATTTTCTGCAGAGGTATAGACTCTCCAAACAAGTTGCTATGAAGGTTGTTGCGGAAGTACAAGAAAGGTTAGAACATGCATCGAAAGGAATATGCCGATCTCAACTTTGCTTCAAGTATTAGTAACTTTGCGATTTTATAATTCACTGAATTATGCGGATAAAACTCTGTCCACCTCGCGTCTTGAAACGTTCAAGTAACCCGTCACTTCTCCTTCGCCCTACGTTTAAAATTTGCAAAATACTGAGTTAGAAAATGCATCGAAATTAATATGCCGATCTCGCCTTTGCTACAAGTATTAATATCTTTGAGATTTTATAATTCACTGAATTATGTGAATAATACACTGTCCACCTCCCATCTTGAAACATCCAAGTCACTCGTCACTTGTACTTCTTCGCACCTCGTTTGAAATTTACGTAATACTGAAGAAGATGTTTCGTGTTTCTAGTAATGACACATACACCTGAATTAAATTCGTTTCCAATTTTTCCCCACGTGACATCTTTCTCCTTCACACTCACCGCATCCGTCCTCCTATTTTCCACGAAATCCTTATACTTCGTCTCCAGTTCAATTAACAATTCTTTCTCCACCGATTAGAAATTTGTTTCACGGCTTTTGTTTAAGATTTTGTTTATCCGCCATTTTTAGCTATGTGCAGACGAAAATGAAAACAAAAGAGCATCGCAGTACGTTCGGAAAATAATACGACTCATCCATAGCCTTCTATAGCTGTAACATTTACAAGTTTCTTGGCGTTAACACATGTTTGTTAACATTTTCAGAAAACCGGTTGGTGAAATGCAAGAAATTTAACAGCATTGTTAGTGTTGTTACAATTGTTACGTTAGATTTGTTAACGTGGATTTTAGAATCTGTTGTTGAAATCGGGCATTAGTCCGTGTTTTTGCTTTGTTATGCAGACAATTCTCACTAATAAGACTTGGAACAGCTTTATATAATGAAATAAAAGAAGCGAAACTGGTGAGAATGTATATGGTTACTAGAATAGGAGGCCAAATATAAGAGTTAGATTTAGTTGCACTCTTTTTTGTACTCATAGGTAGTTATTTTGATTTTGTGACAGTGGTCTACGTTTTCCCTTTGCCCCCTTGAGAATACAAAAGAGAATGGAAAAATTACCGGAAGATTTAATAAGGAAAGAAGAAAAAGAAAAAGATACTGGAAAAGGGATTAAGCTAAAATAGAAGTCGCAGAAAAAGGAACAAAAGTGTAACTAAGTAGAAAAGCACAGGAAGAAAAGTGTGCTGGTGGGAAGAGGAAAGGAGAAGAAATATTACCTAGCAGGTAGAGATCTCTACATGGCTCAGCGGTGTCAAGGCAGCAGAAAATGGCTAAATTCATATAAAACACAAGGTGGTCAACTTGGATCGATGGGGTCTATTGTTAAATCCGCTATTATTCTCTACACGTATTCCTCTACTCTGTCTTCATCCTTGTTTACTGCTCTGTTAAGGCACACACGCCACCACCGCTGACCAAGCTTTTTGTCGCCCTACTTTTTCTCTTTCTTTTGTTTTGAAAGTTATTTTATTTGGTTTTTGTGTAAGGGAAAACAATTTGGACATGCAGATCCCACCAAACCAAACAAAAACTATACGTTACAGTAAAAGGGATCAAAGCCATTGGACATTGAAGCTTTAATGCTTCATTATGCCCTAACGCAGCCTCTAAGCCTTGTTCTTTGTGAATGGGGAAATCGAGTTTCGAATGCAATGAAAAACCTTTTAAAGACACAAAGTGTATTTCCAGAATTGCTACATAGTACATTTATTTTAATGCACTAATGTTACTGAACGTTTGATCTAGGAAAACTGATCTAAAATGGGATTCTTTTAATTGTCATTCAGAGTATATAACACAGAAGATATAACATTTGGGCGAAATTTAATATTCTGACTTAGTGTGTATTTAACTGTTTAATGCTTTTATAACTGAATATATTTCAGAATATTAAACGAGAGTCTGTGGCTTTTTTTTTAATTTCCATTCATAATCTTCAAGTGTGTGTCTATGGATGTAATGTTTTGTAATTATACGATTCAAATGTTTTTCCCTGAAGTTTTCATAGGCCTTGCAAAATGCTGGTTAGTTAAATTATAATCGAACCAATTCGCGCCTTCTTTCTCCTGTGCGAGATGGCTGGCAGTAACCGGGAACTTAAGCCGTCAAAGGAGGCAGAAGGTAGGAGTTATCAGAAGGGGGCGGATTTTGTCTTATTTTCCTATTTTATTCCTTCGTTCAGAAATGTAGGCTTTTAAGTCTAATTTCTTAGTTTTATAGCACATATAAATGCTTATTTCATACTTTTGTGCCTATTCTGCTTATTAGTGCCTAAAACTGCCTTTTTAGCCAATTTATTCTGGTTTTAATTTTTGACAACAGCTTTTGCATTTGTTTCAATGCAGTAGCATGATATTTTTGTGCTGGCGTAAAAGCTTATTTCTTGAGCTAATAGTAGAATTTGAGGGGGGGGGGGATATTAATCAAATTATTGATGGTGTCAATTGTTAACAATCATATGAGAGCACAATCAGTATCGCTGGTTAGCAGGATTTTACATGTAAGAGTTCTTTTACATGTGTGTTAATGTACTGACACGAAGCTGTTGTTTTACCCAATCTTAAAAGCACCACTCTGCGACTCTGTTCAGGTTACAGCTTAAACATTAAAGGCCAGCGCTTAATTAGCTGCGGTACACAAACTAGGAATATATATTGTGATTTCCTCAGGCTTACGTTTTTCTACATTTATCTAAAGGAATCATGAAATCGATTGCTTGGAGACTTCCGGTGCTGTTTCCAACATTGAAAATGAAACTGCAGACCAATAAATCTTAATGGTTCGTGTAAAATTTTGCAGAAATGCCTTTAAAAAACTGGGTACACAAATTCTTTTCAGGACGCCGTAATTGCTGTAATTCTGTTTGAATGTACGGAAAACGCTTATTAAAAAGCCCTGCTTTATTATTTTTTCTTAGTCGACAATGAGGCATTTAGGGTTTTTATTACAAAAACTAGGATTCTGTAGCTTTAGCTTTTAATTCATTTTTGTTCTGTGCTTTATATCTTTCTGACTCATCGTCACATCATTTTAAGTGATATTAAAATTGCCGTGAAGTACTTTGGAATTTCTTGTCTTTCCAACAATCGTTCCTATTAAGGAGACGCATCTGTGCAAATTGGCCCAATAATTACAACAATGCCAAATTTAGTTTTTCTGTCTTAATATCAGTATAGACACATTTCAATAACATAAATTGCTTTGTCTTTTTCTAGCGGCACTACAGGAAACATGGCTATTTAAATAACCCTACACTTGTATGGTAGCTCCCATTACGTAATTTTAACCTCAGACCTCTAAGATTTCATATTTTCTACAGTATTCTATTAATCTGTATGAAATTCTCAACATGCCTGAAAGGGCACCTTCATATTATATGTACCCATTTACATTAGCTGTGTTTTGTAATTTGTATTGAAAATGGTTATAATGCTTACATCTTACTGAAAACGCTTAGGAAAATAAAAACTGTTAAATAGGTATGACTATATGTTTGCTTCACTGATATGGCGAAGTTAAATATTTCACATAGGTACAGGTCATTAATAGGTTAAAATGGGTGCAGAAACTTATACTCCAATAATTAATTTTTAAAATTACAATAATGGGACATTTTGAAAATCGCCTGTAATTTAGATAAATAGTCAATTCCTCAGGAACTAATGTAACTAGAAAGCCGAAACTTGGTTATTCCTTTCTTGATCGATCCCAAAAATAAATGGTATAAATTTGAAACAAATCTAACAAAAGCTTCAGATATTTCAAATTTCACCCTTAAGCCAACCCCCTCACAAATCCATGCATTTGTTTTTCGACATTTCACACATTTTTGCAGATTATGGTTCTTACTTAGTGAAAGTGGATTTATATGTATATTAATTATACGACAGTATCTGTTATTTTAACTTGCTGTGGAGCCATTTATGAAATTTGGAATAAATGTAGAACTATTTCGCCTGGGGTATCGTAAGATAATATGTGTTTAGTGAATTTGTTGCAGTACATGTTGCAATGATTTTCATTTTGTTATAGTGAATTTATAGTGCATTTTAAGAGCCATGTTACCAAAATTGTACATTTCTAAATGTTTACTCAGCAAACTTTTATTACCTATTTAGGTGCCTCTTTTGCCATTTTAGTGCCATTTTACCTGCCTGTTTCACACATTTTTAGTGACTATAAATACGCTCCCTAGTTATCAGACAAGCACTGTTGGTTAAAAAATAAAATTCCTGTGAAATAATTCTTGTTCATGGAATGGAGCGTTTTGAAATTTTTCCTTTTCATGAGCTTGAATTTTCCAAGACTTGTACTTTTCTCAAATGGGAAATTTCATCTCTTGTCCATGCAAACAAAACAAAATATCGAAGTCATCACATAGCGACCAGTTATATTATTAAAAGATTTGGCTATCACTTAAAGTCTACTTTGTCATACTGTAAATTGTTGTAGTTTGTAGATGTTAAGTGTCTAATTGGCAGCTGCTTTGCTTAGGGGTTTCCAGCAGCAAAAGTTTACATAAATGTTTTTATGATTTAAATACATTCAGACCAAAAGATTCAATTAAAAAAATAAAAAATATAAAAGGATCTTAACTAATAACAAACATTTCCCAAGTAAATTAAGTTGAGAAAAATGCACTCAATTTATTAGGATTAATCTAGGTTTCTGTGTACGTGTGTGCGCATGCATATTATTATTGGTTTATTGAATAGTTAAGGTGTGAACGACTAAAATATGCTGAGGGTTTTAAGCAAGTACCTTTATTTTTCTAGTCACGCTTGTTCTTTGATCTGGCATCACTGAAAATTAGCAGATACCGTAGCTTCTAGTGGAGTATTACTATGTTGTCAGACCTAGCGCTTGGAGCGTAAAGGTGAAGTAAATAGAGCAACATGATAACTCAACGTGGAGTTGACAGAATCTGTCATCCTAAGTTAAACCTATAAAGCGTGAGTAGCAAGTCAAGACACGACCAACTCCTGCAACTATTTAGAGAGGCGTGATGGATACGATGATATGAAGTCGAATAGACGATGCAGAGTTAATAACTAAATGTTTTACAACCAGATATTTCTGTAATAGAAAAATGGTATCCAGACTAAAAGGGAATCAGCTCTTTAAGTGCCGTTAGAGTAATTTTAAAGGTTTACTAAGAAACAAAGACTAGTTAGCAAATGCAATTTATGTCCAAAAGTTGTTGCGATCAATAGTTAAACTACAGGCTATGGCGGTTGTTTTATCAGTATACAGGATTTCCAAAATGTCATAACCCATTACTACTATTACCTTATTATAATTTTACAATTTAAAACTTACCGGAATTGTTATTCATATGATAATTTATTAATGACTTATGTACACACGAGGGTACACTGTTAAATAATCATTCCGCTTTCTTGTATGCTGTCAGATGTTTATTTTGAGACTTCTTTTGTCTGGATACGTTCAGTGTACCTGTTGATATATTATCAAAAGAAGAAATAACGTTTGGTCTTAAAAGGTGTTACAAAGGTGATTGTGCGTTCTTAACTCAAGAACACTACAATGCAATTCTACCAACACGAAAGGCTGTCTACAATTTAAGGAAACATTCTGAGGCAAACGGATAAATGATGGACTGCCCTAAGTCAAGTAGGTCATGATTAAGTGAGGAAACAAAGCTGAACACATCAGAAACTATTGTAAAATGTGCAAAAAAGTCTATTTACAGGCGTTCTGTGGGAAAAAAATGTTTCCCGAACATCTGTCTAGAGCTTTTTTTTTTTTTTCAACGTTAGCTTTAAGCACTACATACGTCGCCTCAAACACGGCCTGCTAGAAGACGACCTACCAGAACACGACATTGATTTCTGTCGTAACATTATTTGGAGTAAGGAAGTAAGATTTAAATTACTTGGTCACATCGGCAGATATAAATTTACGTGTTGGTGTATAGAAAATAATCACATCTCTCTTGAGCAGCAACTTCACCAATCTGGTGTCACATTGTTGGGTGCTATATCAGGTCATGGAGACCTGAGGCCTTGGTACTTTAATGGTGCAGTAACAGTTGAAATGTACTTATAAATTTGACTACCTATGTTGTCCCAGGGCTGCATAGACACCACAAAAACTTCAACTCAATTTACTTTGAGCATGATGGTGCTCCAGCACATTACGCTACTGCTTGCCAAACTACGTAACTGAGGTGCTTAGTGGAATAGCTGTTGGACGACCAGGAAATAACAGAAATGACACTCCAATGGAATTTTAATTTTGGAAATTGATTAAACATATAGTCAATGCTAGAAACCCCACAACAATAGGGGAATTGCAAACATGCATTGTTCGCATTTCAAAATGTTCATTCCAATCCATAACGTACGCATAGGTGTCTCCGATCGTCTTTAGAGATCTATTAATGCAGAGGGAAGACAATGTCAAAAAGTGACGTATAAATATAGTCGACAAGTGTAATTTTTGGCCACTATGTATAATAAAGCATGAAATCTTAAAGAATTTTAATTTGTGTTACCATTTTTAGTCCTTCATTTCATCGGTTATGGTTATGGTCCTAAAAAAAAAAAAACATGCCATATGCTGCATGTCTTGGCAAAAGTTATATATACAGAGTGTTTTTGTTTATACATACAGGATGTTATATTATATATAGGATGTCCCAAAAGTTCCGCAGTATATGGATTATACTATTATACTATTTTACGTGTTCAGTATAACTTTATTTCACGTTTGCTCTACATTCAGCTGCAACAACTCTCTGTGAATATCTTCCACAAACGGGAATGAGTCCACACGTTCCTCATATATTAAGTGCCGCACCATAAGGATATAATTTGTTTTTTTTTTTTTTTTTCATGCAAACAATGTTGACTACTGAGGAGCGTGTGGAAGTTATTCTCGTTTGTGGAAGATATTCACAGAGAGTTGTGGCAGCTGAATGTAGGGAAAACGTGAAATAGAGCTCTATTCAACATATAAAATATTATAATACTATAATCCATATAGTGCGGGACTTTTGGGTCATCCTGTATTTATAAATAAAAACATTCTGTATATAAACAAAACATACTGTATTTGATATATATTTAATTTACTTTTAACTAGTGCAAAAATTTCTCAATTAAAGCTTCACTTCTGCCTTGTGTTAGAATATTATGACGTTTATAACATTTTTTTTCTAATCGAAATTGCATCGCGTGGAGCAGTTTTTCAATCGATTATTCAAGAAATTAAAAAGGAATTGTTGAATCTAATTAAAAAAACATAATAATGAATATTGGCATTAGCTCATGGTATGAGATAATGGATAAGGTAAAGGAAATAGTTGGTAAAAGATGCATTGACAAACGACAAAAATAATTCGGAATTCATATATTTATGGCAACAGGAATGGAATAATTTAGAAACAGGAAGAAGGGTTTTCAGGATTTTTCCAAACATCAAAGAAAAACTTAGACCACAACATCTTGATCCAAAGCAAGGACTTATACATTATCTATCGGGTCATGGACCATATGGCACTTACTATAAGAAGATCAACAAGAAAAGTGATGATAATTGTGAGCTTTGTGGACTACAGGATACACCCGAACATGTTCTATTTGAATGTCAAAATTACCGAGAAGAACTTAAGGATCAACGTCAGCTGGAAAACAAATAGCAACAATAATCAGAAATAAAGAAGATTACAGAATATTTGAACAGATGTCAGGAATAGTATCCAAACTGAGTTTTGGCAGATATTTAAAAGAGAAACAACTGGGCTTACATCAACGTTTAGAAAGATAGGAAGTAGAACATCAACCACAACTAAGGAGATCTACTAGGTTAAGACAAAGGAGACAAGTAGAGCAGGAGGAGGAACATCGTCTGCATTCTCAATAATTAACAGACGAAAGCAACTGGATTTTCACGGGCAGGATTGAAGCAGGCAGGAGGAGGAGGATGGTCCAGTTAGACGAGAAGGAAGATATTTCAAATTAATAAAAGTTAGGATGGAACAAACGAAATGATGAACTGCTCCTTGTTCCAGATGTCAAATCATGTAATTTGTTGAGGAACGGTATGGATGCCAGGCTAAAATTGTAAAACTTATATAGTGTAGTACCAACAGTCTAATTATTACTCAATAGATACAACATGCGATAATGGTTTAATTTAGATTGAATTGTTAAATTTCTTTTGTTATAGGACTGTTGAGCAGAAATAGGATTAGATTTTATTGTAAGCTACTGGAAACAGTAGCAGTAGATTAGTTTAGATAGGTAGTTAAGTTTCATAATATAATCTGTATCTGCAAAAATTGTATGTATTTAATAAATAAAGTATAAAAATGAGAAATAAAATCGGTGGATATTGTGCCTTGGTTTAGAAACTACATACCAAGGCATAATAATTTAGATTTTATCTTTTTTTTATTAGCTCATGATACGTATATGAAAAGTCGATTGAAATTGCACATTTTAGAGAATCCGCAAATGGATATTCGTAGTTCCTCATTTTCAAATTAATAAACGAATGAAAATGTTTCCCTGTAATCGGTATTTTAGCTCAGGACGAATTGTTTGAAAATGTTCATACTGTCTAATGAAAAATGGAGAACTAAAATTATAGGTTTGAAATTCATACGACCTTAAGTTTTTTGTTTTATGTGTAGAAACACACAAGCGCGAGCACTGGTCTTCGTCTAAAAAATAGGTAAAATTCCGATACTGCATATTTAGATAGAATTAGTATTTTCTCTACGTACGAACGCTACCACAGTAAAAAGAGGAAAATGCAACATCACTTTTGCCATTATGCTCTTTGATCAGTAGTCCCTTGTTTCACTCTGCACCAAAATAAAAGACTTAATCAGATGAATAAAATGACTGGCGTAATTAAAAGAACCGCGAAACGTGATGCGAAACTTCACAGGCGAGTCATATCGACCCGGTTTATGTATCACGAAAACCGTGTGAACGACAGGGTAGAAGCGACTGCGAGATAAGTCCAAATTACCTCTTTAAAAATTAAAGAGAAAAAAGAGGAGAGAAGTTTCCTTCCTGTGTTCTACCTTCCTGCATGTACTACTTGTCGAAGTTAGCAAGTTCTGTCTCAAAAACACTGTAATTAAAACGAAGCGTGTATATGAAATTCTTTAACAGCTTTTCGCCCCCTTACTGTAACTTCCTTTGTCTGAAAAGCAGGAAGGGTAAAACACTCCACAACTTGGAGTCATACCAGTGTAGTAAGCAACAAATGATGATGATGATGATGATGATGATTATGATGATGCTGCTGATGATGATGATTATGATGATGCTGATGATGATGAAGATAACCACGGCCCGGATTTCATGGATGAAACTGTAGCTTTATTTGGGCCCCAGATTATTAAGAAATGCATATTTACTGGTTACGTGCCACTATTTTAGGGCTTTTGCGCTAGTATTGTTAATTTTCCAGCATTTACATTGACAACAAGAGCAGTTTTTGTTATTATATCGTGCATGACAATAATTGAAGACAGGCCTTGTAAAACGGGCCAAACCTCAAAATAAAATACTAGTTAGTGATAAATGCTGCCCTGTTGTTTTGGCAGAGAGCTATCCTTTCTTGTGCTGGTCTATCCTCCAGCAACCATATTATGCTAAATAGAGATGAAGTTCTTGAGATTTGTGATATGCTATTCGTATAATGTCACAAAATGGGCCAGCCTGTTCATACTCTTCTTTCATTATAAGTGCCATAAAACTCTTAAATATGACGCCACAGCTTCTCAGAATATTACTGATGAAGAAAATTTTGATCAGCCGGATTATAGCTAATATGCCTGTGTCTATTTTCCAAAATGACATATTTATTGAAACGTGAACTAATTCAAAGTGTACCATGTTCAAAAATGCCAAAAGACATAGTTAATTATTAGTTTTACCTAAAATATATGTAAAATGTATTTAGAATAAACTTGAGTAAACGCTGACAAAAGTTTTCACTTTATTTTCTTTACTTTACTTTTATTAATGTCATTACATCAGCCATATGTTGGTATCTATTAGGTATAAAACTGATAAAAGGCTGGCCCCGTAGCTCAGTCGGTAGAGCACCTCCCTGCCGTGCTAGGGGTGCCGGGTTTGATTCCCGGCGGTGGGGGTGGGGATTTTCTCTACCCCAGAGTCTGGAAGTATGAATGAGAGTGTGAATTTTTGCGTGATCTAATGATTAAAAACGAGTTAACGAGTTAACACCTTCAGTATGTCCCAAGGAAGAACGGCCGCCGATATGACAATAGCAGTTAAAGGCGGAGTATAAATGGAACAAGGGAAAAAAAGCTGATAAAATCTGCTGCAGTCTTTAGACTTATATTCTCAGAAATTAAATAAATTAATGTTAATTTCTTTCAGCCTCACTCACAAAACACTGTTTTTCTCCATTTTTTAAAAATGTGGTTTAACCCCCTTTTCCGGGCATGTCTTCAATTCTTCAAACATCAGAAACTTTCACTATTCATCTGAGAACTTCATGAGAATCCTTATTCACATTATTGGGAGAAAAAATGATATTCCTGTTCATGTAGTTCTCGCAAAAGGGCTGCTTATACGTTCAGGAGTGCATATCGTTAAAAATCAGCTATTATTAGGTATGAATTCATATTTCAAACTGGGGATGAGAAAAGTCAGTTTTCCACTTTTTACAGGTTAATAAGTCCGGCTATTACTGTCATTTTCATGTCGTATTGGATCACCTTCAGGCGTAATGAATGCAGAATAATTTGAGTACTAAAAAAACAATACAGTTTTAAAAGGGTAGTTTCAGAAACAGTAATCTTAGATTCTTTTTCTTTTTCTTCAGATTTTTAAAACAATACATTGTATAAATATGTATTTCAAATAATCTTCCAAATCACCGTCTTCTATAATCTAGGGTAACATGCTATCCTCTGATAATCGACAGCTAGCCACCGGTTCAAACCCGATGGAGCGCCGTGGACCTTTTCGAGGGTAAATGTCCTCAGTACGGTTTCCCTCGGAAGGAGATTGAAGTGGCGGTCCGTGTCGGAGATTTTGCGGCGCGTAAAGAACTTCCAGCCTGATCAAAAGGCCTTTGAACAAAATTAGGCGTTCTGTCACGCCCAAAATAGAACTCGAACACTGACATCTATTGTACTGATGTATAAATTGAAACCTATTACTGCCGCGCCGCTTAAGAGAGCCTCTGCCCTAAAACGCCGAACGTCGATATAATTGATTGTGCTATATCAAGTGAAAACTGTCATCGTCAATCTAATGACGTTTGTGAGGTTTTAAACCAATTTTTTAAACATCCTATAAGGATGCCTTTCTGACAATGGAAAAGAACAAGCTTTCTTTTTAACAGTGTGCTTCTTGGTAATTTAAAGGGATCTTTTGTTATTTGAAGGAAGGTATTTCGAACCTTAACCAGTATACCTTGTCTTTATCCTTTTTATCTTTGCTTATAATCTGTAAAAATTAACATGGCAAGTTATTCTCAAGAAGTTTTTGTGCCAAGAAGAGCTTATGACAAAGTTGTTTCATACGTATTATGACGAGTGTGATATCGATACAATTACTCTCACAGTGAGGGTGAAAGTGCCTAGAAATGCTTAACTTTAGGAAGTGGGGTTTACCTTTTTAATTAATGTTTATACTTTAATTTCTGAGCCCATATGTAATTATTAAAATTATTTCCATGTTTATGTATGTAAGCAAAAAACTCTTAGATCGCGGCATACTCTTATAGCAAGTTTTGGAAAACAGTGACGATAGACGAAAAGTATATACATTATAAAGGGGGTTCGGAATCTCCTATCTCGACAATGTTAAGCTGTGTTATATTTTAGACCCGTTATCTTAGCAAGCAATCAACCTAGAGGGACGGAACTTTTGTCACAAATTATGTATTGTTTTCTTGTAATTTAGACAGGAGGAATTTGTACTAACACGAAAACTGTATATGTTATAATCTTTTAATATGACTAAAGATATTGAAATTAGAAAAAAAAATGTTTATTGTTTTTCTGAATATAATTATGAAAAATAAATTTTGCTCTTTTTAAAGTTGGGTATACATATACAGAATATATGGTAAACATTATATCTTGGTGTATGATACAGAAGCTGAGATAATGGGTGAGATATTTGAAGAAGTGTTATTTTACAGAAATAGCGTTTAAACTTGGTAGTAGACTGTACCATGCCTTAGTGCATCCCTGGGCCATATGATGGGTTATCTGGGTCTTCCTCCTATTCAAACATGGCCATAGCATTTTATTTAATTGATGGAAATTAATTATTTCTCCACACTAGCCATATTTAAGCAAGATATTATATGGATAGAGTCAACATGAAAAATTCAATGCCATGGCCTGAATTTGAACCACGGATCTCCTGGTTCCCGTCCAGTCGCTCTTAATCTTTGAGCTAGCATGGCCAACGTGCCTTCCTGACATTAAATTTTGCAGTTGACTTGTATATTTCCCCGGTAGACCACTAGGGGCTCTCGCATCCGAGATACGCCGTTTGTGGTGACTTACTATTGTAAGTATTTAAGTCCCGGGTTTCATCATTTAACTCTTATTATTTTAGTTAATTGATAGAAATTAATCATTTCTCCACACTAGCCGTTTATAGGCTAAGATATTTGATGGATAGAGTCAACATGAAAAATTCAATGCCACCACGGATCTCCTGGTTTCCGTCCAGTCGCTCTTAATCTTTGAGCTACCATGGCCAACGTGCCGTCCTGACGGCTAGTGTGGAGAAATTATTAATTTCCATTAATTAACTAAAATAATAAGAGTTAAATGATGAAGCCTGGGACTTATGTACTTACAATAGTAAGTCACCACAAACGGTGTATCTCGGATGCGAGAGCCCCTAGTGGTCTACCGGGGAAATATACGGGTCAACTGGAGAATTTAATGTCAGGACGGCACGTTGGCCATAGTAGCTCAAAGATTAAGAGCGACTGGACGGAAACCAGGAGATCTGTTTTTCAAATCCCGGTCATGGCATTGAATTTTTCATGTTGACTCTATCGATGGCCATAGCATTTTATACACACGACATATTCATTGATAAGTGTGTTGTTTTTCTTTCTTTTTATTTACTTGCACTCCATTTGTCTTTCATCCGTTTCCTTTTCATACTTCCATGTGTGTGTTTCTAAACTTTGGTGTGAGAGGCGGGATCTAAAAGATGGCGCTAATAATTGTTCCAGGGAAAGAGAATTTCTCATGGGTACTGGAGGAGTGCCTTTTACGACAGTCCTTCAACGCCTTCTTTAGCATCATCAGTTGGGGCAAGAATATTTGGGTCAAGGGCTGTGAAGTGCGTCAGTAGTCTCCTGTAGCTAAATAATTTCATTCCTTCTTTCTCAGGAGTCGAAAATGGAATAGAACACAATAGTTGCAGTAGGTTAGGTGTCCTTCGTTTTGTATCTTGTTCCGTAGAGTCTATAAGAGCTAATAAAGTAAGGAAGGAAGATTTAAACTGTAAAATTCAGTTATCAATTTTAATTATATTCCAGTCTCAATTTATAAGTATACAAAAATTAGTATACTTTATACACATACGTACAGAAGAATAGTGAGAACATGAGGGTATGTAGGATTACCAGCATCGAATATAGAAATTAAATTTTATAAGTACCAGAATGAAAGAGAAGTGGATCGAAAAACCACTCTCTTCGAAAACCAAGTTCAAGAAAATCAGCTGTTGCGTTAAGTGAACGGTTCTAGGCGATGGCTTTGGGTGTGCAAAGTCGGTTAGTTATTCCTCTTCCACGAAGTTTGGGAGAAAGAAGGGGATGGCAAGTGAAGCCAGGTGAGATAGTCTTGCAACTAAACGCCTTCCAAGGTAAGAGCTTCGGGAAGGAGCATCATTTAGAGCGCCTAATACTCTCCATTAAATTCTGCACTTCGGCGCTCCCTAAATCAGACCGATTAGAGATTACAACATGAACGTGTATGTGTGTGTGCGTGCAAAGCCGGTTTAAGGAATTAACTGCTACGACGAGGGGTTCGGGTTTCTTGCGCAGCACGCAAGCCTGGATAATCCCATCCGATGAAAAGCATCTATAAATTATTAACATGGCTCGTGCAAACCTAGTTGTGGAGGTGTTGCGCTGTTTCGCATAGTTAATTCAATAAGCGTTTAGTAAGCACAAACCGTTATACCTCTTTATGTACAACAATTGCTTCCTCGATTTGCTAAGCCAAACTATGAGCTCCTAAATCGTATTAGAGATTTTCGTTTCGTACAAAGCCTGATTTAACAACAACAACAACGATGATGATGATAATAATGATGATTATGATGATGATGATATATTTTCACATTCTCTACTCGTACTTAAACAGAAGTGTTGTATACCATCCAAAAATTCGATACAAACCATTTATTGGAAATATATTTTGGGACGACCCAAAAGATAAAGAAAAACCATTTTTAGCAAAACAAATCAGTCGGCTTCTGTGAAAAGCATAACTCAAGAACAAGAAAATTATTAATAATAACTAAACACTAGTAACACAACTTCACTATTTACTTATGTTATTCAAATCTGCTTCATTTTCAACCACTCAGCTTGACACTCACCGACTGACTGACCTTGATCACTACTGGAGTTTGAAGAATAGCTCCTTATCTAACTGCCATCTACCGGGGACAACACAAAATTATTGATGACATCTAGTGGAGGGATATCAAAATTCATTACGCAATCCTTATCTTTCAAAATAAATATCTTCTCCCAAACCGTTAAATCTATCGGTTCTTTCAATTGTTTCAATAATATAACTTCTGGATTTATTTCATGATTATATGACCAAAAATGATCAGCCTCTGCCGATTTCTCTGTCTGTCTATATTTAATATTTCTAAAATGTTCCTTCGCTCTGGTTTCTAAATTACGCTTGGTTCTACCAATATAGACCTTATCGCATTCTAAACAGTTAACTTGATAGATACAAAATTCTTTGTTGTCTGAAATTTTTTCTTTTTTAGAAAACTAGTAAATTATTATTTGCTATATTTGGTATTTAAGTATTCTAAGGACCCTATACAAAGTTTGAAACGGTTTAAGTAGTTATTTTAAGTTTATTTTTAATTTAAATTAGTAAAGGATTTATTATTTAAATGCTAAAATGTCGTTAAGAAAAATTTATTTAAAAAATGACGATGTAATGTAGAAAAATTTAAAGATGTTTAGTGGTCGTTACGGCAACGGCAGGGCTATAAAAGCTCATGCACTTGAAGCCATTTTTTCTTATGAAAATGGACGTGAAAGTGTAAAGACGTATTTGGCGTATGTCTGCATTTCTGCAGAATTTGTGAAAGTTATAAAAGATTGCACAAGCTAATGTAATATCAAAGTATATAAAGCATTGTAAAGTGTAACTAATTGTTACAACATTTTTATTTTTATTAAAATACCAATTTTGACAGAAGAAAGGAGAAAGTACAATTTCATTTTGTGTATAACATCATAATCACTTCCCATCTGAGACCGCCCCTGAAAATTAGAGCTTATGCGATTACCAGAGCAGCCGTGGAGCTACTAGAGAATCCAGCAACTAGATCTTCAACAAGGTTTATCATCTTTTCCTCCACAACTTACAACTCCAAGTCGTTACAAGATTAAAAAATAAGTACCCTTATTTAAACTGCCAATTTTGATGCTTTTGATTTACTAAAAACAGCTTTAAAGATTATTTTTAAAATAAAAATCACATATTTAAGATACTTTAATGACCACAGGAATTTTCTGAGTTGGGCCTCATTTTACATTACTTTAGCATAACTGGTAAAACATAAGAAATAAATAAAACCTTATTCAGAAAAACGTAGATCTCGTCATAAAAGAAACACTATACTCTTTCCAAGGTGTTCTTTTCGTTGTTTAGCATTTCCCTCATATAGGAAGTCGTTTTTCAAATGTTTTGGCCATGCAAATAGAATGGAATTTAAAAATTATCACTTAACAACCTAAGCAATTTTCAAAAGCTGATTATTTATCCATTAAACGTCATGGCTTGCAGAGAACTATCATGTATTCATAGTAGTTCATAGTTTACTAAAATGATAATGATAAGATTAGGGGGAGGAATTTATTATTAATACTGAACTTCCATAAGTTATCTACAATAAACCTGAGCGTATTTAAATAAATATGTAATGCAGTAATCGGTACACATTTTTCATAAAATATAATCTGAGACAAATGTGAAACAATTGTTATATCAAGTGCCAAAACGATGAAAAGTTTACTTAAATTATAAGAGTAATGTTTTAATTGAAATAAGTTATAGGTGGCCAAGGCTGAATAAAGTAGGTCACAAACAGCTAAAGAGAACGTTAATTTCCAATTTGGATAAATGATAAATTAAATAGAACAGTAAAATAAAAAAAAAAAATTGTTTTTAAGATTTCACATTTGGAAAATTATACAATTATATAAATCTGCGGAGACGAAAGATAACCGTCAAAGAGCCATTCATGAATTATATAATATTACAAGAGAATATAATCTTAAAATTTCATATGAAAAAACAAAAATAATGGCTTTTATAGGAGCGAACCATTTGAGAGCAAAAATTTGCATAAATAATAATCCCATCAAACAACAAAGTTATTTTAATTATCTTGGCTATATTGTGTCATATGCCAGTAATAGAGATATACAAAATACAATAAACAAATTCCAAACAATATGTGGCACATTAAAAGGAACTTTTAAGCATTGTAATCGTCAAACTTTGTTAAAACTGTATAAAATAATGGCAATCCCAACCCTGCTTTATGGGTGTGAAAACTGGATCTTGACTATGTCACAACAGAAGAAAGTGGAGGCTGCTGAGATGAAATTTCTGAGAATGGTGGCAGGTTATAGACTCATAGACAAAAAAAAAAAAAAAAAAAAAAAAAAAAAAAAAAAAAAAAAAAAAAAAAAAAAAAAAACGAGGATATTAAAAGAGAATTGGAGTCTAAATGAAACAATCATTGCATACAGGCAAAAATGGCAAGATCACATGCAGATAATGACCTAAGACCTTACACCACAATTAGTATACAAGTATAAACCTGTAGGTAGAAGAAATGTTGGCAGGCCACGAATGAGATGGTCAAATCAATTTCCTTGAAGTCGGAACAGGCCACTGGGGTTATACCGTGATGATGATGATAATGATGATGACGATGATGATGATTATGATGATGATAATGGGAAAAATCAATAAGGATGAGGAGAAGATAGCGTCTTTTGTGTCCTGATCGAAGAGTGAGAGGACGCGTGTGCTAATCATTGCATGAACTGTACATAATCAGAGTTGTATTAGATTATGTTTGATCATCGTAGACGTTGTGAATTTCAGTTAATTTAAATTAAAGGAAAACCTTGCAACAAATATTTTTGTAGTATTTCCTTAAGATTGAATTACACAATCCAAGTATCGGAGATCACTAGCCAGAGAAGATCTCATGGAAACTGGAGCTACAAAGGACAGCTCACCATCAATATATTTTTAGTAATATTGCTACAAATGGAACTTCGATAACAATAACCCAACATCTTCCCATCGTCTGTCATAGTTCCGGTTTCTTTGAATGAACATATTTGCCTGAGGGATTGAATATTAACCCCTTATTATAAGTAATCAAATAAAACTGAATACATTTCCTGTGTTGACGATGAACAGGCGCGGTAAGTGTTACATAAAGCATCTCCTTTAAAATACAATTTAGAGTTTTTATCCTGTGAAATGTATTTCATTACCGACCTCTTTACAAACGACCCAAGTTAGTGCGAGTGTTTAACTGTGTAAAGCAGATGATACAAGTTAATTAAAATTAATGTTATCAACTAGGGAACCATCGTCTGTCTGCCGCTAAGGAAGCGCTGCAAACAAATTTCCTTCAGGCACATGAGATACAGCTTTAATTTAGTCAACCACTTCGGAACGCTGCATGTCTGACACCACACCAGCCTTTAAAATAAGATGCTGAAATAGTAATTTTTGAACGTTAGTCTTTCCAAACTAGCAGCTAATGAAATTATTATTAATTAAGGAGAATGAATTTTTTAGCTATTGAATCAATACAACTTATAATAATTATAACTAAATTAACTCATCGGGTTAAACATTAAGCAGAGAATTTTAATTAACTACCGGAAATTTACTATATATGCCAATGAGCAACATTTACTTAAACTTCCTCCATTTTACGCCGAAAATTAGGTATCAAGTTATGCATACTTAAAGTTTGGTTAGATAAAAGAATACCATAGATGCAGACAAATAAATACAGTGATACTGCTATATTCACGTACATTACGGCCGATCAGCTAAATGACATGTCGGATGAGCAGTAATAAAATGACAGTTATTCTGGAAGAAGAAGAACAAGAAGAAGAAAAAGAAGAATGTATTTAAACAATTTTAAATACAGTTGAAACTTGTTTATACGTTATTCACTTCTACATTTTTTCGCACCTATACACTAAATCGTTAGTGACCAGTCGTTCTCCATTAAAATTTTTCCCAATTATACATTTTTCAGTTATACATTTTCTGCGTAATGCGTCACCTTTTTTGATCTCCATACGCAAAATATATCCTTTTTTTTTTAAATAAAGCGTTATGCAGTATGCTTGCTTTGGATAGTTCGGAACTGCCTGGTTTGCTGTTTTCATTGTCGCTTATGGTTTCAATGCCATATCATTCCAACAATGTATTAACCTTGGTTCCAACAGTCACTTCTCTGCTTTAGGTTGAATACTGCTAGTGTGCTGCTTTCATTGTAATTTATCCTTTCATTGTCGTCATATCCTTCCAAAAGTTATTTAGCTATTTCAAGTGGAGTTTCGAGTTCCAAACAGGAGAAGAAACATGTGTGAGTATCAACCAACAAGGAAGAAAACAAGAAAATCCTTAACTGTTAGTGAAAAATTAAAAATTCTGGATTAGGTTAAAAATAGTCCTAAAGAAACGAAGAATATTGCTGAGCGTTTGGGCCTACCTTACTCCACACTGAAAACCATAATGAATAGGATATGTGGAACGTATCAAAGCCTGGATGTAGGCATAAAAATGTAAAGGGAATACAAATAGGGCGTTTTGCTGATTTGTAAAAATGTCTTATAGTCTGGTTAAATCAACAACGTGAGAAGAACGTTCCCGTCGATGGAAATATGTTACAAGAGGAGGCATTAGATTTTGCGGATTACTTGAGAGCTTCTATTGGCTGGCTCAAAAAGTTTAAGAAAGATATGCCGTAAGTGGCCGGAGAATTTGTGGAGAACCCAATAGTGCTTATAATCAACAAGGATATGGCTGTACGGTAAAAACCAAAAACCTCCCTTGAAAATGGTGTGAGGTTCCACTGTATATGATTAACTGACGCATCTTCTCGTTGCTCTTTACTTTATTAACTTATTTTTATATTAAGGATTTTCTGTGTTTGCTATGTTGCTTTGAACAACATAACGTTTAATTTAAAATACAATATTATCAACTGAAGAGTAGTGAGAGAATAAACAAATATTCAGTAAGTTGTAATAAATAATGATTTTAATCTAAAAAACTGATAACTATTCTTTAATAACGGATATTAATATATCTATTTCACCTTAGTTTATAAAACTGGTATACTATTTCCAGATACATTAGACATATATGAACAAAATACGTATATACGATAATCAAATACTTTAGAAACTGTTTGTTGTGTGTTTGCTTGAAATTCAGGAAAGGAGGAAAGAAACATAAAAAAGACTCTCCACTTGAGAAGATTATAAGTAACGAAAGATTAAAAAGCTCAAAAACAAAATATCCTACATAGCTATATTCACAAACCGGATGTGTTAAAAAATGTGTGTGATTTAATGAGTGTGTGATTTTATGAGTTATGTATTTATTGTGTAATTTGTTTTGTTAAGGTTAACCCATCACATAAAATTCAACCAGTATCAATTTCGAATGCTATTTTCAAGAAAATGGAAGATATGCTTACATTGTATATTATAAAATATTGATGAAATGTGTATCAGTGACACCAAAATGCACTTTGAAATCATATTAAAACATGCAATGTATTCAACTGAAAGAAATTGTATACTAGATGTCAGCCTGAACTAACTGAACAAACGCCATAGCGAAAGTATGAAACTTTATGCATGCAATACAAAAGTCATCACCATCAGTAAACCGCCGCACTGCCGCGGGCGTTAAAGACTACAAAAAAGTTCACCGGTAAATAACTTCTTAGAAACAAGAGGTTTTTTTGCCTTCAGGATAGAAATTCTCTGATTCTGCCAGTTGGAGATACATATATTGATGTTTTGGAGGGTATATTGCTCTGAATTTATTTAGAACTAATGAGCTCACATAGGTGTTCAACTAACTAACGTGATGTGAAATAAAGGCTCAGATGCCGATCATTGGCTAACTGAATTAGATGAAACTTATTTGCCGCAAATTAGCCAGCATTTCCTTCAACATTTAATTGCGTTTGGTAAGAGTGTATGACTATAAATTCAGTGGTAACTGCTAACATTTACTTCTGAGTACGCATCAATTAGGAAGGCTCGCAATCGATAAACTGGCTACTTCAGAGGTTTTTGCAAGTTGGTAGATGAATGCTGTCCTCATTCTCCATCATGTTAATTCCTTCTGTCATGTTTCAGTTATGCAGCATCAGGCGACTGGATGTGGCTATAAGTGTAGGATGATGGAACTCTCTTTGAATAACTTTCAAGGAGTGTGTTGTGTGACATACCCACGACCTCTCCTTGCTGGTCCAACCAGTTCGGATTTCACGCCTGGAAATGCTGAGGTTTTGGCCTGCGTCGAAGCCTACCACACCTCATCTGGTCGTTTTTTGTCTTTCACTTCATTTTCTCCTCCGAGAGATTCAGTAAATAAACAGACCTCCTTTGGCTTCTATTTCGAAGTCCTCCTCCGCATCAATTCTACTCAAGATTACTTAGCATTACCCTCTCACCAAGGCGGTCCGGGTTCGATCCCAAGTGGCCGCAAAGTGAGATTTGTGATGGACAACACGGCGCTGGGGCGGGTTTTATCCGGGATGTCCGGTTTCCCCCTTCATCTCATTCCACCAGTGCTCCATCTTCACCTCATGTGTTATCAGTGTCACCGCCTGCGGTGCCGCATGTAGTAAAAGTGGGCGTTAAACACTACACATTTCACATTTTAACATTACCTCCGGTTTCATATTATTTATGATCGACAGTGAAATTAATATGCCCTTCCTAATTTTCCTGAAAACTTTCTAAATTTTCTCTCAAAGCTTCTTCCTCTATAAATGATTAACAAAAACACCTTTGCAAATATATTGGCCTTTAGTATTCGATCTAAATAAATTAAAGTTTAGGCCCAGTAATATGCGTGGTAGGAACAGATTTCTGTTGCCTCTACCTTCCAGTTTCATCATTAGTTACGAATGAAACAGTTTCATTTTCGCTTATCCACAGTGGAGGGGATTTATTTGCTAGTAGATAGAATGGACACACTTTCCAAGTCATTTCATGTGTAGAGGTAGGCAGAAATATGCTCCAGAACTTGTTCACATAATTGCTACCCTCTCTACATTTACATTGGGTAAAACAGGTGCAAAATTGTAAATATTATTCCTTTATAATATCAAAATATTTATTTCTTATTTTTTGTCATTTAAAAGCCTTAAAATGAATTATCAAAACTCTTACTTTGAGTTTTACAAAATCATCATTGGTATTGTAAATGTTGTATTCTCCTAACCCAGATAGATATTGCGCAATTTTGAAAAGAAAAAGCGAGAAAAACGTAACAGAATTTGTTCTCCAAGTGCAAATTTAACACCTTCAGAAACATTGTGGGTATTAAAAAACTACATTCATATGAAACACTAATTACAGAATTATGATTCGTGTACCTAATAAAATCTAAAATTCAAAATATAGAACGCACAATGTTATCTAAGATCTAAATGAGGCTTGGTATGTTTTAAATGAGAATTTCAGCATTCAGTTAGGAACAAAAATGTTTTGAGCTGGGGAGCCCTACTTAGGGATGATCACGCACCCTTTCAAAATTTCCTTATGACGCTCATGATTCTGAGGTAGTATCCCAACGGCGAAGCATGCATATTCATTATTTAAAATCCTTCATTATGCTGTGTTGCGTAGCTTCAGAATATCTCCCTCTTAAGTTTGCAACGCTAAGAAAAGTAAAGAAAGCTGGTAGAAATAATTTAAAATGCTGTCTTTATCACTCATTCTAACGAAATATAATGAATAACTGAAGCAATAATAGTAAAATGAATAATAATAATAGGTAAATAATACATATGCCTTTGTGCGTATGTATGTCACATACATAATAATTGGGTGATATGGATCTCATTTATGAGATGTGAGAGATATTCCAGCAATTTATATTGCAATCGATTCTTGATTAGTAAAACGCCTTGATAAAAATAAAGGAGGAAGCGTAAGATTATTAAATTACAACTATGTTACACATATACAAAGTCACAATAATGAAAATCAACTCATCTTTAAGTATGCCTCTTATATAAGAGATTATCTTGAAAGTATTACAGGGATATTTGAATCATATGAGAGAGCTTAATGAAAATATGACATATCTCGCCGTGATAGCTCAAACATTACACGCATCGTGATAGGGAATGAAGATGCCTGACTTTAATCCCAGACGTTGCATTGAAAGTTTCAAGTCTCATTAACCCTTCAAGTTTACTGCCTACACAAGGTTGCTGTTAAATAATTATTAATACTGCATTTAACCTAATCCTGGATAACTTTGAAGTCCTTACAATACTTGCCTTTGCGATATGCGAGTGTTTTTAGCCTGCGGGACTGGTAGCCTATATTTTATTCTAAATACCAAAAATGTTAAAAGTGAGACCTATTTTTAATTTTTATGAGAAGTTCTGTTGTTCTTGAACTCCGAAAACGTTTTTAGACCATCCTTAATGGTCATCCTCAGCGGCCAGCAAAAATCAAGTTACTTATTCAAAAAATTCTAACCAGAACAGGAATCGAAATTAATTGTTCTTTCACACTGGCCGTGTGTAGGCTAAACTATGGAAAGGTAGAGTCAGACTGAAAAATTCAATGCCATAGCCGGGATTTGAACCATGTATCTTCTGGTTGCCGTCCAGCCACTCTAACTCTTGAGCTACTGTAGCCAACGTGCCGACATGACATTAAATTCTCCAACTGACTCGTGGTTTTCCCGGTAAACCACTTAGGAGTTTCAAATAATTGACCTAATAGTGGTTAAATATAAAGCCCGGGCCTAAAAGTATTTACATGTTGTAAGTCGCCTTTAAGGTAGTTGTATCATGTGTTTATGAGAACTCCTAAGTGGTTTACCGGGAAAAACACGAGTCAGTTGGGGAATTTAATGTTATGTCGGCAGGTTGGCCATTGTAGCTCAAGGGTTAGAGCGGCTGGATGGCAACCAGAAGATCCGTGGTTCAAATCCCGGCTATGGCATTGAATTTTTCAGTCTGACCTTACCTTTCCAGAACAGGATTCTTTTGTCGGAGCTAGAAGATGTATATCTCCATCAATAGACGTCTAGCAGCTTAAGATCTTCCTTAAAAGAGAACATCGAACCTCTACCATTCACAACACAGATATTTTCAGTTATCCATCCTTCAACAGAAGTCTAACATTTCTAAGCCTTCCTTAAAGAGACCAACGAACCTCTGACCACACCACAGACAGTTTCCGGTTATCCTTGTCAAAAAAAAGTTTCTAAAATCTGTATGGAACATCAGAAGATCGCTGATCACAATCATCCTGAGAAGTATAAAATTATACCGTTAGTAGGTGCAACAACAGCCACTGAGGATTTCCATTAAAGATGGTCGAAAAAAGTTTTCGGAGTTCAAGAACGACAGACCTTAAGCGACTACTCCTCAACACCACCTACTCATAAAAATTAAAGCTTTTATTTAGTTTTAAGTTAACAGATGGAAATTAATCATTTCTTCACATTAGCCGTATACAGTTAAGGTCTTTGATAGATTCGACATGAGGCGGCCGTTGCATTAAATTTTACATGTCAACTCCATCAATCAAATACCTTAGCCTATATACGGCTAGTGTGAAGAAATGATTAATTTCCATCAATTAACTTAATAAGAGTTAAATGATGAATCCTGTGACTCAAGTACTTACAATAGTAAGTCGCCACAAACGGTGTATCTCGAATGCGGGAGCCCCTAGTGGTTTACCGGGGAATATATGAGTCAATTGGACAATTTAATGTCCTGACGGCAAATTGGTCATGGTAGCTCAATGGTTAAGCGCGACTGGATGGAAACCAGCAGATCTGTGGTTCAAATCCCGGCCGTGGCATTGAATTTTTCATGTCGACTCTATCAATTTTATTTTCTTTGTGAATGACACTATCATTTGCCATACGACCATAGCGTAGCTGGTGTACCGCAATTTGGTCCCGCAGGAATTCATTTGCATGCCAGTAAATCTACTAACATGGGACTGTTGCTTTTTAAGCACACTTAAAAACCATTGGTCTGGGCCGGATTTGAACCCGCATAAGTACCTTTGAATTGGGGATCAATAATTCGGCACACAACCAACTGAGCCACTCAGGTCGACAGGACTGGTAATGAATCCCAACATCAGAGTGATTCAGCGCTCTGGAAGGTGTAGAAATTAGAGTACGTACTGAAACTAGATTAAAGAGCGCCAACATCTCACTGTATAGAGCATTTAAGCTGGCAGAATTGACGTTACATGTGATACACAGCACTTCCAAAAGAATTTTTTATAAGCTATTAATACGACGCGTTTGTGATTTACCTGTTCTTCGTCATCGCTGAGAAGGCATTCACTAGCACTTTACGTCCAGCTTCTGAAGAAAATGTTGTCTTCCTGGGTCTTGGACTCCTGGGTTTGTGTACAGCAAGAACATTTGAATTTCATACCATGGAACATGTCCGTTTATTGAAACTACCGATAGAGATACAGTGCATATGTCACTGGTGGTACAAGCAAATGAAATGAATTGCTTTGAAGATAATGATTGATTACGATGTAGCTTGAAAGAGATGCGTCTTCCTTACGTTGCTGTGCCAATTTGAAGTCAGCGTGTCTGCTTCATGCTTTAGCAGGTACTTTGTCTGCGACTTTGAAACGTTTGATAAATGTTATTTAGTTTAACTGAGAGTTGCCGACCAATGGAATATTACATAGATACTCTTCCACGAGTAATGTCTTTTTCAACAAAAAATATTATTTTAAATGTGATCTGATAAGCAAATAACTAACTATAGACCATTAGATTATAAGGTCTTTGAGCCATCGTTCAGGGAGGTTTATTACCCTACGATGCTACCAGTCTCTGGTGACACCCCCTTGCACTACTTCAATGCTGTCAAAATTTCTTCAACGTAGAAAATGGGCGATGGATCGAAAACATGGTAATATGATGGTACGAGATGAGGGCTGTATGCTAGGTACATTAACAGTTTGATCTGGTTATCTCCGTCTCAAAATTTCATGAACTCTTTCCAGTAGTTGAGAATAAGGACGAATTGCCTGCCCGTTTGGAACAAATTCCCAGTGAATCACACGTTCAAAATTCCACCAGACACACAACACTACTTTGGCATCGAACTGATTTTTATTAACGACGACTTTGGTACGTTGGCGGGGTTCAAGCCACTGTTTCGAGGCTTCAGGGTTTCAATAATATACCAATTTTTCATCACAAGTGAGAATTATTCTGATAAATCTATCATCCGTGGGATTAAGGATAAGCTGATTGCAGATATCCGCCCCAAGTTCATCCTGTTGAGGTGTCAGTTCATGAGGTACAGATCTACAGACTTAAGGTAAGGCTAACTGAAAATTCCAACTTCTATAATAATAAACCTGTCATTAAGAAAATTTAACCACATAATTAAACTACCATTTCAAACTTGCATGCAAATTGTCATGTTGCTACACCAAGTTGTTCACTAATTATTAATTATTCTTTGTGAAAATATTGTAAAAATTAAAAATGTTCTTCGCGTCAAAACATTTGAGCTTTTAAGTTGAATTTTTGCTGTCGGCTAGTACAGAGAAATTTTATAAGACCCACATTCTTATTTTTAGGAATATTCTTGTAGCACTTGTTCTAAAATATTTTCCATGTGTTAGCTCTCAAAATTTTTAAAATATTAACCCTTTTTTTTATTCCTTAACACAATATCATTTTCAAAACATCAGAATTAACAAAAAAGGAGGAATGTGAAGTTTTTTATTTACATATTGTGAAGCTATCCTATAATTTTCACCCAGTTAAATGGAAACCTTTGACGCGTGAGGCATTTTGTATACTGAAAAGTGTTAGAAAAAACGTTTCTTACAAAATTAACTTTAAAGTAATGGTTATTACTTTTAACGATTGTTAAAAGCCCCTTTAAATTTTCACGTGATGGCCTCAAATGGTGCAAATGGTAAAAATAGCATGCCATCTATTACTACAAACCCTAAGCTACCAAAAGTGCCAAAAAAGAAAATTTTATGATTTTCAACATTTTCAGCGAATTTTCAGTGTAGCCTTAAGAAAATGGAGACAGGCATGTTGCCCCTAGACTATGTAAAAGGACAAATATTCTCGATCATTAGTGAAATATATGCATTAAATGGAAGCTATCATGTATAAATGCAGCAAGGGACCCAAATATTCAATTTTCCATTTTTCATAGATTCTAATTTTAAATTTTACAATTGTTGCCTTAAAATTTCAGGGTTACAGACCTTTTTTTCTCCTTATCAAAGCATCTTTAATTTTTACACATATATAGCTCATTATTTTCTTCAATGCTGCAATTGCAGAAACAAATGTTGCTCTGTAAGGCGCTGGTGTTGCTAGATATTTATCCCCTAAAGTTTTAAGAGCACCGTAAAAATTTATTGTCTCGTAAAAATGTTTTACTGGCACCGGGCAGGAAAACGTGTTTAGAAAAGATGGCACTCTAAAGGTGAGTATGTGTTTGGTCGGTCTCGTCTCATTTCAACAAACGCTTCGTTACACATACATGTCGTAATGAAGGTGAACAATTTCTCTTTGTACCGACGTAGATCCGTTTGTTTAGAAAACAAACCCACAGTATTGGTTCTGCACATTACAGTTTCACTGCTGTTTCAAGAGCGATTCCGCTTTACTCTTTCTCCTTTGGTAGCCTTGTGTTTATTGTAACACAAGATCACCACATAAACACTCTACAAAAGGGTGTAAAAATAATCAATTGTTTAAAGATCTAAACCTAGATCTTTTCTACTAATCTACATTTTTATTCTTGTACAAACTATTCCTTCTATCTACAGAGCTAAGCATTTACAGAAGCTATTTTATTACTAATTCTCCTATAGATACAAGTAAATGTGGGAATATCTTAGACATTAACGAATGGCAAAATACTTTTACAGGTGTTCGGTATGTGATAAATTTGAAACGGGTTTTGTTTGCATGTCCGGAACATTAAAAAATAAATGACTTTCTATTATGATAGCACAATTATTGAAAAATTCAAACCAATAATTGGTATCTCAGAAACGTTTAATCCCACAAAAAAATCTGACTTAAGTAAAGTATGACTTGAACACATATATATAGTGGTACTGGTACTGGTGCTGGTGGTGGTGGCGGCGGCGGTGACTGTGGCGGTGGCGGTGGTGGTGGCGGCGTGGACGTGGTCGTGGACGTGGCAGTAGTAGTAATCTCTGTTTCATATAACCTTGCCCCGCTGACAAGTATCACTCCGCGTGCAACTACCTTCCCCCTCATCCTAATTGGCTAATGCTTTCGCGCCATAGGCCATAGGCGGTGCCTTCCCGTCACATTTAAAACTGAAGTAAACGACACAATAATTGCCAGGAAGATAGATAAAATCATACAAATAAAAGTATAAAGGCATGCAAAAGTAATAAAGCTTATAAGGAAAGTGAGCAGGTTGAAGCTGTCTTTGCTGCTTGTCTTTCAGTCTTAAAAGTCGTGTCACGCCATACTAGTCGTGTGTCCTTCCCAAGTCTCGTCAGGGTAGTATATTTTGGGACTTGTATTCTGGTACAGTCTCAGTGCCTTAAATAGCTTCTTCGCCACACAGCAATATCGCCCCTGGAGTGGGAAGTCTTCCTGTTATCTCAATTTCAGTCGCGATGTTCCTACGCATCTAACACTCACACCTGTAAATTCAGAGCACAGCTGTTCGACTTCTCTCACTGACAAAGACGGATTCTTCTCTGTGAGTGCATTAACACATGCAACACAATTCTTTTTTTCGCCGCTTTGTAAAGGTTTTCCCTTGCGATGCTTAAGCGAAAAACTGGCATTAGACTCTGCCATTATACATATAATAAGTACACGCGCAATAAACGATCAATAAAATAATTTAGCTCTTGCACTCGGCACAACACACTTTCGAATGGCGATGTATGACTAAGCCAGTTCAAAACAAGGTCAGTGATAAAAGTCATATAAACAAATGTCATCACTACTGCTAAATCACGTGCTATCGTGTCATGTGCTTGAGAGCAAAGGAACCTCCTCCTTACTTCGTTTAGGAACTAACATGCATTTCAGATAAATCAACTCTGTTGCGTAATATATTTCATTGAAACAGTTACGAAAATATAAATTTGACAATTCTCTTCCAACATATAACGATATATCACCATATTAAATAACGAACTAATTTTTACCGCACACCAGTCTATACTGCAATAGCAGCCAATGAGAGGTGATAAGGTCACGTGACCGTTAAGAGATACGGGGCAAGCTTAAGTGAAAAAAAGGATTAGTGGATTATTCGGAGGAGAGTTGACACGTCCATAAGACTAGATCTACGGTATCTATGCCCAAAGTTGGACGTCCTCGAGAGGGAGGGTGATATGAGAGGAGACAAAGGGGAGCCTATCCCAAGGAGTCACTGCGGTATATAGGGCAAGATCCCTACAATTTAGAATATGTCTCATTCGTAGTAGTGTTCGTGTAGTGCGGAAAGAATACAGCATATTCCTTCTACTAGGCCTATGACTCCATGTAGTGGTGTGTGTATATGAAAGAAAGGGAGAGTGTGTATGTGTGTACAGCCCAAACATTATTTTGGCAATTAATGTATTGACTGTGAATGTGGTACAGGTGCTGTGGACACTTAGCACTTGTGGTAGCTCTGACGCTACTAGAGGAACCTCGGGCCGAACATTCGAGCCCCTCCCTTTGGGAGTTGTGCAGATTGGGTTGGTCTCGAGAGGGCAGTGGTTCCCGATACACGTGGGTGATCGGGTACGCCTCCGGACGTGGTTGAGGGAAGCCATTAATATTCCCGGGTACTAGCCTGCAGAGCTAGTAGGTGTGATAGATCGCCAAGTGGCCACACCGAGGCTATATCGGTAGCCTTCACCTTTTGGAGTTGGCGCGCGTAATTGGCGTATCCACTTCCATCCCGTCTTGTGTCCTTGGACCAGATAGGGTGGCTTGTTAGTAACCCAGGTCTTGCCCTATGGAAAGCTCCACGGAGGACGCTGGGCGCCCTTTTGGGACAGCTCGGATACTCCCTGGTTGAAAGAGGCCCGGGTCTTGGTCCTACGCGTCCAGGACTAATCGGAGTAGAACTTCTGGACTCAACTTTGACTATGAATAAATCTGTATGACAAAATTCTGAAAAGTGGGGCTTAGATTCATTGCTTCCTTTATACCTAACCAATCACCTATTACAGTGCAATTTAATTCGTTACGTGATATTAGGAAAACGCTTCAAAACTTACAGTTAGTGATACACCATATTACTATGTTGTAACACTACAGTGCTCTTATGAAATAACTGAGAGAGACGATGGTAGCGAGAGCGGTGTAAGGCAGTTATCTGCAGCTGAAAATCCAAATACACTTGGAATATTATCTGATTCATGATCGAGAAGTTCAAACCACAGCCAGTTACACATAATGAGATTAGGCAACTAATTGGTTTGCAATATAGTAAGTGCAAACGGAATCATTAGCTCAATTGCGGTTACACCCCAACAGAGTAACTTTCCCATAAGCTTCATCATCGTTGTAACAAGAACAAGTAGTCTACTGTGACTCCGCTTAATTCTACTTTAGTAGGAGGCTCTTAAAGTCTAGTTTCCTTGGGATTCAAAACAACGTCATAGAAAGCATAGAAATTAACTTAAAGAAACAAAACCAGATATCAACTTATTAAAACTTCCAGTACACATTTATTTAAAACCTTTACAAAAACTCAATATAACTAAATAAAACACTTTCCACATTTAATGTTTTAAATAAGAAGTTCCTCTTGTGTCACTTTTTAAATTTTAAGTAAATACGGGCCTTAAGCTTAAATTTCACCCTATATTTTCATTTTGACTTCACAAAACTGTTCATGGTGTGCTTCTGCTATGATTTAAAAATAAAAAAGAATGCGCAGCTTATGGAATGTGAAGTTTTCTGTATAATCGCAGAATTTTCATTACCAACTATGCTAGTGTAGTGTTTTATTATATTTAAATCACAAGTTCAGTACAAACTATTCTTTATATAGACGAAAGTTTCAGTTTTCTTTCTTGGATTCGTATTTTAACAAGTAGTATGATTTTAATCTTGTATAAAGTATTATTTTTATATTACTTATAATAGACGGTAGTGGACATCAAATCTAGTCACGTCAGGCACGACTTCAAGAGCTTGTAACACCGCTGCCATCACCACCGTATTATTTTCTTTATTATTACATTATACGGCATGTGTTATTATGTTCTGAGTTTGAGTGAAATGCAATTTCGGTTTCTTTTGTAGGAAGGAGAAAATTTAATTCATCAATCAGAAACCTACCCGTTGTTGGACTGAAGTAGACGAAACCAAGAAAGCACATGCGCAGGTGGAACATCTCTGGTTGTTTTAGGAACTAGATGCAATTTTACGGACCATTTTATCTCATACCGTGACAATCTAACATAACCTCTTGTTCTGTCATACAGAACCGTCATCGAGATGGTCTCTGATAAAAATGATTCGTCTCCAGTTATCTCTAGCCTTATTCGAAGCTATATCACCGTTCGTGTAGTCACTTTAAGCCCAATGTACACTCTGTCGCGAGGCATTGTTACGGCGGGCAAGATCTTGCCTTTGCGCAAGATCGAAACAAGATAGTGCTGCGGGACATAAAAGCTTGCCGAAACAGATGTCTGGAAGTTTCTACTTTTCTGATGCCGTCTTGGTTGTTACAGAACGTTCCACTAATTGAGTGGAGTATAATACAAGCCGCGGCTAGATGACCCCATGCACCAAGAAGGAGAAAGAGCTGTCGCCTGGTTACGGACGCCCTTGGGTGTTGAGTTAAGCATCTCATCCCTCCACTACTAAACTCCATCTGTTCCGGCCATACCGGGGCTGAATTTGACTTGTCGGCTGACCACCGGCAGTTGAGTCCGTCCCGTGTGACCAGTACACGACCAGAACCTAAAAGTTCCCCAATTTACCACCTGAGTTCTCGCTTCTAGCCCCACCACGCTGGAACGCACCCTGCAAGCAGGCCGCTCCTAGTGTGGCGGCATCGGGCACTGGCCTCCTTTCTGGACGCTCATCCCGGAACCACAAACACTAGCAGAGGTCAACCTAGGTCCATCATCTTACACCGACACAAAAGCTTGAGAATCTGACAAAATCTATAAGACTGCACGGGTAAATCCCCTCAGCGCATAGATACCGTGGCGCTCTGTCCACCGTCCGGGAGCACCCGTACGACTTGTACTCGCTCGCATGTCAAGGAGCCGTTGTAATTGGACCTGTGTAGTGATTTGAAAGTGAATCCTTTAGTTTGTGGGTGTGTGCCACACGACCTTGAAGGTTGTGGTTGTGTATGTTACGTAATTCTGTGGTGAAAAGGGCTGTACAAAACGTGTGTCTACGGAAATAAAGGGCATTTTGAATATCTGCAAAATAGACTTTTAATTTTAAGAACCCACAAAGTCACAATATTAACAAACCGATATAAGTTACGGCATCCAATGCTAGAAAAAGATCTCATCCTACCGATAACGTGTTATAAGCTGTGCTGTAAACCATATATCTACATTGCTTGTTGAAATAGCTTATGATTAATGAAGGACCTCTATTGAGAATTAAGTGTAAAAAAAAGCTTTTTTCAGCGGAACTAATTATGTATCTGAATTATTTTAATTTTAAAACTTCTTAGAATGTAGCTACTTAAACCTATTAGTATAACTTAATGGTCTCACGTTACTGGGGTAAAATTTCTGCTCCCTTCAGTATATGTTGTTCGATAAGACATATTCACCCCAACATCTCAACAAATCCATTGAATTATAAAAAGGGTCTTTCGAGGTACTAAATCGACTTTAATGATAAAAATTTAGTGTATCTGTAACTTTAAAAATAAGTCTATAAGCAAACCAAAATTAATTTTGAACTAAAGCATAAAGGTATTTATACCTAGTGCAAAACTGTTTTTTCAACCATTTTGAGGTTTTGTGCCACTATAGGTTGCATTGACAGTATTAAACCTGAATGGTGATATATAAGTTGATCACCCTTTAAAATAAAAGTAATTAATCTTCGAGGATCGACGAGTATTTCATTGGCCGTTATTTTGCTAATACATTATCTCAGTTTATGATTAAATAGGGTATCCCTGTATCAACAAACACATTATATATTCGAATAATTGGTATGTATAGTTTAAACAATTTTATTTACAATTTATGGATGCCTGTTGCCGACTTCAAGTAAAACAGAGCATTCCTAGGTTTCCCGAATCGAATTAATATGTATAAAATAATGTATTCCTAATTAATGGGATATACCCTTTTTAATTTTAAGTATTTAATAATTAAAATTCCCAGATAATACCATATAATTTTAAATAATATTCTATCCCTGAAAATTAATTTCCCTTTTTTATATCTCTTCTTTCTCCACATTCCACAAAGAAGTTGGCGTCGCTTCCTTCTGGAGTCTGTACCAACAATGCGAGCTACAAATGAATACTGCTGGTAGGGCACTGAGGATACTCCATATTTTCTTTTCTAATATCTCTGATAGTTGTTACTGATTCAATTACCGTTTGTAATTTGTATTATTATGACGCACCATCTCGTTATTCATATGTTTAGTCTAGTTGTTTGCTAATTAATATTGACATGAATAATTAACTTCTCTAAAATATTTAATTATTAAAACAGTAAATAAATTGAAATTAATAATACTGGCTAAAGACGGGTCTAAGTGTACGTTTATCTCTTTTTAAGCATGTTGATTAATAAAACGCGGTTTTTAGTAGATTTACAAACGTTCGCTAAAAGCGTTGCTTCATTTTTCAGGTATAAATGGTATTTATGGCTCCATTATTGATGGACGAATTTTTCTGTTTTTGGTACTAAATTAAAGTTTGTTTACCTGTTCAACCGTATAAATCAATGGAAAAAATATTTATGCCAATTTAACAGGACTTATGTCTGATTTCACCAACAGATGTTAAGACTTAACACGAAATTGCATTTCACCAACAACTGTTAGCTTAACACTCGTGTTAAATCTCTTGTTAAACTAACAGGCCATATTTCTGCTGTTACGTCCTTAAGAATTGTAAATATTCAATATGGCGTGAAAAAGGCTTTTGATGTCAACTTGCTTTATTTAAGAGCGTCTAAATGGCATTCGTAATAGAGTACGGCCTATTAGGAGAAATTATTTGGAGGAGCTAGCTGAAGAAAATGTTCTACAGAGGTATAGACTGTCGAAACAAGTTGCTATGAAGGTTACTGCGGAAGTATAAGAGAGGATAGAACATGCATCCAAAGGAATGTGCCAATCTCGCCTTTTCTTCAAGTATTAATACATTTGCGATTTTGTAATTCACTGAATTATGTCGATAATGCACTGTCCACGTCCCGTCTTGAGACGTTCAATTCACTCGTCACTTCTGTCCTTCGAACCTCGTTTTAAATTTACATAATAAGGGAAGAAGTTGCTTCATGTTTCTACGTAGTAGTGACACATACATTTGAATTAAATTCGTTTCCAATCTTTTCCCACGTGACATCTTTCTCTTTTACATTCACTGCATCCATCCAAGATTTTCCACGATATCCTTATACTTCTTCACCAATTCATTAACAGTTCTTTCTCCATCGATGAGAAATTTGTACCACGGCTTCTCTTACGATTTGGTTCACCCGCCATTTTTTCAGCTGTTTGCAGACTAGATGAAAACAACAGCGCATCGCAGTACGCAGACAACAATACAACTCATACATCGCTTTCTATAGCTGTAATATTTACAAGTCTCTTGGCGTTAACACGTGTTTGTTAACACTTTCAGAAAACAGATTGGTGAAGTGCAAGAAATTTAACAGTTTTGTTAGCGTTGTGACAGCTGTCACGTTACATTTGTTAACGTCGATTTTTACATCTGTTGGTGAAATCGGGCACTAATATTATATTCTTTTTGTATAATTTCTCGGTGAAATATTACATAAATATTATAAGGGATATTTTCAATAATGGCGATATCATTTATAGGAAAGTAGGTGGGGTTACATAATTTAGCTATTACACTCCCTAAAGAAAGTGACCAAGCGGTACTGTGAATTAGACCCTTAGCAAATGTGAAATGTGTTTTGTGATACCGTTTATAAAAATCATAATATTTTACTGTTTAATGTTTTGGGATTTTAACTTAAAAGACTTTCAGATTTCGGTTCGGCACGCTAAGCAACAAAGATTTCTTCTACGTCATTTGTGTAAAATTATGAAGTACACAAGGGTAACGTAGTATAGAACAAAAATGTAGTGTTCTTTTGTTGTTAAATAGCACGAGAATTTGATATACCATATTTGAATATATGGTTTTCTTTAATTGTGCAAGATAATTGCATCAGTTTTCCAAAACATATTCTTGTACACGAGATAAATTTAGGTAGCAGTTGAAAAATTGGGATTGAAATTCTACAAAATAGGCAACATTGGCAGTCATATGTGAATGCATAAAGGGAAATTAAGTCTGAAAACTAGTCAATTAATAGATCTTCCCTAATTCGATGTATCACATCACTATGATTAGTTTTGGAAACATGTTTCCCAAAATTTAACCAAAACATTTTTTATTTGCGCTTCCTATTTACAGAATTAGCGATGTTATCTACATTTCCAATTAGGCGTAACATGTGTCCTACTGTAGTTGTGTATAGATTCTAAGTATCTGGCACCCTATCCGTTCTGTGATCTCGTACTACAATAAAATATATTTTCAATTTCCCCAGTAGGTAAACGCAGAGGACATTTGTTTCAATTATGCACTTGGTTTCTAGATGTTTTCTCAATGTTCTATGTCTTATTATAAAATAAATAGCTCGTCTATGGCTGACTGGTGGTCTCTCTTTGGCGATCTTAAACTCTTTCGGGCTTAGAAAACAGCCTGCCCGCCTCGGTAGCGTAGATGGCTGCATGACTGTCTCACGTTCAAGAGGTCCCGAGTTCGAATCTCGGTCAGGGTGAGTTACATGGATAAGGTTTTCCCGGGGTTTTTCCCTTATTATCAATGACGAATGTCGGTAACTCTAAGCTCCATGGACCTTGGGCCCATTTGAGCATCATTTCACCCATTCCATTCATCGTCCGATATGACTTAAAAATTTACAGGACGTAAATCACAAAAAAAAAAAAAAAACTACACTTCTCAGTGACCCACCGAAACTGCAGTGCTGCCTGTAATCTGTTCCGACCACCTACAGGGTAATTTCATCTCATCCTGCCTCCTGGCGTGAGACGGGCAGTAAGTCATCGGCTGCATCGCTGGAGTCACCACCGTGAAAATATCTGATCCGGTTAGGGAGTTATTTAGCGTTTGATAACGTTTATTCTTCTTAGAAATTACTTTCCACATCTTAAGTGCTTCTTTCTGGACAGAAATTTAAGCTGCACTTTTTGTAAAAATTATTTTGATAACACAGCGAGGTTTTGATGTCACAAACAGGAAACCTGCTGCTTTTTATGGCAGAAAACCGGTGCATTCGTTTCCAGGAATACCAGTATGTAAAGGGTACCTCTAACATTGCTATGGTTATACGGGAAGGGAGAATGGATTTCTCTTTGTGTCATTCCCAAACCTATACGCATCCAAAATAATATTAAGAGCTTTAAGTTTATGTTTAAATATTTCGGAGCTGTAATTCCATTACCAATAATTTAATTACGAATCATTTTATTGAGCTTCAAATGAAAATCTAAAAAGTATCACCAAATTGTTCTTCGTTACATCGACATACTTGTATTTTTGGGAACAGATAAATCCAGGAGGAAAATATATGCTTTTGATTTGACCTAGTGGCAAAAAACATATTTTAATCGTGTTATAAATACACAAAACAATTCAACGTGATACTTAATCGGAACGCCTTGTACTCCACACATTAAGGGCCGTATTCATGCATTACTTTACAACTGAGGTGAATCTAATAAAGTAAAATTAAATAAGCCAGTTATAATGGTGTACCAACATGCTTACTTCAAACATTTCCTCTTACCCAAAGATTACAAGTCTACTGTTCCCTAGAATGCACTTCCATAACAACAATGCATTACCGTTCAGTTGAGGTCAACTTAGCGGAGTGATATTTAAAGGCCGGAGGCGTGTGCGTTTTTCCATGTTAGCGCTCGCGCATGTAAACACAGCAGGTAGATACAGCCTAACCATGACAACCAACTCACTGCGGCACAACTTAGAAGCATTCTATGCGTTCTGGAACTACACTTAAATGCTTATAGATACTGCCGTTTGTTAACTGTAATATCGTCACAGACTGCATTTCTTGGGTTACAATGAGCATTCGCAAATTATATCAAATGTGAAATTTCGACGCGTATCACTGAAGCACTTTTTAAATAGTGAAAAATTTTCCACGTCACACGATGTTAAATGTAAAAATTACACTATGTCTGGCATGTTTTCCTTCTTACTAATGCTCAAACTTTCACACAGCTTGATAACCACTACCTTTTAGAACGTTCTGGAATTTAACATTCACTTTTCGATATCTGGTACAAAAGTATAACATTAATGGAATGTCTTATTATGTTTATGCTCTCGGACACTTCCAAATTCGATTTTTCCAATTGTTTAATAGTTTCGGGCAACTCTACAAAATTGTTGGATATTAAATTAAGATTTTCAGATAGTTGCAATAGCAAATGAATTTGCATCACATCGAGCGCTAATAACATTTATAATTTCATTGTAATGCACTGCGAAATACGTGGCGGCCTCTTTCTAAGTAATCTTATGATTATTGGCTTTGGTGGCAGAGGAATCGCTAGTGTCATATTACGAAATATTTAAAGTCTTGCAGGGACTTTGACACTTGCAAGGTAATGCTTCACTAGAGCGCAGAGTACTACGTTACGTTGTTTCCGAACTTTGCTTCTTGTGGCGGTTGTTTTTACATTTGATGGCCGTGCTATACATCTGATGTCATTCATACTCTGTGTCCAGCTAACCTGTATCGCACATCCCTTCGGCCTTTAGTAATATTATAATATATTTCAGGATTATATCCCGTTCTTCATATCTGCATTAGTATATCCAATATCTTGACGATAATACTACATCACTATGGTATTTCACTACTAAAAAGATAACAATCTTCCATGAGCTATTCCTTTCCATGGATTATAGTTCAGCGATTAACTTCAGCAATCTCAGTCGCCCACAGCTAAATATTCAAAAGGCGAACAGTGGATCAAAAAAGACATTCATCTATTTTAAATCTACCTGTTTCTGTCAGTAGTTCATAATATCATAACGTGTCTTTTTTTTCGTCAAGTGTTTAAAAGAATTTCATAAATTTAATGACCTTACCTTAATTCTGAGAGGTTAGAGCGCACAACGCCGCATCTGCTGCCTTGGTGTCCTCCTGCCACCTGTTGGAAAAAAAAGAAGAAATAACTGTATTCCTTCATTACGTTTAACTATTTAGATATAGGCATAGTTTATTCTGATTTGCAAACAATGGGAAGTAGAAACAAGTGTAACAAGTAATAATACTGTTGTTACTTAAAGGCTTGTCATAATTATGGATTGGGTATATTTCCCACAGGAGAGGGAAATTTCCCTCATTTCCCTCAGCAGCAACCTACGTCGCCGCTGCTGCCGCAACGCCGAGGCCCACAACATCGCCACCGACCGAGTCTGCTCGGCCGCCGAGGACCTCAACCGTCGTCGTCACGGATGTGCCTCGTGACCTACCGTGTAGATTCATTCTTGCAGCCGCCCAGCAGCAGTGGCCCTCGGCCTTGAGGGCCAGCCGCATCAACATACGAGGCCGCGCCACACCCTTGGTCCGTCTGCAGCTAGAAGACGAAGCCGACATGAGCGCGGCCTTAAGGATGGGCCTGCCCTTGTTAGGGCAGTGTCTCAAAATTGAGGCAAGCCGCTCCGAGCGGCTCGAACCTTGTCGTCGATGCTGCAGATATGGACATGTAGCCGCCACTTGCACTGCAACCCCACGGTGCCACTACTGTGGTGCCGCGACTCTCACAGGGGAATGCCAGCAGCACGATATTCGTCGCCGCCGCCGGTACTGCGCCACCTGCAATGGCTACGGCCACTTTACAGGTCAGGCGCAGTGCCCCGCCCGTCCACGCCAGGACTCTGGCCTTGCTACAACTCCCACGGCTCATTCTAGTGGTCCTGCCGACTGGAGCCAAGCGCTGGACTGCCTCAAGGATGAAGCTCAGCAGAACAACCGCCGGCTACATTCCATTGAGGAGCAACTGGCAAGCGGACCCGCCTCAGCCACCTTGAACATTAGCCTTCGCCTGGGGAACTTGGATGACTCACTCGCCACCATCAACGCTCGACTTGACGCCACCACCGCCATGCTGACCGAAGTCAACAACCAACTCTCGACCACCAAGAATCACATGACTGACAGCCTGGCAACTCTCCAAGAGAGCATCATCTCGTCCCTCACGGCACTACACCAGACCACTGGGACCACCTCGTCACACCTCGCGCAACTGCAGGAATCCATTGGAGCCACCAACTTACGGGACAGTATAACCCAAAGCTTCAGTGACCTGCAGCACACCATCAACCGAACACATACGCAGACCTTAGACCAGCTTAACCTCACCCTGAAGGAAGCTCAGTCTGCGGCCACTCCTCCGCTTCCTGGCACGTCACAAGCGTACTTCGCCGAAATACTCTCGCGCATAGCTGAAGTACACTCACGCCTAGAACATCTTCGAACCACAGTGCGCCAACTTACTGACGACTCAACCGCCACGTCACGGCAACGACGCCGGATGACTTAGTTTAAATTTTGTGCTGTATGCGCCGAGCGACCGGCACGCTATGGCCGGCGCCAAATAAGCACCACTGGTGCACAGTGACCCTAAATAAATAAACAATACTAAACATTTAATCCCTCCTTCTATTCCCGGCGATCTATCCAGGACCTCTATGGTAATGGCTGGACCCCCGGATACTACCCTTTCCTGCAACGTGCCCATCAGGCACCTGCGCCCTTACCACCGTTACTAACGGGGATGCTTCCGTGGGACCCCGCCACTTCTCTCCCTTTACTCTCTCCCAAAGCCTCGCTTACTTGGAAAAAAAAATTAAATAAATAAAAATAAAAAAAAAGGATTGGGTATACAGTGTACAACCCAGAGAGGCTACGAGAGGTCATTGTGGCTAATTCCTCACAGTAAAACAGTAAAACGAGAAGGAATCACAGGAAGCTAAGGACCACAGGCAAATAGCCATAAAGACACACTTGAGTCTTCGGTTTCAGAGCTCTGTCCCCCTATTGATGAAGATAGTGGTAGCGGACTAATCAGCCCTTTAATGCTCACAGGTAGTAGTCCTTAAGCGCTAGCATCTGCGCCATTTGTTTGGCACCGCTAAACAAATGGCACAATCACGAAACCTACTAATCAGCCCTTTAATTTCTACAGGTAATAGTCCCTCTTTAGAGCTAGCATCTGCACCATTTGTTTAGCACCGCTGAATAATCACGAAACTTAACTCACAACTTAGCCTGAGAAGGAAACATAATGCAAGTTAATTCGGAGAAATAAATCGTGTTAGATGAGAAACCACCCCATAATTCGCCCAATGACCAGAAAAGCCCATAGCAAACGTAAGTCAGATTGGACGTTAACGGAAATAAAATCAGTGATCTTCAGAATGCCAACCTTTTCCTTAATACAGGCACAAATAGCTGGGTCTAGACTAATGGACAAGAGCAAGAGTAACATGATGTCTAACAAAAGAAATTACCACACCAACAACTAGCAGAAAACAATAACTTCAAATACCAGACTTAGGAAATAAGGTGTGAATCTTCTAAGGATATTACATAAGATTTTTAAAAATGTCCCTCCATTCCAGAAATATTTCACATGAAGATTTTACTAAATTTTCAATTTTCTAAAAAAATGCCACTAACGATTTTTACTAAAGTAAATCCCTTGTTTCTATAACAAATAAAATGTACACATACATGAACATCTAGAATTTTCTAAAAATAGCCTCCGAAGTCGTAAAGGAGTTAGTTTTATGTATTGTGTAGGTGTTTAATTGGTATATCATGAAAGGCAAATAAAAATATATTACAGAAATAAAGTAGATTTCTTAATAACACATAAAACACAGGGAGCAGAGAAAATAATGTAAGTTTCAGTTTTTTTTAACATACAAGGTACCTCAAAATTCATTTGCAAGGTGTGGCCTATGGTAGGTTCACTAGGTCGGTACATTCACACAATCTATCCTGTGTGATTTATGAAGAGGATTGGTTGACTAAATTTTTACCTCTAACAGAGGAAGATGGAACTATATTGCAGCCTAAAATCATAAGAGAAATCCTTTAATATTTCAAATTAAGACATTAAATTTCAGTAAGTACGCTTAAAGATTATTTTACATATCCAAAGCTGCATTTAATTTCGTAACTTATATTTCTTTCGAAAATATAACAAAAACAATACGAACGAATGAAGGCAGGAATCATGCGAATTTTTTTTTTAGAAAACTGCGAAAATGTGGCTGATAAGTTGAATAAGTATTATGAACTTTCCAATGACATAAAATTGTAAACGTTCATATTTCACGTTTATTCAATTGTAAAATATTCAATGCATGTCTGAACTAGTTCAGCGGAGTACGCCAAAACTACGCTTGACTGTATTAATCTACTAGTTTTTGTGGTTCCATGTTGCCAAATAACTTCTAGCTATGAACGTGCAGTGTTCTGCTCTCCAAGGAACAATCACTGTAACTTTTATAAACACAGGCAATAATTTTGACTAGTAGTGGACTGAGTTTCCCTATAGGAATTTACACATGACCACGATATACCTGACCCCAAGGGTAAATGCGGTCAAATAGTGCTGCATGCTTTATTATTTTCGCTCCAGAGGTCTTTTCAACCTAAATTCGTGTTTGGCGAATCTAGCTGTAGATGAGATATTTACAGAATCCGAAAACAAAGTTGCCTAAATGTATAATATTACTATTTATATCACTATTTTGTAATTGCATATTACACTTAAGTGCATTAAATATCCACTCTGAGATAGATTAGTGTCAACATTTAAATAATAAATAGATGCTGTAAATAAATATATAATAAATAAGTTAATATACATAGTTTCACTCATTTTTAATACTAATCACGGTATTTTTAGGTTTGAGTAACTAATTAATTTATTTATTTAGAATCACTTTAACAACTATGTCATATCGCGATTATTTTGTAAAATACAGTGTATACAATAAATTGGTTACAATTATTTAAACAAATACATGAAAACAATAAATAACAGATCAATATGATAAAGGTATTCAATATCTATAAATCATAAGCATAAAGTTCCGAATAACAATCAGAATAGTAGTATTTAGACAATCACTTTGTTGCATAATAACTCATGTATATTTTAAATTGATATCTTTATGCCCGATTGCACCAACAGATGTTAAGACTTAACACGGGTTTAACAATAGTTATAAAAAATATATATTGCATTTCACCAACAAGTGTTACCTTAACACTCGTGCCCTCGTCGGTAGCGTGGTGGTAGCATGTCTGCCTCACGTTCAAGAGGTCCCGAGTTCGAATCTCGGTCAGGGTGAGTTACCTGGATAAGGTTTTTCCGGGGTTTTCCCTTATCCTGAAAGACGAATGTCGGGTAACTCTAAGCTCTATGGACCTGGGCTCATTTGAGCATCAGTTCACCCATTTCATTCATCGTCAGATATGACTTAACGTTGGAGGGCGTAAATTAAAAGTAATTAACACAAGACAAATTTCTGATGTTAAGTCCTTAACAATTGTAAATAGTCAAGATGGCGGGCCTGAATGCAGCTGTTGTTGTCGATTTTCTATATTTAAGACTATCTAAATTACATTTGTAATAGAGTACGGCCTATGAGGAGAGATCATTTTGAGGAGCTATCAGAACAAAATTTTCTACAGAGGTATAGACTGCCTAAAAAAGTTGCTATGAAGGTTAATGCGGAAGTACAAGATAGGTTAGAAAATACATCGAAAACAATATGCCGATCTCGCCTTTGCTTCAAGTATTAATAACTTTGCGATTTTATAATTCACTGAATTATGTGGATAATACACTACCACTTTCCGTCTTGAAACGTTCAAGTCACTCGTCACTTGTCCTTCGCTCCTCGTTTTAAATTTATGTAATATGTAATTATGTAAGTTAGAACATGCATCGAAAGGAATATGCCGAACTCGCCTTTGCTTCAAGGTTTAATAACTTTGCGATTTTATAATTCACTGAATTATGTGGATAAATACACTGTCCACCTTCTGTCTTGAAACCTTCAAGTAACTCGTCACTTGTACTTCTTCGCACCTCGTTTGCAATTTACGTAATACTGAAGATGTTTCGTGTTTCTAGTAATGACACATGCATTTGAGTTAAATTCGGTTCCAATTTTTCCCACCGGACATCTTCCTATTTTACATTCATTGCATCCGTCCTATTTTACACAATATCCTTATACTTCGTCACCTATTCAATTAACAATTCTTTCTCCATCAATCAGAAATATGTTTCATGGCTTTTGTTTACGATTTTGTTTATCCTCCATTTTTAGCTGTTTGCAGATGCAGTGCAGACGAAAATGAAAACAAACGCGTATCGTAGTATGTTCACAAAATAATACGACTCATTCATAGCCTTCTATAGATGTAATATTTACAGGTTTGTTGGCGTTAACACGTTTTTGTTAACATTTTCATAAAACAGGTTGGTGAAATGCAACAGATTTAACAGTTTTGTTAGAACTGCTACAATTGTTACGTTACATTTGTTAAAGTCGATTTTAACATCTGTTGATGAAATCGGGCATTAGAATTAGCTTTCGTAAACTTTTGAGGAACGTGTTTGAAGTTGGATGGCATATTCAGAAGAATATGATATTCCTTTAAGTGATGTCATTTATAAATATTGTTAACGTTGTGAGACGGTAGAGTGCTGTACTCAGTAATTGCCATTGCTTCAGAAGGTGTTCTAGTTAACAATAATATATTGTACGATATGGTGAATTAGAGGTTAACAAAGGAATATTAATAACGCGTTTGTAATCCACTTATTATACTCGTCTAATTGTTAGCTTCCGAGAAAGCATATTAAGTAGACCCAATCTACTTAACCTTTATATATGGAGAACATCTTTCCACTTCGAAATATTGAAAATATCGGAGAACGCTGAGAAGTTTAATAGTTTGCTTGTCACGGCCTCTTGTCTCTCCTGAGTGATGATGATGACGACGACGACGACGACGACGACGACGACGACGACGACGACGACGACGATCTGTATTTAAGAGCGCTCAACTCAATGGTCATCAGCGCCCTATCCCCTTGAATAATGTTGGTATACATTTATTGTAAATTTAAAAAGAACATTAGGATAGCAGATAATACGTATGTTTGAGTATTATTTGAACTATATTGTTTGTAGTATTAACAATTTCCCAGATGTTTGTTGCTAACATTTTGTATATTTTAGTATCTTTGCGAGATGCGTAAAGCACTATGTCAACATTCCTTTGATATGAAGGGGTAGAACCAGACTGAAAAATTCAATGCCATAGCCGGGATTTGAACCACGGATATTCTGGTTTCCGTTCCGCCGCTCTAACCGGTTGAGCTACTATGGCCAACATGCCAACATGGCATTCAATTCTCCAACTGACTCATGTTTCTTCCAGTAAACCACTAGGAGTTCTCATAAACACATGAGACAACTACCTTAATGGCGACTTACTATTCTGTAAGTAATTTAAGGCCCGGGCTTTATAGTTCGGACCACTATTAAGTACAATTAATGGATATTAATTGTTCTTTCACACTAGCCGTGTGTAGGACGCACTATGAAGGCGTAGGGCCAGACTGAAAAATTGAATTCCATAGCTGGGATTTGAACCAAGCATCTTCTGGTTTCCGTCCAGTCGCTCTAACCATTTGAGTTACTATGGCCAACATGCTGACATGATATTAATTTCTGTAAGTGACTCGTGTTTCTCCCGGGAAACCATTTAGGAGTTCTCATAAACGCATGAGAGTACTACCTTAATGGCGATTTACTATGCTGTAAGTACTTTAAGGCCCGGGCATTATAGTTCGGTCCACCATTAGGTACAATAATTGGAAATTAATTGTTCTTTGTGTAGGACGCATTATAAGGGGGTAGAGCCAACCTGAAAAATTGAATTCTATAGCTGGGATTTGAAGCACGGATCTTCTGGTTTCCGTCATGTGTGGGCATGTGGGCCATAGTAGCTCAAATGGTTAGAGCGGCTGGACGGAAACCAGGAGATCCGTGGTTCAAATCCCGGTTATGTCATTGAATTTTTCAGTCTGGCTCTACGCCTTCATAGTGCGTCCTACACACGGCTAGTTTGAACGAACAATTAATTTCCTTTCCTTTGATATTTGCGAAATAAGATGAATATTGAATTTAAAAACCAGCATGCAGCTTCTTTCTTTCTCTTTACGTAGTTAGCGCAAAAAGTCAAAGAACTACATTATATTAAAAAATGATACCAGGCTATCTGTGGTAAAACATATTTTGAGGTCCCTGAAGCCAAAAAGGCTCTTTAAAATGATCCATACGTGCGTTTGTGTGTGTCTGTAAATACATAACTCATAAATGTAAAGTTAAATATTAAATTTAACATTAATTTGAACGACATCCAATGATCAGACACGAAGATTTTCAGGAAAATCCCGTCCCCTACTCCCACACTACTTCCTACATGAGAAAGCTTTCTTAAAGTTTGATCATCTCAAAAATGGCATTATGATTTTCATCAAAACACCATGTTTAAAATGTTTTATGACAAGTTAAATGTACGAGGGACCTTCAATAAATAACCGAGCTATTTAATTGTATTTAAATAAACCGCCCTGGAGCGCCATGGTTGCTAGTGGTGGAAAGGTGAATCCCGCTAGTGCTGTGAATGCCAGTCATGTAGAGTCAATCTGTTGGGAGTTATAGCCCGATACGCGAGGTCGTGTTTACTGCCCCCACCATGAACTGAAATTGCAGCAATGCGCATCAATTAAGTTTTGTGTTCTGTTAGACAAAACTTCTACAGAAACGTTTCAAATAGTGCAGCAAGTATACAAAGACAAAGACACAAGTCTTTGAGTGGTATAAACGTTTCAAGGGGGCCATGGAGGCCTTCAAGATTCTCAGCGCCCTGGAAGACCCGTAACAGCAAAAGCGGAAGTCAGCATTAACACAATTGATGCGATTGTGCGAGATGATCGTCACCTAACAATTTAGAAAGTTGCAGACATAGTGCATCTGTCTGTTGGAACTGCAGACGACATAATTCGCAATGATCTTGGCTATCAAAATGCAGCAGCGAAATGGATACCGCACGTGCTGACGGACTAACAGAAGGCTCACCGCGTCATGACGTGTGAAGAATGGCTCGGAAGTTTACGACGGGAGTCAGACTTTCTGAACAGGGTTATCACTTGGTTCCACCATTATGTTCCGTTAACAGAACAGGAGAGTTCGCAGTGGAAACATTCATCGAGCCGTAGGCCTACGATAGCAAAAGTTCAGAAAAGTGCAGGAAAGGTCATGCATCTCGTATTCCTTGCAAACATGGCATTCTGTATGAGCATGCTGTAAATAATCAACGCACAGTAACTACTGCTTACTATTGTGACGTCCTGAAGAGGCCACTGAAAAAAATAATCGCCAAAAAGCGACCAGATATCGCAAGGAGAGGATGCATCTTCCATCAGGTTAATGCCCCTGATTGAGTTCGTGCAACTCAAGATGTCATCGCATAAATGGGCATTGAGATAATGCCTCATCCTCCATATTCTCCGGAGCTCGCACCATGCGATTTTTACTTCTTCCCTAAAGAGAAAGAGGAGCTTCGTGGTCGTCATTTTCAAAGGGATAAGGAGTTGAACAATGCCATGGGTATCCTGAACAGACTGTCCATAAATGGGTTCAATGAGTTTTTCGAACAATGTGTAAAACGTTGGAATAATTGTATTTCATCAGAGGGAGAGTACTTCGAAATTGTGTAGGTAAATGTTAGTGAAATAAAGCCATTATGTGTTAATTAAAAATTAGTTAGGTCATTTATTGAAGGACCCTCGTATATTTTGAGTTTTCTGCGAATAACCACAGAAGGCAGTTACGATTGGTAATACATAAGATGTTAATGTAAAAGCTAATAAGTAAAGCACGTTGTGCAAAGGGAGAGATGTATAGATTTTCAACAGCTAGAGAGGCGTTAGTCTGTTGTTTAGCTGTACGTGGCAGATCATGCATTAGGCCGGTCGAACGCTACAACTGGTATCTCGTATCAACAAAAGGAATGAGCCACAGCTCGAGTAAGAAGCAAAACAGTGTTCGTTTGTGTTTATATTCACAATAGGTTTGTTTTGTTTGCTGGAAAAGAGGTGGGGAGCGCTTCGTTTCACGCCCGTTGATTTGCCACTGGCAAATACATTGCTACGTTCATTTGAGTGAATGATATTTACGCGAATTAATGAGCCAGCCATAGAGTGGGGAATGTAAGGTGCGGACAATAAAAGGGAAGTTTCTACACAAAGGCGATAGGATTATGCTACAAGTCTTTACTCGAGTCCCGGAGATATTACGTTTCGTCAACAATAGCAGCACGGCGAAAGTGAGAAATGCATTGTAGGCGCTGGCAAGTTGGAACTTTCTGAGAGATGGTGAGAAGTGGCGAAAACGTAAAGTACCCAGCGATATTCAATGACTTTTCGAGCAGAGGACAGCAGTTTGCATATTTTGTAATACGTTTTCTCTTTTAATAAATGTATTCTAGAAGCTTCATTCAGATTAGATTACAGCAAACCAATCATATGTTAGGGGTTAGGGGTATACAATTCAATTCATGCCAGAGGAATTCACTCCCATTAGTCCTGGAGCCGTAGGACCAAGGACCCGGGCCTCCTTCTACCAGGAAGTTACCGAGCTGTCCCGAAAGGGCACCCGGCTCTTTCCATAGGGCAAGATCTAGAGACTAACAAGCCTCCCCATCTGGTCCTGTGGACACAGGACGGGATGGAAGTAGATACGCCACTTACGCACGCCAACACCAAAGGTGAATGCCATAGCCGGGATTTGAACCACGGATCTCCGACTCTCCGGCGGTTGCTCTAAGCTACTATAGCCAACATGCCGACATGACATTAGATTCTTCAACTGACTCGTGTGTTCTCATATGCTATGAGACACGCACGTTTTGTGGGGACTTATTATGCCGTAAGTACTTAAGTCCCAGGCTTCATAGTTAAACCACTGTGTTATTTAGGTAAATTGATGGAAATAATAATTTATTCCACACTAACTGTGTGCTAACCTTAGCCTACACGCGGATAGTGTTGAAGAAATGATTATTTCCATCAATTTACCTAGGGGACTTCCGTTACTTTTGAACTTGCTTTTCTTTCTCTCCCGAAGTAATGGAAAGAGTTCAAAATGTCCAATGCAAAGGTTCAGCGACGCGCTTTCTGAAGGTTTGAGTATCAAATTGACCTTCTGTATCTTCTATGTACCTACACTGAAATGTGTAATTAAACTAGTTCTACAAACGTTTACACCGATTTGCATGAAATGGATTTGAATTTAAATGGTGCATTTTGCTTGTAGCAGTCGAACAAGTTATACAGGCAATAGAAGGCATCTAGATTATCCGGAACCTCGGTTCTATAAATATTGACTCCATTATCATTGGGACTGATGTTTCACAAGTAAGTGCTCTATTTTTTCCGATCTCTGGGCAAAACTACGTAAGAACTCGAGGTTATCTGGTGAACGGTTAAGCTCTTCGAAACTATATTCTTACAGGAGCATGAGGATTTGTACAATGTATTTGTAAAACAGTTTTTCTATTTTGCACCATTGGAGAAACCCATCAGCTGAGGCATATTCAATATTTCCGTTTAGGGTCTTCGCCAGGATTCCGCCCGTGTATACGTTACTTGGATTGTCTGGCATGAATTCAGGGATAACCTCATGTAAAAATTTTGGTATATGTGTTTGGTTAAAGAAGAAGGGGAAATTATAAAATTATGCATGAGACAGCAGAAAAGATTAGAGAACTCAAATAGTTGGTGAGCAGAGATAGGAGGAATTATAATTATGACAAAGTAGGAATGGGAGATATATGGAGATTAGAGGAAAGGAATACATGCGATGTGGATAAATTAGTAAAATACAAAATATAAGATATAGAAAGACCGGAAATATGTGACAGTCTAGAAAATATGAAATCATTACAATTTTACAAATAAATAACAGAAATTTGGAACGAGAAGCATATGTAGATTACTGCAACAGACAAGAGAGAGAAGGGTTAGCTTGGATGAGAACAGGAACAATATTTCAAAGAGGAAAAGGGAATTTGTGAATTGTGTGGGGGAAAAGAAAGCATAGAACACTATGTAACAGAATGCGGAGATGTTGCAATATGGAGATAAAAGGTTTGGGATAAAAAATGGGAGAAAGTAGAGAAGAGCATAGTAGCTATAAAAATGTTAACGGACAGGGAGGAAAAGAAGGTACGAAGTAATGGTGAGTTCTTGCAGAAAGTAAAAGAAAACTGCGCCAGATATGTGAAAAATATAAGAAAGGAAGAGGAGGGGGAAGAATGGGACTAATTAAATAAGCAAGCAGGTATGCACGCTAAGAGCTACCTGGCAGAGCAAGAGACCCGTGTGTCATGTAAGCCAAGGTAGCACAAGGTAACGACAAATAAATGTAGCCAAAAGTTTTCAAATGGAAAATTTTGTAATATGCACAATAAATATAAAAACTGGATAAATTCATGTACCAAATAGCTGCTACCATATTAAAATTCCACATTACAATCTGATAAAATGTTAGTGTATCTTGTGTTTCATAGCATATTAAAGTGGGTTATAATCTCTTTTTATTTCAATGATTGTTCCACCCATGCTCTAATGTGGTTTGTTTTTCTTGTCATTCACATTTGTGAAGTCATGTGTAATCTGTTAAAAGAGTTGACGAGTAGAAATTCTAAGGAATTTTTCCAAACCCATCTGAAATGCTTTACAGATACCTAGTTACATTATACTTAAAGCTATCTTACACTGACATTATGTGCCCCCTTACGGCAAATGAACTATCAGTTTTACATGCTGTGCTGGTGAGACAAATTGGCACAGTTTGGACACCTTGGATGGAACATCTGGACAGCAGACTATCAGTAAATGACCACTTCTTTCCCAGGAATCAAATCAACAACTTATATAATTTGACAAGAGGCGCCTAATAGAACAAAAGACAGGCAAAAGACAAATGAATAATAAGCTCTTTTATTATCTTCCCTTAATTTTAATAGGTAAAGCAAGCACTGAATCCATTCAAGAATGCCACATCAAGGCTTTATGCAAAGTATACAGTTTTTACTCATATAAATTCAATAGAATAAGGTGTAGATAAGAAAGAGAGTAAGAATAGGTAAGGGAGACAAATAGATTAACCCTGTATCTTCAAGAAGGCAAAGGGAAGAAACAACTGCCGAAGGAACAACCAATTATAAAAGATTGATCTTATCTTTTATCTTCTCTGGCACTGATTTAAGTAGCAAATTATGATATTGTCCGTTTGAAAAGTGTATGATATTTAAAATTATTACACCTTGAATGCTCGATGAATATACTCGTACCATGAAGTGATCTTTATTTTTACCAATTTTATACAAATGTGAAAGTTTGGATAAAGTTACACAAAATATTACTACATAATTAAAATAAAAACATTTGAAATATGTACTAATATCCTAAAAGTGTCACAGAATTATTGATTTCAAAATATTTCTTGTTTTAGATCTTTCAGGTTTATCCCTATTTAAAAATACCTGAATTTAAGCAATTTCTCTTTATAGGGTATTAGCCCATATAAATTAAATTCTGTGACAAAAATGACAGCACGAAATTGCACTAAACACCCTTATATTTGTCTCTAGAACCGTTATTTTAAGAAAATTTCACTTTTTACAATTACACAGAGTAAACACGCCAGTCTAATGTTTCTTTATGTCTCTGGTGAACGTACCAACTTGTGCTGCTAGAAGTTCTTGACGTTCACTGCTCGCAGACCAATACTCACTTTGACATTGCTCCACTTGTCGACTTTGACAACTGTCAACGAACTTAACTTTAGCAATCATTGCTCTGCCTACTTGATTCATTCACAACTTTGCAGCAACCTCTATACTAATTAGTCAATAACTTACAACAGACAGAGACTGGCTTTGCATCCCCTATTAGAGTCTGCCGGCCATTGAATAACTGTTCTGCAAACTGAAAACTTTCGAAGGAAGGGAAGTGTCTTGTCGAATCATTAAGGACTGCAGAAATTTAATTGTCTGGAGAACACCTGCGCGGAACAACAATAAGGCAAGTGCTTCCGGCTCCATTACATTATCTACTGGCTGTCCTTGAACGTTTCAAATTTAAGCTTCTGTCACGGCAATTCAAACAAAAAAGGGGGGGGGGACAAAACGATAGAATGCAATGGACTGATGCACACTTAATTTTATGGTAGGAATTGGCTGCCGCCTTGACAATACAAATAGCTGACAATCATAGCCACACATATCCTATGAAGTCGTAATAAGCTCGCAGTTTAATTTGAAAAATAGCTGTAAACATTCATTAATATTGTCAACATAGGGTTTTGATTATTCTAAATTCATTAATTTCGTTATAAATGCTTTATAATTATTAGCGTTGTAGTAGAAGCGGTCCGTGTGTGAAACTTTGTAGAACAGTTCTAAAAAAAGTCTGAAACCATTTATGTAGCATGGCATACGCGCCATGCAGTACGAATGAGTGCCTCGTGGACGGTAGCGTCAGTACATCAGCGGACATGCTTATGTAAGGTGACAGTCTTCAAGGTTTAAGGACCAGTCATGTGTAATGAAGTGCATAATTGTATTGGATTCCATCTGTGAAACTAAACCATGCAACTACCAGTTGGTTTATGCAGGTAACATGTGGGAATATATAAATGTATCAATAAATATGCAATTTTTTAACTCGTATCAAATGGAGTTACCTTTTCGTGTTGTTCCCAATCATATTTTCCCGGCGGGATTATAATTTATCTAGGATCCCGGATATGCTTCGGAGTTAGCTGTTCCCATGGTGAAATCGAGTTTGTTTAAGCGCAGTAATAGATTAAGAAAAATATAACATTGTAACCCAAATGACTACAATGTTATCGTGATTAAAACAAAAACGAAATCTTGAAATAATACTTGAAGAGATGTCCTGCAACTGAATTAGATCAGAATGAATTTGACTTGATTATAATGGACTTCGGGGACCCTTTATACCAATATTGTATTTGCACCATTACATTTGCTTCTCTGTCAGTAGTTTAATAGATTCTACATCGAACTGTACCTGAAGAAGAAAGGTATTTAAGCAGAATCATAATCCGTTTTGCTTTCAACTTAAGGGTGACATTTATTTGAACTGCGTCTCAGGCTTTTACATTTCCACTGTTTTTACAGTCCAATTAAATTAGCTGCGAGCAACATGAAAATCCTTTCTCTCTCCCGCCCCCTCTCACTGTCTCTCTCGCTCTCCCTCCTGCTCCTTCGTTCGGCCATAAAGCTCAAAGACATCCCTGGTATGCTTAATTCTGGAGCTCTGTTTGGTTTCAAAATGCTCTTCTCTGAAAAGTTACCTGAAGGACAAGATGCTTTTTCTTCCCATTCTTCTTCTGTCCTTTTCCGTTGCATTCGTTGGGAAGAATTTCTAGCATGCTGCTTGTATATGCTTCGCAGCAGAAACAAAAAATGGGGGATATCCTAAAGAGAAAAGCAAAGTAGGGGTACATAATAATAAACAAAATACCCCAGGTGACAGTACGATAATAAAGAATATCTTGCTGAGATCTCGTTGTTCGGATATGGCAAAAATTTATGAGAATTGTCACTGAGTTCTATGATATTTCAACTACACTATATGATAACCAGTAACAATAACTCTAACGGTTGGTTTAGCTTAGGCCCCGAGAGTTAAAAATGTTTAAATATGTGGTTTAAGAATCGATATGGACATGTTAAAATGAATAAGAAAGGCAAATGTTGAAATTCAGTAGGCCATGAGATGACGCAACATATTTTATAAATGGTGGTTTTAAAAATGAGAGTAAGTAATGTGTGGCGTGGACCTGTAAAAATGAAGTTTTATTTATAGTGATGGCAACGAGAGGATGAAAAATCAGTAATTTTGGTAAAACAACTATGAAAGAAAGCTCTTTTGATGAAAGACCGTTATGGTGAAAAGAGTAAATTCAGTGCGGCGAAAGAGTAGATGAGTAAAAGAGCTATTATCCGTTTTATGTTTATTGTCATCAAGGTATTCAGTATTATTGTCCAGTTTCATACGAAAAATTTTATCAATAATAAAAATTAAATTGAACATCTGCATATTTTAAAAGTAAAAATAATTTATTGGTTTATTTAGAAAATTTATAATTTTCACTCACGACCACTTCTGAAAATTAGGAGCTCTCATAACTCAGACTGTAGGAGATCTGGAGATATTTTATATACATCGATACAGAGTGCCATATTGGATCAGGAAGAATTAGCAACTTTTGGCTCCATCATCACCATCCAGGAGGGCTGAATACAACCCACAACGCGAGACATCACGTGAGAATAATCCCGTACCCATTCGCGCTGCAGACTTCGAGAATACCATCATCCCATCAGCACCATAATCTTGCACAACTTTAATATTTATAAAATGCTTATAGTGACTCCACTAGGAGTTCGTTCCAATTTAAAGAATATTTACGTGTTCTGATGTTTTCATAAAAATATAATTTCTTTAAAACCTATATGCTATAATGAAAATATCCTAAAGATATCCTGCAATATATTAATCTAAAATGTGTTAAGTAAAAATATCAATTTTTAACTTTTATATGACAGTGTTTGCTTCAGAAACTTTATCTAACTGCAACCCCTTCTAATCCGTTAAAAAAGCCATCGAAGTTTTAGGATAGCCAAACTAGAAGGAAGCCAGGAAGACATGATTCAAGCCGCTAGCGCCATTTAAGACAGGAATCTTGGCCCTTGGCTAAATTCATCCCTTCCCTATTCTTCTTCGGCAATAATAGAGTAATGTATGGGGTAAAACCCCATGCAGGACTAGATCTTCCGTCCCAGCTACTGACCTCATGTCCAGTGATTGTTACCGAATAAGGATAACCAACATCATGTTCTCCCTAACCTGCAGATTGCTGGTTTTTATGAACTATAGGTCACAATTTATTTTTGACCTGAAAATGCACTACGATGCTGCGTGAGCATAATTTCTGAATAAATCTCCAAAGCCTCCACCATGGGTGGAACAGAACTCATTAGCGGAACATGAAGACTACTATTTTGTTTTTTCTTCTCATCATCTGAATTTTAGCTTTGCTCTTCCGGTTTCATACATATCGTTCAACAGATTTCTACTTTTCATCCCGGACTTCATTATGCATATAGAGAGTTTTCGTACAACCATTCTTGTGTATATGTTTGATTCTCTCCTTAAGGGTATCTTGAGTTATTTTGTTATATATCTTTGTTGCCCAATCTATTTTACCTTATTAAATAGTTTGACTTTCCACAAATGTGTAATTTCACTGAAGTTTCAGATTTTCGGTTGAGATTTGAAAATCGCTTTCTATATACAACATACCATAGATACAGCAATTGTATTGCAGAGCTTTAGCATTGAGTACTTCCTTTTCTTCTTTTGTAGTTCTTTCTAACACTGTTACTTACTTCTATCTTAGCCGATAACACTCGATTGGCACATCCGCATATATATATATATATATATATATATATATATATATATATATATATATATATATATATAATAGGACCAATAATAGGACACACGTGCAACTTTCGAAGAATATAGTACACAATTGGGAGAGTACATTACACTATTTACATCTCAGGAAATTTTGGAAGTGTCCTCCAGCAGCATTGTTATATGTTTGCACTCGTCTCACCATATTCTCTGAAGTTTTACGGCGAGTATCCTCGCCAATGTTACTTATTTCGGTTCGAATGGATTCCTTGAGAACATCAATTGTCCGTGGCCTATTCTTGTACACTCTATTTTTAGATACCCCCACAAGAAATAATCCAGTGAGGTTAGGTCAGGGGGTCTGCGGGGGCCAGACATTTGGAGATTATTTAAATTATCAAAGAAACTGGTTACAAGTTCCAAGGTGTCATTAGATATATGGTACGTTGCTCCATCTTGCTGGAAATAACCCTCTCTCAATTCGATATCACCCAGCTGCTCCACAAATGTCTTGGAGATACCCATATTAAACTTCAGTGTCTACAATCGTATCAAAGGAAATGGGACCAATCATCCATAGATGCTGGTGGAGAACAGTTCCAACATTCTCTCTGAGATATAAATAGTGTGATGTAATCTCCAAATTATGTATTATATTCATAAACTTGCAGGTGTGTCCTATTATTGGTTCAAAAATTATGGCATATTGAAATGGTTCAGGTTTATATGGATCGCAGTTTTATACCAGACAAAAAAACACTATATATATAAAGGAATATAAAGGAATGAACGAAAGGGTATTTTAATCCCAATCTTTATGACCAGTTATAATTAAATAAAAATAGCAAAAATTTTCCTTGTAGGGTATTTTAGAAAGGAAAAATTTTCTTAAACTTTTCTTAAACTTTTCCTAAACCGTTTTGAATTGTAACCTTGACATAGACTGAACTTATATATCAAATGTTTATTAAAGCAACTCTTAGTTTTGAATAATTCTGTGCTAAGGCTAACCTTTGTTTTAAATTGCTCATTTTGATTCAGGAACTCTCAAAACTTTTATTTACCATAAACTTCTGGTATTGAATCTTTGTGTGGAATACAATACCAGCTCCACTTACCAACTAAATTGTAAGGTTAGTAAACATGTATGTACTTAAACATCAAAGATTTGAGTTGACTGCCTAACAATCAAATCTTATAATAACTAACCTGGGGATAAAAATAGAACCAACATAGACTAATACAAACATTAGAACATTCAACACCCTCACGTTAACTTTGAAAATATTTCGGAGTTGGGAAGTGCTCTGTCTTTAAGACATAGTATGAGAATGGCTTCCCATAACTGAACAAAGCCTAACGCCTGCTACAGTACCCTTGCTATAAAACTTGTTAACGCAAAGAGAATGCGTGCACGGTAGATAGGGGCGTCCATCCTGAAAATGGCGTTTATCTCTCGTTCGGGATTATGCACACCGTACAGAAGAGGGAGGAAGGTTTCGACTTAATGTCTGAAGATAGCGTCTCGACATGAAGTTTCTACAATAAGGCCTTGTCTTCCTTCAGTTGCTCCCCGTTTCCCTCCTCATCATCGCACTTCACTTTATAATCGCATCCCATCAACGTGTCTGTAAGTTTGCCCTTTCGTGCCTGTAGCTGCAGATACGTGAACACGATTTATATGATTAAGGCAAATTCTCAACAAAAACAGAAGGTATTTGCGATGGGTCTTTGCAGAGGTTGTCTATGATGGTTACACAACAAAAGCGATACATAAGTTTGCCTAGTTCATAATCCATTTTAACTGCAGTTTCTCATACTTTTGTGTGTACAACCAAGCTTTAGGGTACAAAGTGCACACCAGGCAAAGTTCGACGTTTCAGAACATAGCGCATGCGCCTTCGTCTACGTGCACATGTTTTATTAGTGTTCATATCGGGATATTTTGAACTGGCATTGCAGTTTTAACTTAACTGTTTAAATATTCTTTGTATAAAATTTACAGAAACGGAAGATGACAATCATTAGGATTGCTGTTATCAGGATAACAATAAACTGTAATTCGCTGGACTACATACAATTACCTAGAATTTGTTTAACTATAAACATTAATGTGTGGGCTGTTTATTGAATTTTCGTCTGACCTGGAACATACTTCGACTAGTTAATGAAATGAAAGAACCGTTTTTACTTTTTATTTTCTTCAGATAAACAGTGGTTCGAGGGGAAATATTGAATTATTAAGAAGTATATCGTAATAAATAGCCATGAATCCAAGAAGAATTGAAGGTCACTCATAGAAAATATGAATAAGTTACTACATAATGATGAGTATTTTTAAAACTGACACCTTCACTGAGGCGATTAAGGGTGTAACACCTAGACTGGTTTGTTACATATGGGAGGGAGATGATGGCTGGTGTTGATAAGATAATTTGTTGCTCAGCTCTCTGATGATCTTGAAGTCGGATTCTAGGTGTTCCTCGGCAGCTCTCGCCCGTGTTACTGCATGAGATCTTATCTCCGGGCGTGGTAACGGTGGAGAAGAAGAAATTATATGATTTATTATGGATGATAAAATAATTATCCACATTCAATTCCCTCCCTTGTATAGATTATGTTTTAAAACATTTCTTTTCATCAATAAAACTCAGATATTAGTAAAGTATTTCTTTCACAAATAATGCTTGATGCATTAGTCATTATTTTTCACTTGCGCACTCGCGCCAATCCCTCATTCTAAATGAATAGTAAAAATAATCTCTGCAATATTTCAAAGAGACACTAAAACACACCTTCACTAGTTGAAGGTCAGATGCAAAAGGACGCTTCATTAGATAGTTCTCTTCTACCTCGCTTACATTGCTATGGTGATTTAAAATTGTTGCATAATCTTACCTTAATTTTTTTGCAAAGTTTTCATGCAAACAAAATTAAATATTACTTGAATTTAAATAAAATATTCATTAGGTTGATACTTAAATAATCATCACGAATTACCGTTATTTTCCAATATCTTTACGTCACATTTTAATCTCGTCTTCTTTCCATTATAATCCCAAATAAATTTTAAAAATTTAAACATAAAATAGCCGTTTCAACTGCAACGATACATACGGCAATGAAGAAAATTGGGCTACTAATGGTTGGTTCTCTAGGACAGTGTTTCTCAAACTCATCTGTAAGATTTGGCAACTCAATTTATATAAACTAATCGACTTTAGGTTGAATATTATAACTGGAATTTAAATAATTACTGTATTCATAATTTAAGATATTTTATTGTACATTTAGTTTTAAATTTAATTAATAATAAATTAAAAAGTTAAAGTTAAATAAAATAAAATAGCCTTGTGTGTAAAATGTATTTTAAATAAAAATATGTTTTTAAATTGTCTTTACTAAAATTAATTTTCTTTTCACTTTGAAGTAAACTGTATACAAGTTTGCCAACTAGATTTTTATTTAACTTTAGCTTTACATCAGTAAAAATTTGAAATACCACACTCTTTGGGTTACCCAAGGATTAATAACATCACGCACATGAATTTGTTTTCCATGTAAAGGAAATATTTTATACATATAAAAAGTTATTCATAATATTCTGAATGCACCATTTCAACAAACTTAGTATTGGGTTACTAAAAATGAGTTTACTGGCAAAAGCTTGAAACTTTGTTCTTTGAAATGCATTAATGTGAACAATACAACTTCTTTTAATTGAATAAGCTCAGTTAAGCTGGGCTTAATGTTGGTGATCTTTACTCTTAGGTCCGTTGGCAAGTACATTGATATGTCTGTTTTTCTTCCATGGCTTGATGTTGCGCATCACTGAAAATGTTTGCTGGCACCTATAGTTGCTTGGATAGGGCACAATATACGTCCTTTGGCATCAAGTCCAACAACCTGCCGTCGTTGCTATTTTACCGCTCCCAACTGTTAATTTGATTGCACCTCTCAGCAGTGTTACATCGTTACAACATAGCTGTATGAGAAATGTAATATAATTCAGCTCCGAGCAGATAAGCGACTCAGTAAATACAATTCTACGTTTACTATAGTTTAAATTCAACATTATAACTTGAGTTAAGAGAACCCTCGCGGACCACCGGGGGTCCGCAGACCACACTTTGAGAAACACTGCCCTAGGACATCTTTATGAGCACTATGCTTCTTATTTCCTGGATACGATAGCACAAATAATAAACAAAGACGTTTGATACTCTTGTATTACTCAAAGAAACTTATTCGTTCTTTATTCTGCATGTAATTCTATACCGCAAAATAGCGTTTGAATGACGTTAAGTTGTTTACACGAGTAAAACACGATGAATTTCTCATCAAAATTTGTAATTACATACATTTATTATGGAACATATTTTTGTAGGTAGATAAAAGAGGAATGAAGGAGAGTAAGTTAATATCACAAAATGAATATATCTCTATAATATACATATATTGCCCAACGCTGTCGTTATTCGGATGAAAGTCATCACAAAAATATAAAATATTATTAACATTATGTTTTAATAGTTTGAAATTAAATATTGGTTAGATGTTACTGTCGTTAAAATTTATTATTAATCTTTCATTGGTTACCATTAAATTAAAAGAGATTTTGAATTAATTTGGTTTTAATTTTTATAAGTAGTTTAAATAAAAATTAGGTCGTGATATACGAGGGTTGTTCGAATGAAAAGGTACGAAACGTCTTAGGAACAAAACCGGTTGAAATTTGAATATTCCTCTTTAGGATAACATAGTGAGACATCTAGTGACCGGAACGTAGTGTCCGGTCTGGTTGGGCGCATACACATGACGCAGGAGTTGTCAGTTACGGCCAATTGACGTGGCAGTGCGTGTGAGGACATCCGGGCGTTCACATTGTAAAATTCGACAACTGAGGAAAAGCGAGGTGTTATCAAATTTCTGACCGCAGAAAGAGTTAATGACAAGTCAGTCGGAGTCAAACACTCTCCCCCGTATACGGCCATCATTTGGCCATTATACCCTGGAGGTCACAGAAAAATTGTTTTAGAAACCCGTATCTCTCAAATAATGGACACTATCGAAGTCGATTCTTCTAGGTCTGCCGGAATCGAAGGGCCTGGAAAACAGTGCGGTGCAACAGTGTCTGCCCCTTAGCGTTTTTTATGCTATATCAGTGGTAGAAATAGATTGGATTGGGGGTAACACACTCAATCGCTTTACAGTAGGCATTTGTTGCCGCCAACGACAATACGTTGGAAATTCTGAGAATAATGTTTCCATCCCTCTGCATTCTGGGTGACTGCATAACTGCTAAACTCTAATATATAGACAAAAACGCACTAAACAAAAAAGGAAATAATGATCTCGTTGAAGCACAAAAGTATGCAAATTCATTTTATTATGAGCTGGCCGTATAAACAGAAAGCAATTTGAGGTCATTAAGCCTTCACCTCATAAAAGATCTATTATCACTTAAATGCTACCGCATTCCTTATAAGAACTCAGATTTATGTGAGCAATGTAACTGTTTAGATTGACCCGAACATGTTATTTTTTAGTGCAATAAGTATAGTGAACTAGTAGAAGACGATCGAAAGGAAATTGAAGGAAAATGTTTATGGAACATCTTAAGAGATGCAGAAGATTATGTACATTTAGAAAATACGTCTCAGATAATATCCGTTAAGGCGTTGGAGGAATATACGACCCGCGACAAAATATTTCAAGAAAGAAATGTAAGAACATTTCAATCTACGAGAAAAGAATATAACTTAAGAGGTCGTCGGAGGGAAATAGGACCAAGAGACACTGAAGATACAGAAGATTACCAGATTTGAAGACCTGATTTAAGACGCACAGCCGATAAATAGAACACGCCAATTATGGACATAAGAAAGAAGACAGAAAGACCATAGACAGAGAGAGAATACCAGGAGAGAAAAGATGTATATGGAGAGTATCAGAGCGGAGAGATTAGTGCAGAAGCGGAGAGATGACTACCCGGATGTCTGGAACTGACCAACCAGCTCCACCTACAGATGCTAGTTCTTTTAGGAGATTGATACCAGTAGGAGGAAGCATTGGATAGCAGTTGCAGAAGAGGAAATTTTAAAACTGTAGGAAACAGTCTTTCGTAGCTTGCTATAAGAATTAAAGCCGTAGTAGAAATGTAGATTTTATTGACATTGTTGGCGTAGAAGTAAAGTACAAAAAACACTGTGTTAGAGAGAATAGATGAATATATTCGTAAGGTTACTGGAATCCAGTAATCTTTAGGTTTAGTTAGTTCCTTAAGCTAAAAAGAAAGTTATATCTGCAAAATTTGTAAATTGTTTTGTGAAATCTGATTCAGAAGTTAATAAAGTTAAAACTGAAGCTTGCATAATAAGACCTGGTGTAGATTCCAGAAACTGGGTCATTAGATATGCAGATTTTATTTTATTTTTTATTTTTCATTCCGATTCTACTTACATCAAAATGAGAAATAAGATAAATTCTATAAACGTGTATCGCAATTATCTTGAAGTGAATAAAGGAAAGAGCGTTTATGAATATAGGCTATAGAAGAGTAGAGAAAGTTGTGTGCCTGCAACGCAGCAAATGTTTCTATTTGGTACTTTTGGTGGGTAAGCAAAACAGAATGGTAAAAATAATAGAAGGTTACCATACATGTGCATAAAGCAGTAGAAAACTGTGTCACTTTCTTTAACTGCTACGGCTCTCAATGTGCAATTCCATACTTGCCGTGAAAGACCTTTATTCTTGCTGTTCTTTAGATGCATTTTCAATATATTGTCACGGCAACAGGCATAAAAGTTTCGGCACAAATAAGGAAACAGTCGACGGATAAAGTTTCGTGGTAATAATGAGCCTTGCTAAGCAGTTAATGATAGCGCGGATATTGTAAACAATCGCCGGCGGGCAGCGATAACTGAGGTAAAGGACTCGCCGGCATAGATTAAGTTACGTTTCTCGAAGGTGATGGAATGTTCGAATTACATCATTAGATGCCTTGTTTTCCAAAACATCTAGTGATTGACATAACAGTCTAGTAATCATTAATGTATTATACAAGGGATTGTGACAGGTCAGCAGGACAGTGTGAGACAGTGTTGTGAAATGAGAGACAGCCAGCTGTGTTGTTGTAACGAGAGCTAAGAATGTAATCTTCTGTCACCTTTTGTTATTATGATCGACCTTAGTAGACTGATGGTGTATGTAACGTAATGCTGCTGTAATCTATAAGAGTATTTCTACGAAAATAAAGGAGATTTTAAATTTCGGCAACTCGGCCTTTTAATTCTACGAACTCACAGAGTCACAATATAGGAAGCACAACTGCAGATTAATAAACTTAATAATAATTAAAAAGTCATATATATATATATATATATATATATATATATATATATATCGCTAAATCCTTCCGCTAGAATAATAGCAGAAAGAATTAAATGAAATTTATAGTCTTGAGCTATTCGTGTATTCGTTAGGAATTATCCTGAATAATTAATTGATGTTGACCAACTCGGAAAATAAATTAACGATAAGGTAGGCTAAGCTGACATGTGATTGCTAAGAACGTTATTCATTCATGTGCTACCTTGACAGAACAGGGGAATTCACTCCCAAAAGTACGATACAGAATAGTTCCCATGTGAGAAAGAATGGCACAGTTTCCTTTAAATTTTACATTTCCTAACACGATGCATCCAGTCCAGTTTATCTGATCACCTTAATTACGAAAGAATTATTAATAATATATCTTGGTAAACTGGGATCTGAATGATTTAATATCTTTCATAAATGTAGCCGTAACATATTAAGTCGAGGAAATGTAGACGCACTTATAGCTTCCAGCAGAATTATGTAAAAGTCAACAGTACTGGAAATTTTACAGAATATTCGGCGGGGCTTTTTTGCAAAGACCAATTAAAAATCAAATGTCATATGTCTTGCTTGCTTTGATGAATAATTAAGATCCCAAACGATAAATGACAAAAAAATGAAATCGTGCTTAAATGAGCACAGGTTCCCAGAGCTTAGGTTCACCTGACATTGGTCTTCCCAGGTAGACGGGAAATCGCAGCTATATCTCTGTTCGGGCTACTCATTCTAAATGAGAGTTTCAAGAACTTGTAGTATCTTAATTTCTCTGCCCTATACGTATTTTACATATGAGAACTAGCATATTCTAACCGAAAATTCTCTATCTTTATGTGACCTCCTGGACAAACTTGTAACACGTTTATAAAATGTCCTAGGTGCGCTCGTGTATGAGTGTGTGTGTGTGTGTGTGTGTGTGTGTGTGTGTGTGTGTGTGTGTGTGTGTGTGTGTGTGTGTGTGAACAGTATAGCTCAAAATTTAATGTCGAATAAACGCCAAAGTTGATGCCGTATTTATCAGCCGTATGATTGAATACGATTTTAACAATGAATAAAACGATAATTAAATTATAATGAGGAAGTAAGGTGAAAGAATTTAAGATAATGAATATTACAGATGGATAAGTTCATGAAACGAAGCAACAGCATTTAAATTCAATTACTAGAATGCGAATAAGTATTTTAACCCAGAGCTATGTAATAAAGTTGCTGGTCTATATGGATGAAAATGTTCCGTCGAAAGGATGTGGTCACGGGATGGGTCGCTACCTGGGTCATTAGTAGACCGGTCCAAACCTGGCCCAAACCAGTATTTCGGGGAAATGTCCTCGTGGTTGTAGCTCGCTAACTAGAGTTTTTCAGAGAAATCCAGCTGGAGGCGAGGCTATATCTGTTTTGGTAAGGAATATTAGGTTTTAGCGTCGGTCTTCTAGTCTGAGATGTGATACCGTGTAGACGTGTTTTGTCTGCCGCGGACACAAACGTCGGATTGCGCCGAGAAGTACAATCAGTAATGAGAATCTTATTAAGGGAACAAGATCTCCCAGCAGTGAATTAAGCGGCGAAGTATACTTTCAAAACACTGTTAGTAATTTATTCCATCGTGATAGATTTCAGCAATTCAGTATAGTTTTAACGTGATAGTGGAAATCTAGAGTAATTCGATCTGAACGCGGCGGCAACTCCTGGTGAACTGTGAGCACGAAACGAACTGAATAGTAAAGCTGATACGATGAACTGTGTTGTTTTTATTTCGTCAACCTATCTCACGCATACCCTGTAGATAGCGTGGTCTCAGCTCTAATGACTAGCCAGGGCAAAGAATAGTCAACTCATAGAGCAATCTACTAGGCGACCAGACCACCGGGATCCAGGCTGCTAAGGTCACATCCAGAGTGGCTGATACCCGAGACAGAGTATCAGCAGACGCAGCGGGGGAGGTAAAAGGCTACAAAGTATATATAGACAGGATTTAAGTACATTACTGAGGTTTTCAACCTGTAAGGTGTTCAGTACATGAGTAAAAATAAACACCGACAATGCTTACTACGGTTTGAAGGGTCGCACACTGATTATTTTTAAAAAGGAGCCATGTCTAAGGTTTGGATGCTGTAGAACGTCAATGTAACAGAACTGGTGTACTAAATACTGTTTGAGCGGACGAATATCTGTGCGTAGATCGTTCGAGGTCACCAACACAGGTTTATTATCAACCTATAGGCTGTAATAATTGCTGACCATACCATTGGCCCGTATCTACTCCCAAAAAGTCTAACAGGATCAATCTACCTCTCATTTCTTGGAGATATTTTGCCTATCTTATTGCTCCATTGATCTTTCGTTAGATAATGTGGCTGCAACGCAACTTAGCATCAGTATACTTTGAGACAAATGTGTGGAATCACCTCAACGGTACATACCACAATCAGTGGATTGATAGAGGAGGACCACTTTCATGGACAGCACGATCAGCAGATCTGACACCAGTGGACTGTTTTCTGTAGGGTAGTATGCAAACAAAGTGTACGCTACTCCTGTAACGTTAAAGGAGGACCTGATTGCAGGAGTACATGGAACAATTGCCATTCTTTCCGGTCAGTCACACTTATTGGAGCACGTACGTGAAACTTGGCACCGCAGATGTAGGCTCCGCATTGATGTAGGAGGTACCCAGTTTGACCTCCGTTTGTAATATTAAACTGCTTTGTGCTGCATGTTTGTTCGTTGTACTGACATGTGGAAGGGACACTTTGATGATTTAGCACGCCTAAACCGCGTGTTTCCAGACATGGGCTGCTGCTTGGAAAATGATCCGTTTGCCGACCTGCACAGCATACTTAACGCTGCTGATGTTTTTTGACTCACCCTTAGTGCATAATATCACATATAAATCACAGACACAAGTGCACAGATATTGTTCTAAAAACTAAGAAAATTTATAATAATACTAGAGCACATCTTTAAGAGACGTTCATAGTGTCTAATTTTTGCACACACAGGAAAAGAGGGGGGATGGAAAATCACATAACTCAAACGAAAAGCTGTAAAATAGGAGACCTAGTATTTGGATTTCCATCTTTCCAGAATATGACAGAAACTTAAGAAAATTTTCCAAATTCAGGCACTCTTTACGTCGTTGAAAACGTCGTTTTCCTCAAAGATGTCTCTGATAGTTTTGATTAGAATATGAGACAATTTATATGTAGTATGCACTCTAGTTCAATCTGAATTACATTTGTATAAATGCTAAATCGTATGATATGGACAAAATCATATCACAATAGAAATTGAAGCCCCTTTAAAGTATATAATTGATGTGAAATACATCTTTAGTGCAGTTAAATATTTTTGTGGTTCTCCTCGAAACTGGATAGAGGTTTTCAACTTTTTTTTTAATGGGATGTTATGACTTTGCCTATTCTTTCTAGTTTTGCAAAATAACACGGAAATTCCTAAAATTTGGCTGCACTAAGTAGATTGAAAGGGACTGAAAATAATGGCGGTAACAAAAATATATTGCATTTTTGGAACCTAGTGCTTGTATTGATAAATGTTGTGGAAGCTGACGAAAATAATTCTCTATACTTTTGAATCAGGGTCCAGGTCAGCCGAACGTCGATTGTCCCGCGGAGTTTGGGATTTGGCGTTTGTGATCTGACAGGCGAGGCTCACGGCTTGGGGAAGGGGGATGTGGGGGAGGTAGGGCCAGTCACTGCAGTTGACGTCTCCCATAAATAGGAGCGCCGGGTCTAATCAATTACTGGCACATGGGTATATTGTGCCCTGTTCCTTCTGGTGAGCATAGAGGGGCCCAAGAGGGCGATTTATACGGCTCAAGGGGCTGATTTTCACCTCCGTCCCTTCCTCAAGGGGCGCGGAGACTTCTCATGCAAATAAGCGCCGAGTTTATGACCGAGGTAGCAGCACGATGATGGTATCTGGGGACCGTTTCATGAGAAACTCACACTCCTTGGAACAACTTCGCATCGCCGCGCATTGTATGTATACCATCGCTACAGTGGTTACACGTACACTAAGTTACCACAATGTGGAATACACTGAGATTATCGTAAGGTTAATGCATAACATTCAATAAATTGATTCCCTTTCTACACACTTTGCACACATTCCAGGTCCCTGGATGTGAACGATATTACATATTAAGACAAGGTGATGGCTATTGCTATATTCAGAAACCTAATCACCTTCTATATAAATTCGTAATTGCATTACATGTAATAATAGAGGTTGATGCTACAGGCAGGTTTATAATGGACACTAATATAGAAGCTGTCAATTGCTTTATCCTTCGCAATTTAAAAAGACTAACATATCTGAACAATATACAAAACTTAGATATACATCACATATTCCATGTACTAAATTGTAATATTATTTTAATGGTCGTTAATTTGTATCAATGTCTTTAACTTTTCAGTTTTTAACTCTTGTGCATTTTTATGATAAGCCACATGATAAGGTTTTAGGACATTTTCGTCATGAAAAGGTTTTAAATCCCAGATACGATTATTTCTATGCAGAAAAGGCCCTCATTTTAGTTTTCTCACATCATCCGTTTCAAAAACCAATCCACCACCCGCCCACACTGATTATCCATTCGTATGGACTCCATTGTGTATTATTTTTAAGCAGTCCATTGTTGTATATGCAATGAAGTAGTCCAGCATTTTAAGACTACCATGCTTTCGTCTACTTCGGAAGAGAAAACAGCAAAGTAACTTAAAAAAGTAATTAGTTAATTAAAATGATTGATTTTCCGAAGGTAATCCATTGGTTCTTTTAAGTTGCCTGTTTACCAATTGTTTTAAATAACTTATTTTATCAAAATACGAAAAAATGCTACTGCTAATCTAAATGCTGGTTTTGTAAGCTTCGTCACGCATATAGCAAGCTCAGAGAGCTAAATATTAATTAAAACATTATATTCAATGCTACACTAATAAGTAATTACAACAAATAACTCTGTGCCAACCCGCAGTAGAGTTGACTGCAAAGTTATTACAAGTAAAGTGGGGTAACTTAAGACGAGGAACGGATGGATCTAGTAGAAGAAGGTACGGTGACACCACGAGATGAATCAATGCCCCTTTCTGCGTAGGCAGTACCAGAAATGTCTGTGGGTCTGACGTTAATATTTATTTCACCCATTGATTTTGTGCATATTTGTATTCACTTACTATAACTGACTGTTCCTTGCTATCTAACAAGATGAAGAAACAAAGTAACTCATAATTATATTATATTAACTTAACTTTCAATAGGAAGATAAATTGTAAAGAGTTCTTTCCCCAACGTTCACAAGAGATCAGAAACTGAAACTGATTTTTTTTTCTTTTTTTCATTTAATTTTTTTTATCTCTGCCACTGACCGTATTACCGCTTAGGTTCTTCCACTTTCACCGACAGATACAAGACTTCAGGCACTCTGCTAACAAAACTACAAAATTAAAACCCACAGGCACAACCTCCAGCAATAAAATATAATCAAACTATTAGGCTTAGGTCAAAAAAATTTTGATTACAGAAAAAAGAAAAACAAAATAATATCCAAAATATTATTCTACCATGAACATCATAACTACTACTGTTTCCTTCAAAATACCACATTTTAATGCACTTTCCAGATATAAGCATGCATGAACATAAGCTATATCTGTGCTGATATTCAATAAGGTGATTCCTTTGAGAAATCAACATTATTAGGTTCTCATACGTTCCTATTGTTATAGTCTAAGTATCGTAAATTACTTCTGACGTTCATGATTAAAGCCTTAAAACATTATACAAGTCAAATCTACGTAAAAGGGTTATAAAACAGGTTTGTTACATTTTAGTGTGCTCAGTAACCGAGAGAATCTCTTCGGATATAGCAATGATCTATAAAACGCTTTCTCTGTTTTATACCCTGCTAATAATACCACGTAGTGTAGGTCCCTTATACTGCTGGACCACAGGTCGCCGTGTGCGTGTTTTGCACCTTGTGTATTTGACTTTGATGGGGCAGTGATAGTTTCGCTCTAAAAGTACTCATAATTAAGAGAAAGATGCTCTTTAATGACATATAACATTATGACATTGTTGTAAGCTCTGTTGAAGAGGTGTCATTTATACTGAGTGATTCTTGGGGTTTCTCAGAATTTTGAATCGACCATTTATTTAGCAACGCTTAAGAAAAATTTTACTGACCCACAATTTCAAAACCATTTTCTTCTTTCATAGCATTCTTAATTTAGTGTTTAAAGATTCTTTATGTATATAGATATTTATGTAGCTTATCTACATATTTGTCTACATAATTTAGTTTTTACACATATATCGTTTATAAAATTGTTTTGCCAGGCATGAATTTTAGTAGGTATTTCACTTAACATAGAAGGCTAAGGAAATGTTATTAACAAACAGCATTTAGTGCTGAAGAAAGTCCCTTTTGAGATGCAAAATGTACAAAATGTAATTTCTATAGCAGGGAGCAACTTAGAGCATGTATAATGCAATTGATAAATGCAGTCTTGAGCTGTTGACTTTATCTCTGATCTGCAGCAGCAAAGTACCTAGTGTACAATTATGATATAGAACATTTTACAAGTCATTTTCTGGAACTCCCTGAGATAATAAAAAGTAAGCATAATCAGTAACAGAGCATGAAAGTATGAAATATTTAAAGGACATATTTAATGTATTATTTATTAATAACACTACAAAATACAATAGAGTATTGGTTTATTAAGGTCAACAATGAAAACTATTAACCAATATCTCCACTTATGAGAGAGAGGAGTGTGAGGACTTTAGGGGTAGTGAACGTGACAACTATTTGCTGAAATTCAGAGGCACAGAGGAACGTCAGAGAAAATAGCTACCATATGGGCAATGATTCTTCACTGCAAAAAACAGGGACGACAGTTATGCAAGGCGCTAGCGCTGTTTAAAAGACGGATGAAACAGAAGTAATTAAGTAAGTGCTTACTGTTTGAAGTATTCCTGAAAGGGGATGTTTATTCAAATATACAATGTTCCAAATTGCTATTCAGAGAAGGGTTCAGTTTCTATTCTGCCTCCCCACCCTATCTCCCTCCCCCTCTCTATGTGTGTCAGTGTGTGAGAGGGGTGATTTAATGTTTTCTTACGTTACAGATGATCATTAGACTCTCGGATTCGTAAACTGTGCCAATGCACGAAACTTCTACGAGGCGGTGCCTACTCCGTGGATTCTCCCGTATATTTCTTCTATTTTTCTTCTTCTTCTTTTCTTCTTCTTCTTCTTCTTCTTCTTCTTCTTCTTCATCTTATTCTTCTTCTTCTTCTTCTCCTCCTCTTGTTATATATACAGTCCTGTTCTTTGTGGTCCTCTTTACCCCTTATGTCATTTTAGGCGTCGGTTGAGGAAGCCACAACTATGGAGATCACAGACAGATATCCAAGAATGTGTGATCAGCGCGGTCCCCGGAATGAGAGTTAGGGAAGTCGATGACCGGAATTAAGGCAGTGGTTGAAAAGAAAGATGATAATGGAGAAATTGGTGGATTGATGGCGGGGGAACCTGGAGTCCCAGAGAAAACCTTCCCCAACGCGTGTTGTCCACTACAAATCTCTCTTTGCAATCACCTGGGATCGCAGCCGGTCCGCCTTGGTTGAGAGTCAAGCCGTATAATCGCTCGGCCAAGGCGTGGTCTATTTTCTTTCGATTTATCTAATATACAACTTCCTTCCGAGTTGATTCTCCGTAGCACCCTGATGCAGCTTCAGACTTCTTTCTTCGCGTTCATCCCGCTGTTATCTTGGTAGCTAATACTCTTGGGTTCAGTATTAGCTGCTGTTCAGATCGAGCTGGCTCTTAAAAGACTAACTTGCCAAGCGCATTACAACCTTTTTTTACCCTAAGACCAAATATATATTTTTTAAACAGCTCTTTGTCCTGTCAGCTGTTATTTATAATGCTTAATCATACAGGTGTCTGCATCCATGGAAGATCGATATCACACTTATGATGACCTGAACAATATACTGTGGACTATTGTCCTATGGTTCTTCTTGATGGACCTTCACTGTGTCGTAAGCTCGCGGTTCACTTCTAGTTTTGAACATATCATTCTTAACCACATCTGCCATCGCATCCCATTTCTCAGTTCCCTCTTCTCTCAACAAGTCGTCTCTCCTAGATTGATTTTCTAGGCAGTCCAGTGTGTTCTCTAGATGATCAATACATTCCACCATTCTCGTGGAAGTAACTTCTGAAATATACACATACCTACGTTGTACTTACGGAGGTATTCGTACATTTTCTCCCAAAGCTTTCAATCCCGCTTATTTTTTTCATTGTGCTGCCCGTTACAAAGCGACTCACAAAATACACTCGTGCTCGTTCCTCGGCAAGGAAAGAATCCCAATGTGGTCGCAGTAGCACTCGTGTACAAGCATAAAGGCCAAAGGATAGACGAGCTCATCTGCATTTACTTTTAACTCTGAGATAATTTCAAATAGTAACAATTTTATTAGTAGCAATTATACACAAAGACTGACAAGATATTGGATCACAGCGTTTCTAGTAATTGCTTACCGCTGGACACGAGAAAATGTTCCTCTAATTCTATGTTTAAATACGTTCAAGTATTGTTTCCGAAGGAAGTAGATAGCCAGAGGAAGAATTTTTTGTTTCTAGCTATAAATGAGCAACTTTCTGTTATTTTTAGTCTGCTTAGAAAAATTTATACTTATTGCAAATTACATAAATATAAATTTAATTTAACATTCATATCTTCAAAGCATGAAGCTAGAAGTCGCGAAAAAAGTGTTTACAAATTTAACGAAAGCAAGATAATGTTTAACAATTAACAAAGTCAATACAGTGACATCATGCGCAGTGAAGTAACAACTAAGCGGTGCTACAATAAACTGACACCACAGCACCGGGCTGGTCCGTGATAGTGAGAACTGTTTATGGTATGCTAATTAGAAATGTTATTTGTTGGACAGAACACCATGCACAGCAAAATATCTTATTATGTTGACTAAAGGTGCTGAGAAGGTACTGAATGTCTTAGAAGCTACTCTCTTACATTACATTAGCATGAAAATATTGTTTCTCAGGGCTTAAAAATGTGTTCCGAAATGTCCGAAAGTTGACAAAAATGAAGACGAACAATACCTCACTGATAACCTACCCAGATTTAGAAGCTAAACTGTTCTCATTGCCTGTACTAAGAGGCTGGTCTAGCTAGTTTAATTCAGTAGTTTACACTGCCAGCTATTTTGATGCAACTGTCGATTTCCTTTCGAATATAGAAAATCTTTCCGTTCCTGCCCAAAATTTGTTATATGATCAGTTTTGCGATGCCAAATGCTTCAATATTGTAAAGGTATAGGCAAAATTTGTTTCTGAAAATTGTAGATTGATAAGAGATCAAATATTAGAATTTCAGTCTAAATAAAAACCTGTGGCTCATCATATTTTATCCCGAATTAACTCGCTGAGAGCCAAATTTGAAATATTGGAGAGTAGGAAACCGAGTAAATGCACTTGTAGATCATATCATGGATCCCAGTGTTAGAGAAGCAGTAGAAGAGAATCTAAAAGTTTGCTGCCATATGATTTTGTCTAAATTGAACTTAATTATGGCAAAAGAAACTGATGATGTAAAAACCATAAAAGCTTTGGATCATTTGTTTGCGCCTTCTAGGCTAGTTACTAAATCAAGTGTAGGTGATTTAAATCATGTGAGGCAGCATTTAAATAACTAAATGCATTTAAAACCAGTGGTACTCCCATTAGTCCTGGACCCGTAGGGCGAAGGATCCAGGCCTTGAGTTACCGAGCCACTTACGCGCGCCAACTCCAACATGGGAAGGCTACCGATATGACCTCGGTGGGGCCACCTGGGGATCTAGCACGCCTTCTACTAGCTCTGCAGGCTAGTACCCGGGACTATTAATGGCTTCCCTCAAACCCTTCCGAAGCCGTACCCGATCTTCCACGGGTATCGGGAACCACTGCCCCCTCGAGTCCAACCCAACCCGAACAACAGGGAGGGGCTCGAATGTTCGGCTCGAGGTTCCTCCAGTAGCGTTAGAAGTACCATGAGTGCTAGGGGTCCGCAGCGTCCGCACCACGGCAGCTGAAGGGGACGGATCCCCTCCCCTACGAGGGGTGGTAACGACAACAGATTAGATGCACTCTTGGCACTGAAGGAAAAGCTAATTTTTATCGCATTTTCTATGAAAAGGCCCTTCAATATCTTTGGTGGCCGATGCCAAGCGTTGACAGTGAGATATTTTTTTCTATATATAACTTAGTTGTTACAGACAAAAGAAGAAGTACGAAAAACGAAAATATCCCAACCTGTTTTATGCTGCAGTTTGACGAGTCTGATTTGTGATGTTTGATTTTATTCATGTTTTACCTACTGTCTGCTGCTTTCAAATAAAATATTTTAAATTTTAAAACTTAGGTCTTAAGAGTTGTGTTACTAAAATTCCAACAAATGCAACCTTATTAGGTCCTTTTCGTAGATGAATATAACCTGATACCTTTCGCTCACATACCTTTACTATCTTCTAATAAAAATATATTTTCTACCGAAGCTTCACTTACGTACTTTTTAGTTCAATCAACTGCATCTTCATCTGTTACTTTTCATTTCAGCCGTGCCACTGTTCATTAATCTGCCCGAAAATATGCGCGAAATTAATGCAAATTTATGGTAAAACATTCACCACAAAACATCGCAAATTAAAATTATTAATGCGATTTGTATAAGTAATTGTCCTCACAAAATCTTGCCTCTGGATATTATCATTGCATTCCTGATGTAAGGCTTCGTTACTTTGTAAAACATGCGTGTCCCTATTTCTCCTTTTCTGAAGGTCATTGTGACAGCTCCTCATCATTGAGACCTAGGTCGAATCTCTGTACTTGTCTGCCACTCTGTTGAAGGCTCACTATAGGTCTTCATGGCTGTTGAATGTCAGTGCCATGTCGCCTGTATAAAGGTAGAGTTCCATGAACGCTGGATTTATTTTTAAGATATCAGCTGTGGCTGTGGTAAACTGTATCAGGCCGAGGGAATCTTGTAGGTATTTCTTTGGAGTTGGTTATTAAATCGATATATCGTGGTTGCTGCTAAGTCTCAGTTCCTGGTTGGTGTCTCCTTAGGATGACTCGTAGCAGGTCTACCAGTATTATCTGTTTAAACTGTTGAATGTCTAGGAATGGACCATATGTTCATTTTGTGCTTCCTCTATGTAGCTTTTAGATAATCGACTGCCTGTCTTTGTTGCGAATCTGGTACTTTCGGGTCCTAAATTGTTATGATTCTGCTACCTTAACTAGGATTTTATATAATAGCCTCATTAATAATTTTTGTGTTCCTTTCTTCAGGGCCATTTTTCCATATGAATTCGGATCTCCGTTGTTCCTCTTCCCTTTGTGCTGTATACTTTGTCGTAGGTATTCGTTGCACAGAGCAGTTATGCATTTTCCTATCTTTTTGGTGGAATTTTTCAGGTTTTTGGAGGAGAGGCCTGGTCCGCAGGCCTTGTTCTTCATCCCTTATGGCCGAAATCATGTCTACTGCTGTGAACAGTTCTGAGACGCCTACTGTTTCATTTGTTGGTTTTGGTGTGGGTGGCGCCTCCTTGTATTGGATAATTACTCTTAGAAAAGCTTCCCACGCATGAAAGTATTGAGTTTTAAGTTTTCTTGCTATATCCCTCTTACACCTTCAACGAAGTGCATAATTAATCATTTTTACAGATATTTCTAGCTTTGAAAATGCATAGGCAAACAAGATTTGCTTAGAAAATTTCAGAAGAGATAAAAGGAAGGAATAGTGGCTAGATAAATCTATGTAAAGGAACACATTGGAACTTTTGCTCGTGATTATACCAAGAGCAGATCTTCAAAGATATATATATATATATATATATATATATATATATATATATATATATATATATAAGGAAATCCACTAACGCTTTGATTTCCGGTATTCTCTGGTAGCTACAGAGATATGTGTAATGAAAACTTTTCTGCATTATCCACCTCTATTAGTATGACATCAGTAGTAAAATAAGTTTTCTTTAAGATAAGTTTCTATAATCCATATAGAAATAAGCAATTTCATCCCAAACACACAAAGGCGTTCCAGTTAATTCGTTCAGCGAGGTGAATTTGGTTATTGTAAAGGGACACATTTCAGCCTATGGTAATGCGTCGCAGGTTTCAAACTATTACTTTTATTTGGAAGCGTAAAATTAACCTAACGTATATTTTAGCCATTAACAATGTCAACAGCAAATAAAACATGCTAGCAATTTGTGAGATTCCTATGTACTGTTCAGCTTAATGTATACCTAAAATTTATTTCACTGCAGTGCTGCAAAAAGGTTTACACAGCAATGAAAGCGCAAGCATTTCGATAGCAACGTTACACATTTATACCAGGCTCCGTTAGCAAAATGGGGCGTTGAAGAGCTGCATGAACCTCGGCAATAAACATATATCATTTTTCCCCACTTTTGTTGACCTGCATTTTTAAAAATATATTTTATGGCTGAGCAAACAAGATTCCCTATAAGGTGGGCCAAAAGAACTCTTATAAACTGAGACACTGGTTTTCTTAAGGGAATTTCGTCTTGAGAAATAGGAATTTAAGTATGCCTCGAGATTTCTGGTTGACAGAATACCAATAACCTATTTAGATTTTAAAAGCTTTATGCATCCACAGTTCAGAGTCGCTGTCTATTGTCATGTTTTAACGTGTTTCAATTTTTACTTTGTTTGAAACGACATTATACCAAACATTCTTTTAAAGCTTCGGAACTGAATATTATCAGTTTTAAAATATTCCATCTCTCTGTCTCCAGACAGCATAACTCAAAATCCAAATGCTAGTAAAGTATGAATTTAAATTTAATGTATTAAAAATATTTAAGTTGATTGTGAGAGAAGACAGTTAATACATTATGTGATTGGGTTTAATACTGTTGCAACTTTTTGAGGGAGAATACTAAATTGAATAAAGTTGAATAACAGCTTATGGCACATTAAACTCAATGGTATTTGCACTGTTTTCAGAAGAATATTTAACGGATGTGGTATTCTTATTTGTTACAGAATCCTCCAAATCGCAAAAAAGATATAAAAAAGAATTCAGGCATACCATACTATCCTCTAAATGGAATTTTATTTAAAAAATACTGATTTTAACAAAATATATCTCACTTTTTATTTAAATCCCAAATGTTTAATGAATACCGCATGTTTATCTTCAATGTTTTGGAAATGACCTCTAAATTTATGTTTATTTGGGTGTATTGTTGCATAATTGCATATAAAAATTCAATCATAGTACATAGACCAAAACGTACTACACAGTAAAGTTTACACCGATAAAGTCTTTTTCTGTGTCATAAATTTATCTGAGATATCATTATTATTTTGTAGTCTTCAGTACTTTGTTATTTTATGAACTAGTCACATTGTTCCCCGTTATGCTGTGGAAAATTATTTCAAGGTCAGCATTAGATACATATGATTCCGTTCTGTTTTCTGCATTCCACTTTCAGGTATAATGAACCGCTTAATAAACTCCGTGTATAAAGTTTCAATTCAGTTAAAATAAAGTAGGTAGAAATAATCTTCAGTTAGAATAATTTACAGGAGGTACATAAAATCACTGGTTATTGATGCAGAAAGTAAAGTTATGATAATATCGTTTATTGGTGGGTCGTAGAATTAAAAGTCCAAGTTGCAGAAATTCAAAAGGATCTTTGTTTCCGTAGAAACACACTGGTTGTACACCCTTTGCAGCAAGATGACGCAAGATAAACCAACACAATCTCTGGTTACTTCTGCACAGTAAATAAACAGCAGAGTTCACTTCAAAACATAGCTGTACGCAAGCAACTCAAGTTCCAATTCGATTCTCTCCCAACAACTAACCCCGGCTTCCTGTCTATACCTCTACTCATATTTCTAGAAATTAATTATATGAACAAGACGGCACTAGGACTTTCTAGTTATATATCTTTATTTGTTTCGGCAACATTTTTATCTCCGCGCTGCACCCTTCAGTTATCTATCTTTATCTGTTTCGGCAAGCTTTTTATCTCCGCGCTGCACCCTTCAGTTATCTATCTTTATCTGTTTCGGCAAGATTTTTATCTCCGCGCTGCAACCTTCAGTTATCTATCTTTATCTGTTTCGGCAAGCTTTTTATCTCCGCGCTGCACCATTCAGTTATCTTTGTTTATATGTTTCGGCAAGCTGTTTATCTCCGCGCTGCACCCTTCAGTTATCCATCTTTTGTCTGTTTCGGTAAGCTTTTTACCTCCGCGTAGCACCCTTCAGTTATCAATCTTTATCTGTTCCGGCAAGCTTTTTATCTCCGCGGTGCACCATTCAGTTATCTATGTTTATATGTTTCGGCAAGCTGTTTATCTCCGCGTTGCACCCTTCAGTTATCCATCTTTTGTCTGTTTCGGTAAGCTTTTTATCTCCGGGTGCACCCTTCAGTTATCTATCCTTATATGTTTCGGCAAGCTTTTTATCTCCGCGCTGCCACCTTCAGTTATCATTCTTTATCTGTTTTTCGGTAAGCTTTTTATCTCCGTGCTGCACCCTTCAGTTATTTATCTTTATCTGTTTCGGCAAGCTTTTTTATCTCCACGTTGCACCCTTCAGTTATCCATCTTTTGTCTGTTTCGGTAAGCTTTTTACCTCCACGTAGCACCCTTCAGTTATTAATCTTTATCTGTTCCGGCAAGCTTTTTATCTCCGCGGTGCACCATTCAGCTATCTATGTTTATATGTTTCGGCAAGCTTTTTATCTCCGCGTTGCACCCTTCAGTTATCCATCTTTTGTCTGTTTCGGTAAGCTTTTTATCTCCGTGGTGTACCCTTCAGTTATCTATCCTTATATGTTTCGGCAAGCTTTTTATCTCCGCGCTGCCACCTTCAGTTATCATTCTTTGTCTGTTTTTCGGTAAGCTTTTTATCTCCGTGCTGCACCCTTCAGTTATTTATCTTTATCTGTTTCGGCAAGCTTTTTTATCTCCACGTTGCAACCTTCAGTTATCCGTCTTTGTCTGTTTCGGCAAGCTTTTTATCTCCACGTTGCCCCTTCAGTTATCTATCTTTACCTGTTGCGGCAAGCTTTTTATCTCCGCGTTGCACCCTACAGTTATCTATCTTTATCTGTTTCGGCAAGCTGCGCTGCACTATATGTCTCTCTGTGCACGTCGACCACGCTTATCGGAACAACGCGATAGGCGACAATTTATTTGTAGTGTTTTCAACCCATATTTTTAATATTCTATCGTACCTTTACTTAACACTTGCGGAACTGAACCTTACTGTCAATTACTTTCTACTTATACATATACGATTTTACATTTATTTGATAAATAACAAAAAAGGCAACAATATAGTGCATTTGTATCCATTTTCAGTACCATTATCCTTATCAAAGCTGCTAAATCTTAGATAACACCATGAATTCATTGCAGTTTAATTATTTCATCAAGGATTCCAAAGTTTTATGTTGGTAACGATATAATGCTGTATGTAACCAAACAAACGCAAACGGGTATAAAAATGCAGAGTTGAGAGGACAAGCGATGGACGTAATGAAAGTGCCATTAACAAACAGACAAGGGCTATATCGATCTACTTGAAGCTGTCATTCCCATATTTGCTGATATTATTTGGCATTTTTTCCTGTCCCACTTTCAATCTTCTCTTTTTGCCCTGCGTTGTTTGCGATTGCTGCTAATGGTCCAAATGAGACAGTTAGCCAGCTGTCCATGCTGGAGCTACATTTAGACCAATAGGATAGTAAAAAAAAATCGCGACTCGGCGCCTATTAAAAATATAACCAATCTCTTTTTTGTTTTCGTCATGAAATATCACGCGACGCTGCCAGCGAGATGATTGCTTGTCAAACCCATGCCACACGCGTATCATTGCTTCATTAGCACCCAATTGCCCAAAATACAAACACACACATTTCACCTCCCACACCAGCTCTGCCAAATAATCAATTACAATCTCAAATAAGTACCCTAGCAACGTAGGCAGTAGGAAGCTTCGATCACGGGACTTTGAGAGATTATGATTCTTTAAATGCGCTGTTGACAAAGTTACCAGTAATATTTTTAGAAACTTCTTCATCTAAATAGTATTGTAAGTCTATGCAAAGCGTGTGCTCAATTCGCAAGCATTTCTATATTCACTTTACTCAACTTATTCTTTGAAAAGCGTATCACTCCTAGATATAGCTTGTTAATACAGATAAACACTTTACAAGTCTACATATACCATCTAGGTATGTGATGCTTTTGAAAGCCCGTTCTCTCCCCCCCCCCCCCCTCTCTCTCTCCCTCCATGCTCTTGGCACTAAACGTCAAAAAAGTAATAGACTTACCATTTGAGCAACCTATGAGTCTTTTACACTTATCAGAAATTATTCATTCCACAAAAATTAAATAAAAATTGACATATATTCTGTGCTTTAACATATAAAGCATATTGTAGAGAATTGTCAAAGTAAAGTGAGGAATATTTCATTTAAATGTGAATAGCTGGCATGCTATTGATAAGAATATTGATATTGATAAGAGTACTCACGCGGACTAGTAGATGTTCACCTTTTCCTCCAAAAACGTTTTTCGATTCTATTCTGAATTATCTTCAGTGAGGTCTGCTACAGCTATTGACCACACTATAGCAGATCTCACTGAAGATGATTCAGAACAGAATGGAAAAACATTTTTGGAGAAAAGATGTACATCTACTAATCTGAGTGAGTACTCTTATCAATAAAAGCATGCCAGCTACTCATATTTATATATAAAGCATAGTTTGAATAAGGGGAACACTCTTAAAATGATCGTTCACGTCCTTGGAAAATGGACTTCAATACCACATTAATATTTAACTATTTTTAGTTCCTCGGTTGTATTGTAAACTAATACAACCGGCCCTTTTTAATGCTTTATCTTGGATTCAGGGAGCCTGAAAAATGCGTATTCCCCTGGAAACTTCACTATTACATTTTAGGTTTGAATGTAATATTTACTTTCCTTTCTTTGAGTACATAGTGAGGGAAGCAATAATTGAAGAGAAAGTGTATAAATTCTGAGGTTGTAAGACATACGCTTTACGACACTGGCACATGTATTTTATTTTAACATAATAATTCTGCTTATATATATATCTGAAAACAACTATACCGATAAGCTAATTAGTAGGTATGCTGATTACCTCCTTCTAGGTGTTAATTACTAAATTATACTAAATTACATAGTAAACGCTAGAATTTCTTGAAAGAGGAAAGATGGTAAAATTGCAAATTACTAATAAGTTCAACCAGTTATAATTGAAGTGCTAAAGGTCCTAATTAATAAATTGTATTATGTTTAAATGACACTTAAAAGATATACTCTGTATATTTACATATTATCACTACTTTTTCAGTGTAGAGCAGAATCACAAAACATAATTTGAAATTAAATGACGAAAAACCCCGTTCATTCTATAAAATATAAAATGCTAAAAATGTACCGCAAAAGTAATGTCGCATACTCAAGATATTTGAAGCTATTTTTAAAGTAGAATACCACATATTCCCAGAATAAAATGTTAAATTATATAAACAATATACATGGATTTTAATGATCTTGAGTAATGCAGTATTAGCACCAAAAAGGCTACAAAGAACAGTGTATTTAGCTTCTGACATCCTCAATTCTTTAACTGCCGTTTAAACTGTTTATATAATTTTATACACCTAAGTATTTGAAATATACAAATAAGTTTTAAGGTATATAAGTTTTTGGCTTCATGAAATGCATTTCTGTATTTTTATTTTCATTATAATGGCAATTTTGATGTAATGAAGTGATTTTCATAGCTTGGTAAACATGTATGAACGTTTTATAATTGGAGCAGATAATGATCAATTTAACAGGCTATGCCTATTTGTGGGCTAGCAGCCTACAGATGAGATGATTTCGCAATAAAATATATTATTCCCTTTTCTCTGGATGCTTTGGGTTCATACGCTAACAAGATGCACTCCAACTCCGAGGAGCACTTGCAAAGTGCAATAGGTGATCTGAGGGAGCTACTGTATGTGTCATGCTTTTCTACAATACAAGCGGATAAAATGTACAAGGTTAGATGGACGCCATTCTCAACAAAAATCATGTAGTAGAAAAATACACAAGCAATAATTTATGAGGGATTTCAACAAGAAAATCATAAAGTATATTAAAAATCACAACGTATAATAAGAAATGATTACTTAAAATACAGATTATACCTGTTCAGAATTAAAAAAGCTACTATTTAATATAAAAATATATTTTATATTTCTGTATAAAGTGTTCCAAACTGATGTATACACACTTTGAAGTGTTATTTATCCGCAATGAAATGAGACAGAAATGCAACTTTTGTTCTGTTTTATTCCCTATGCCCATACAGGTTCAAAATGCCCACCTACTGCCACAGTGTACTCCCAATAACGATGTTGGACAGAGTGACACACGTTTTGGATTATTGCTATCGGAATTGCATTTTTGGGATGTTCAATTTGATCTCTCAGTTCGTCCAGTGGTTGTGGATATGTGGCGCACACCATATCCTTTACAGTTCCACGAAGAAAGAAGTCTATAGGGCTTAAATCAGGAGATCGTGGTGGGAAAACGTAGAACCTCCTCTTCATCCTATCCATCTCTGATTTAATGTGTCATCGAGACAATTTCGCACATTGACATGAAAGTGAGATGGAGCCCCGTCTTATTGGAAATAAACCCGATTTTCATTCTCAAAAAGATCTTCAATACGTGAAGATTTCCAACATCTCCAACACTTCCAGTTACTTTTGACCCGTGACTACCCGTGAAGTAGTTCGGCCCAATTAATCTTTGGGAAGACAAACCCCACCATACCTTTACTCCTGGAAGATTGACGGTCTTTTCTTGAATGTTGTATGGATTTAGGTTAGCCCAGTACACAGAATTATGTCGATTAATTGTGCCATTAAGTAGGGATGTGGCTTCAACTAACCATACAACTGAGTCTGAAAAATCTTATCCTTCGTCACACTTCTGCAGGAATTACCCATAAATTTGCAGTCGCCTACCTGGATCATCCTCATTACGTGCGTGGAGAAGTCTTAGAATGTAACGCTTCTATTTTTTGTCCCGCAAAATTCGACAAACCTGCTTTTCTTGATACCAATCTCAGGTGAAGATTGCCCCACTGACTTCTTTGAGAATCCTGCAAAAACCAGCATGACAGTACTCTCGTTATCAGTGCAAATTCTTTCTTCCGTACCGACCTTTCAACACATCTTGCACCGTTCTATCGTCTTCAAACTTATCTCGAATTCTTGTTATTTTCACCCCTGTTGGTGATGGTGTTCCAAGTTTAATCATCCCACATCGTTGCACTTCAGCGACATTCTCCACTGTCCAATAGCACTTCATTATCCACTTACGTTCCTCGAATGATAATCTCACCGCCATTGTTGCTTATAAAGATATGAAGATACATGAACTGTTCCTATGCTTTTCCAGTGCCTTGTAGATCATGCAGAACTATCTCATTTCGTTGCGGATAAATAACAGTTCAAAGAGTGTATACATCAATTTGGGACACTCAGTGTGATGCCATTGCTAACTTTACAGAATTTGTTTATTCTTTTTTCTTTAGTTCTTTATTATTTCTAACTAAGAGCTTGTACTGACTCATAGATACAAAATTGGTTATTTAATACATGGATTTCGAATTTGTGTTACCTCGGACTGTTCAATTTACTCAGATCGCTACATACATAAGTTTGTATGCTAGATTTTATAGGTGAATGTTATTGCTAGAATTAGGATTTACGAAGCGGATTCGGCACTATGACAAGCCTTGATATATTGTACTTATGCCTCCAAGGGGGCATATAGACTCGAGGGTGTCTAGCAGGGCAGATCCTCACAGAGTGAAGAAAAATGAAATGTGTAGTGTTTAACGCCCACATTTACTACATACGGCACCGCAGGTGGTGACACTGATGGTACATGAGATGAAGATGAAGCACCGGTGGAATGAGATGAAGGGGGAAACCGGAGGTCCCGGAGAAAACCCGCCCCAGCGCCGTGTTGTCCACCACCAATCTCACTTTACGGCCGCCTGGGATCGAACCCGGGCGGCGTTGGTGAGAGCCAAGCGGTCTAACCATTGAGCCACGGCGCGACCGACAGAGTGAAGACAGACCCCCCCCCCTCTAATGACCGGGGAATTACCGAGCTGTCCCAAAAGGGCGCCCGGCGCCTCCATGGGGCTTTCCATAAGGCAAGACTTTGAGACTAAGCCACCCATTTGGTCCTGTGAACACAAGACGGGTTAGAAGTGGATACGACACTTACGCGCGTCAACTCCAAAATGGGAAGGCTACCGATATGACCTCGGTGGGGCGCCTGGTGATCTAGCACACCTTCTACTGGCTATGCTGGCTAGTACGCGGGAATATTATGGCTTCCCTCAACCCCATCCGGAGACATACCGGATCTCCCACGGGTATCGGGAACCACTACCCCCTCGAATCCAACCCAATCCGAACAGCTCCTAAAGGGAGGGGCTCGAATGTTCTACCCGATGCTCCTCTAGTAACGTCAGAGGTACCACGAGTGCTAGGGGTCCGAAGCGCCCGCACCATGGCAGCTGAAGGGGACGGATCCCCTCTCGTACGGGAAGACCAGGACAACAGACCTCCCAGCCTCCTGTGGTTAGAAAGCAGTCCCGCCGGAGGAGGAAGTGGTATAATGAGAGCAATGATTCTACCATGCACCGCCGTAACACTAGTCGACACTTCTACTCCGAAAAAGACCACTAGAGGAGAGATCATGTAAAACGATAATGGAGATGAAGTGGAGAGACAAGAATTGCGGGGGATTTAGCTAACTTATCCAGCATTTACCTGGCGACCCGGAAAACGATGAGTGAGATAGGTCGGCCGCGGAATTGAACTGGGGCCTCTCGAATTCGTGCCACAGACCAAACCGCCTGAGCCATCCCGCTCGGTCCGTATTTGCTAAGAATTATAAAGCTGTTACATCGCAATGAAAAATATGAAGTATATAGTTGTGCTTATACCTAATAGGTTTGAACTTTACTATGCCCGCCTCTTGCCCGTCTCGGTAGCGTAGATCGTAGCGTGTCTGCATCGCGTTCAGGAGGCATTGAGTTCCAATCTCGGACAGGGAGAGTTACCTGGATAAGGTTTTCTCCGGGATTTTCCCTTATCCTTAGACAGAAATGTCGGGTAAGTCTAAGCTCCATGGACCCCGGGCTCATTTGAACATCACATCACCCATTTCATTAATCGTCCGATATGACTTGACGTTGGAGGACGTAAATGAAAAAGAAAAAACAGTAAAATGGATCAAGATGTAAATCAGAAATTAAGTAAGTTTCAAGCAGAACTGGAACGATTAACAGATCGCTAAAAGGTAAAACAAGAAGAGAAACTCAATTAAAATTTTATTCTGTCTTGCTATATGGAAGCGAGACATGGACATTAAGAAACAAAGATTTTAGTAAAATACAAGCAGCAGAAATGCGTTTTCTAAGATCTGTTAAGGGATGTACAAGGGAAGATCAACTTAGAAATGAGGACATAAGAAATTAATTAAACATCAATTCTGTTTTATTAAAATTAATGGAATATAGAGAAAATTGGCTCCAACATTTAGGAAGAATAACTCCAGAGAGAATTCCTAAACAAATAATGGAATATAAACCGAAAGGACAAAGATCAATAGGACGACCTAGGAAACGATAGATCGATGTGAGACCGGAACAAGCTATAGCATAATCCATGGAGGTAGAAGAAGAAGAACAACAACAACAACAACAACAACAAGAAACAGTACGACCGCCTCGGTAGTGTAAATGGTAGCATGTCTGCCTCACGTGACGTCAGGATGAGTTACCTGGATAAGGTTTACTCCGAGGTTTCCCTTATCCTAAAAGACGAATGTCAGATAACTCTAAGGTCTATGGACCCTGGGCTCATTTGAGCATCATTTCAGCCATTGCATTCACCGTCCGATATAACTTCACGTTGGAAGACGTAAATTAATTAAAAAAACCCGTGCTATCTATAAACGCTTAGCAAGTACAGTCTCTTGTAGTGTATTTTAAGGAATTGAGAAATTAGTGTACAGGGGAGAGTCCTGCAGTATCGGCCGGCATGCACTACCGGCCACTAAAGTGATTTCCCTTTTCGCCTCCTTTTGGCAGAAATTTCCATTAAGCAGTGGCAAGTTTGTGCATCCACGCGCGCTATAATCAGATATCTTCTTTCCCTCTTCAGTTCTTTGTCTGTTCTGAGTACTTGATGGTGGTTAGTGTAGCTCTTAGCGCACGGAAGATATTCTGAGGCCTATAGCAGTGCTATATTTGCGATCTCTATAAACCAGTGAGCTAAACGTTTTTGAACCAAGCAGAAATAGTGAGAATAAGTTGACATTCTTTTGTTTTCTACTATTGTTCTGCAATGTATCACTGACAATCTATATTGTAACAGAAAAGGCAGTGGCCGATACTGCAAGACACTTTCTATAAGCCTTATAGCTTTAGCTCGTTTACTTTTGACGTTAATAAAAAATAAAAATCATTACATTATACTATCTATATAACAAGTCTTGAGGTAAGAGAATAATAAAGTAAGATTCCGATGAACCACCACAGTTACGGAGTAAAGTAAAAACACATCCCTGCCGACACTATACGACCTTCCCTAACTTCAAATTGAACGTATTTTGTGTTCCCATACACGAACCCATATATCCTTCTCCCTATGCTATAACCTGTGCAACTCGGAAATAAAAGATTGTGAAAAACAATAAACGAACCGACACCCAGTTGTACAACAGAGAACCGAAAGATTGCACAGAGAATCTTGAGATAGAAAACTTGCCCCACCTTATTGTATTTACTATTTACGGATGTGACTCATTAAATTCAATGCAGTTACACAAAATATATGCCCTTGTAGCAACATACACAAGGTTTTCCTAATGACACTAAGGTGGGGAAATTTGTGAGCCACACGCCATGCTCACTCACAGAAAGTCTTGACTGCGTCAACCCCTTGATAGCTTCATCTAAGAACGCACATCACAAGGGGGTAATCGAGAAGAAACAATGGGTTTCTGTATCTCCTTGCGGCTGTTTGACTTGCTCTTGTGTGGACGAAAAGGAAAACGCTTCCTTAGGTCACGTAAACTACGAGCCGGGGCTTCTGTAAACAAAATAACAAGAGGAAGAAGGGCACGAAGACCCTTCAAGCTACAAACTATCGAAGGCATTTGATGAAATACGCGAGGCAAATAAATGAGAGCTGTTGCGTTAAACAAAGTGAATGAAGAAAAGAAAAGCAGGATTAAAGACCTTTCCACAACTTCATGGGTCAAATTCCCTTAGAGGATTTATTTCGTTCTTGTTAAACATTGTGTTCTTTTATAGCAAGCAACGTTACAGTTTTATGATATAAAATATATTTTCACACCTGAAGTCATTGATACTACCGAATTCGCCTTTGGAAGTATAAAATCTAAAATTATATGGAACCATTTTTATTGCTTAAAAACCATTTAGAGATCGTGCTTTAAATGCTATTTAAAATAGTTTATGGGGAATATTGTTTAGTTACAATGTAATCTGTATTCAGTATAAATCTATACATTCAGAGGAACATTCATCAATGATTCAGAGGTTGAATGTAATGCGGATTGGATGATGTAATAGCCCTGCAAATTATGAGTTGTTGAAAGTTTGGGATTATAGTATGTTGTTTGTTAATGTGTCCTTAGTATTTTAATAGTGAGAGCTAAAAATGGAGCCTTCAGTTACTCCTTTACTGTTACTGTTAACATCTCTATGTTAAAATCGAAAGTTAAAATCTGAAAGAAAGCCAGAGTGGTTTAAGTGAGGTTGGCGGGATTTCGCAGTGAAACATAGTAAAGCTTCTTTTTGGACACTCTTTTCGTCGAGATCGAATGAATGAAATTTCCAAAGAACAGAACAAAGTGACAATAAATGGTCATTGTGCGAATTGTAACAAAATTTCTTCACTCTCATGCCACCAAATTCTGTACTAACTACTGTGATATTAGCTTTAAGATAGAAAAGCATTCTTCTCGATGTCTTCCTGACTACTTTATTATTGAATTTAATAGGAAACATTGCTACAAGGTAGAATAGACAAATCATCAGCATTTGTGTTTATAATTGTCGTTATTGATGAAATGTGGATTAGTATTTGAAATGACCACGCAAATGGAGAGCTTAAATTTCTTGAAGAGTAAAATCTTGCAACGTATTCAAAGTATAAGCGTAATATGTTGCTTGTGATCATATGGCATCATCATAAAAGGCGGAGAACAATGCAGAAAAGATATCATAGTAGTCTACTGTCACGGCGACGACAGATGCCTGCAATGGAGAAATTATGTGCAAGTCAACTGCGTTACAAGCAAACGAGTACTGCAATATTCAAAGACAGGCATAATAAACATGACATCACGAAGCCGGAATTGGGAGCCGCATTGTTGTTCCAGACTCTTCGATTTCTAGAAATCAAGAGACTTCGACTATTAGAACATTTCTTGTATGACCAGCATTTCAATCAAGATTCCAGTGGAGTCGTGAGCCAGTGTGAAGGGTCCAATTCTGCAAGGAGTACAGTGCACTGGAGTTGTGTCCGAGTCAGCCACAGGACAGTATAGAACGAAGACGTGCTGTTTGCGTCGAGAATTGTTAAAGCAGCATATGTTGGGCTTATTCTGTGTATTTGTGAGAAAGGGGACATTGATTGTAAATTAGCACTGATGTAACGATTCTGGTGAAAGTTGTCAGGTCATTGTCACTGTATGGTACTGAAACCATGAAAAACCTATTCAGAAGAATGTACATATACCGGCTTTAATTATTCGAGAATGGGGCATTCCTTGTCCATGACAACACTCGCCCTCACTTTAGGAATATTGCAACTGTGGAGAGTGACAGTAAATGGGAACTGTTGCCTTGTAGCTGGGCGCAATCTATTTTAAAAGTTAATGGAAAAGAGCATTACGTAACTAATATTAATCTGATCAGAAATAATCAGAAAAATTTAGATTACTCTAAAGAAGTAGAGTAGTTTTGCATAATACGTGCAGGAAAACAAATGAAATTGAAATTTGATACCGGAACTATAAGTAAGAGTAACAATTTCATAAGGAAATAATGGAGCGACAGATGAATAATTCAAATAAATAATTTAAACACATCAATGCATATAACAACACGTTTTTATAATACCAGGCTTATCATTAGAAAATGTAAATGGTAACTTCAATGTTGAGAAAAATATAATTATAAGTTAGTATAGCTAAGGCTTTTAGGCTTCTTGTGAACTTATTCAGTCCGAAAACCATTTCAAATGTAGTAATCAGCACATATTCAAAAGCAGAGAGACAAAAATGTGAAAGGTAGAAATGACATAACATTCCTAGGATTTAGGATGCTACAGTAGGTATGTGTTTTAGACGCGAATAAAGCATATTCCTCTTTTAAAAACTTTGGTAGGGAGCCATAAACTAAGTGGGACTTACGCTCTATTTAAAAACGTGCTTATCTAAAATTTGTATTTTCACCATGTAGTTTTCCAATCCTACTGATGCAATTTATATTGTCGCGAACCCGTATCTACGATCGTGTGGCTTGTTTACACAAAAGAAACGGATAGGAATGTGGTGTGAAAGATAACAGGCAGATAAGGGTCTGCCGAAACAAACAGAAAAAATGGAAATTTCTAGTTACTTCTGGACTGGTAGAGATTGTTCGCGTTCTGGTTTATTTGCGAATCATCTAAAAATTATCTGTGAAGTATTTATAGAAGCGACGATTGACCAAGAGGAGTTGCGAGTTGTAAAACAGTTGTGAAACAGTGTTGTGAAATGAGAGACAGCCAGCTGTGATGCTGTAACAAGAGCTAATGATGTAATCTGCTCTCACTGCTTGTTATTGTGACCGACCTTGGTAGACTGATGGTGTATGTAACGTAATGCTGCTGTAGTCTACAAGACTATTTCTACGAAAATAAAGGAGATTTTTAATTTATGCTACTCGGCATTTTATTTCTACGAACCCACAAAGTCACAATATTATAAATTATAGGCTGCCTGTAGCGCCTGAAGACCAAAAGCGATTAGGTGGTTGCAATTCAGCAATCTTTGACAGCTTACACTACGAAAACTGTTTACACCCTTCAGTACTGCACGTTAGAAATTACTGGATATAATTATAATTTCAGTAATTCTTTATCCTGAAACTTGCTCCAAACAGTTCATTATTAGTCACCATTAAATATATAAGCCACTTAACTGTTTTTTCGACACTGACCCATATATATCTGAGAAAAAGATCCCTCAGGTCCCACTGTAGCAGCCGACAGCTGATATTTCGTACACATAATTGGAGAAGGCATCAAAAGTATCATACACGGGAGGTCGTTACCAATTTAAAAATGTTTTTGTTCTTAAGCATGACAGCATCGTTACAACAGAGCATAAATTAAAAAAACACTTTAGTTCTCAATATCAGGGTACGAGTGTTCGATGACATATTACTCACTTTATGAAAATGATGCTACTGCAATTTATGCTAAAGACAAATACTTAAATTTCTATATTTACGTGGATTCATAAGGACAATACATCATAAAAGTCCATAAATGTGATATGTTTTAGAAGTTTTACCTACGAAATTTTGATCAGTTGAGTAGTTAGAATAACTAACGTCAGTCAGTGTTGTTCACGAATGAAATAAACTGCAATTTAACGCAATATAATTTTAATTATTTAAATAAAGACACAGATAACAGATATAATCGGTTAATTTAAAATTAAACCTCTATTAAATTAACCAGTGAGCATGATTAGGAAAGCTTTGAAGAATTTCTAATAAGATTTCCTGTACTACATAAACATTCTTATAGTGTATTTCATTTGACTAGAGACACTGTTGGTTAAGTCAGCATCTGCAATGAAGGTGCCAAGATGGAGGACGGCGTTTATGAAATCTATTAGCTTAGGAGTCCATTTACATAAAAACAAAATTCATCCAGTAAGCTATATTGAAATTTTTTGCCTTAATCCGGAGTGAATTTTGGACCATATTAATGTATTTTGTCCTATACTAACACTTCAGAAAACCGAAGATGTATTTGACTAGTTTTCGAAATATCACATGACACGTAAGTTCTACTAAGAAGGGAGGGGAGAGAGGAAAGGTCAGAGTGGCAGACGTGAGGGAGAGAGACAGTGAGAAGATACAAGAGATCGAGACTTTGAAAGACATAGGAGGGTGTGGTTGTGTTTGTTGAATCAAATTAATTTCTGGAAATTAAAGTATTAATCGTATTGTAGAACACTTTTGGTATGAAATGGATTATACCGAAAATTAAAACAAAGGATAGAAGTCATTAAATGAAAAGGAAATAACAATACCAGAATGAAGAGCAGTGCACCTTAAAGCACATTGCTAGCTGTTTTGGTATACATAGAAACATCCATGTATGATCTCCGTGCCTATTCAGAGATTCAGCTGAATGCTCATTACAGCTTCTCCCAGGTGAGGGCACCTGCAACAACCCCTGGCTGTTATGCAAACCTGTCTTCTGCTTTAATGCCGTATCTCTGTTTTCAGTCTAACCTCACGTTATCGTAACAGGATGCTAAATGAGTTTCCATATACGGCAAGTTGGGGACAGTATTGCATATTTCCCAGCCCCAACGATGCGTGCTTCATTTTAGAGACAGTAAATAAATGGATATGCAATCTAGCAACGTTAGAAAATGACATTTGTCTTGCACTCAAGCTAGAGGAAAACCCTCAAGCGAATAGTGAGATACATTTACGAATGCCGAGTACTGAATTTCGAAATTGTGCTTCACAGTAAGTGGGTGCAGTAAACTGTATACATTGTCCTATTTTTTCTGCAGTATCAAACCAAATAAATTCCATTCAGAGGGGAATGGTTCAACCCGTAGCAGCTGAAGCCCGCTTTCGGGAGGTCATGAATTCGATTTCTGCGGTTCACTTCCTGACCCATAGTTATTTGGGGAGGGGTTCGATATTACATACTGGGAAGAATAATTAAATACCTCCAATCTCCTGTACTTCATTTAACCTCCCTTACTTAATTTCGCTTTCTATTCCGACTATTTCAGGATTCCAACTGCAATTTACGAAGTGCATGCAGAAAATTCGCTCTCTGTAAATCCTCGATTAGGATCGGGAGAAATTTCCATGTCTCAGGTCCGCAGGAGTATGAGTCGCCAACGTAGAATTCAAATGTGTAGTTGCTAGAGACCCCACCCTCAATTGTAATCTCTCCTCAGTGCGGTCACCCTGTTATCCTCAAACCTTATTCCTCCCACCACGTTCTTTCCTCAGGGTCATAGGCTCAACAAATATCATTTGTTCAGTTGCCATGTCCCCACTCCTAACCCTGTCATAGCCACACCAAAAATTCTATAAAACGTTTACATAAATACTTCTTAAGCTTGCTTTAAAACAAATAAGCTCCCTGGTAATAAGTAAGTGATTAAAATTAAGTAAATCACCTAGATATACAAATATTCACTTCATTATAATATGTTTATTTTCAGCTATACGATACTGTACAGCTACATTATTTTATGCTGGACCATGCCCAAGTTTAATATTTATATGACTGGTAGCAGTGCTTTAATGGGCCTCATTAAAGTACACCTTTTCATTAAGTATTGGTATTCGGCCAATAAGAAGTAGACACGTAACATTGTGAAAGCGCAGGTAACGATTACTCTTGTTTAAATCGACAATGATACTAGCGCCAGTTTAGAAAGAAAGTCAAAATGTCTGACAGTTGCAACAGTGACATTAAACTTATACTCCAGAAATTACGGCAAAAGCACCCAATGTTACCAATAACATGTTTCCAGGAAATACAAGAAAAATGTACGTGAAATTCTATTCACAATTCATGGAATGGAGATTATCGAAAGTTATAAATTCATTCTCAGAAAATATATTCCTAGTGAGTTTTGAAAAATTCTCTAAAAATATGAAATCATCGACCTTGTGGACTAACTATTCCATTTTGAAATCAAAGCTCAACATTAGGCACCAAATTCACTTATCTAAAACCTTAAAACTTAATAGCTTACTAAAACACAGTTGAGAAGAATATAAAGGGAAAAAAGCCAAAACATTTGCACCTGATGAATTGAAAACATTTAACATCAAGTGCTTCATTTATAAATTTTATAAATGAAGCACTTGATGTTAAATACCTCATTATAAGAGTATGTTTCTTTTTTTAATGCTTTTAGGTTAAACTGTGTCACACGTTAACAGCTGTTTATATGGAACTAATCAATATTTCTGCACCTGCATACTACGTCTCACTTTAGACAAAGCAATAACGACTGTAACATATCACTCAAACCAGAAATGAATACTTTGAAATGAAACGTTTAATTTAGATACATTACCGAGCATAAAAAGTCGCATAAAACTTGAGATAATGGTGATTATACTGCTCGTATCATATTAACTGAGCGAGCAAAGCTGTAACGGTTGTGTTGGTTTAGGCTCCGAGAGTTGAAAAATACTTAAATATGTTTAAACATGTAGTTTAAAAATCAATATGGACATGTTAAAATGAAAAAGAATGGAAATTGTTACAGTCCAGTAGGTGATGAGATGACGCAACATGTAAATGAAATGATGTGAATGTTTTATGATTGGTAGTTTTAAAAATGAGATTATTTAATCTGTGACGTGGTCAAGTAAAAAATAATTTTGATTGGTAGTGATGGCAACGAGATGATGAAACATCAATAATTTTGATAAAAGGGCTAGGAATGGACGCGTCTTTCAATGGTGTAACGTCGAAGCGGACAGACGGTTTTGGATTGTGGAATGTGGATGTGAACGGACGAAAATATTAAAAATAATTACAACAATTGTATCGAAGAAATATGATTATTATATAAAGGTTTGTGTAAAAATGGCATAAAGTATCGTAATTCAATTACAAGTTTGGATGTTTATAAATTAAAAAAAAATTAGTTATTTATGAGTTTATTTAACAAAATGGTTCATTCGCTAGCGACCCCGCCGAAGATAAGGGTTCTCATGTAACGACTGAAGCAGCACAACAGATTTTAGATACATCGATATCTGAGTGCCAGATCTGAATAAAAAAATTCATATCGAGAAGAATTTGTATCTCGTGGCTTCTTCATCGTCACCATCCAGGAGGACTGAAAACAACCCACAACCCCAGTTACAACGCGGGACGAGATCAGGTGAGAATAATCCCGTTCCACATGATCGCCGCAGACTCCGGTAGCACCATCTTACCATCACCATCAAAACCTGTTACAACATGGCGCCCGACGCCTCTCACGAATAGGAGCGAAAGGAAGACATCACGTCGTGGAAGGAGACAATTGAGTGTGGAGGACAGAAGAAAGAAGAAAGAAGACGAGTGAGTACAAACTGACAATATAAATAAGAAAAGCTATCAACTGTAATGCAAAATGGCTTATGTTATTAAAAATATAAACATTGTTGCCAAAATGGAAGGTAGAAAATATATAGGAAATAATAATAAAAAGCACATATTCGTTGTGTAGATGTAATTAAATAATTTATGTTATTGAGAAGATAAAGGTAGTTAGCAAGATGTAGATTAGTAAAGAAGCAGAGATTCTGATCGGGAAGACGTACCACGACCCCCCCAGCAACGTGGGACATCTTACACGTACGTAACCAGTGGCTTCTAAACCTGGTGCGTCGAGGTAGTCTACGTACCGCATTTCTCCCCGGCAACCAAAACTCCTGTTAAAAAGCGGAGCGAGCATGGTAGATAGTAATTAATACTCGCGTTTTAATTACTACCATCATAGTCTCGCTGTATAATGTACTATTTTCGTGTTCCATAAATTTATCAATTCCACACCTATATTAATGTTATATTTCCCATTACTTCCTTCTATTTCGGTTGCTTACCTTTCTTCGATCAGGTGTGTCATAGACTCAGCAATGACAGTCAGTTGTTTATACTCAACTGCCACCTATTGGAAATCATTTCCTTTAAGAACATTTCTGAATGTGGATAACTGTTCTAGATGTTCCCAATATATTATTTATGTTTCATGAAAATATGAACTTCTAAGTTAACCTAAAATTCGTGATAACAGCCTAATGCTAATTCTCAAATATATAAATACATAAGTCAGTTCGAAAATGTTTCGCTCACCTTACCTATGCCCAAAAAGTATTTAAGTGCCATTAAATTATAAACATACTTCAGTTATGATACCTCCAGTACTTTTCTTTTCTTAATAAAAATTGATTTATTCAGAAATAAGAGCTGAAGCTTTCCTGGCGACGAATGGTACTCTCGTACATGGCTCCCGATACATCGACCTCTAATCCTTCTTTCGCCTGTCTTGTTTCGGAGACGATCTGGAATATCTATTTATTTCTTATTTATTTATCTTTCCTAGTTGCTGACGTTCCCAGATCCATAAACAACGTGGATTCAAACCTTTGAAACAAAGAATATATAATAGTGGTTCCTTAAAGTCAAGCAGGAGTAAAGTGCACAATGTAATGGTGCCATTGATTAGTAGATACTCCTGAAATATCTTGGAAGGTACTCTTGGTAGGTACTCTTGGAACTCGGGCTCTAATCTTGCAAAATTGTTCATACATTATCAAAGGTACATTGGATGTAGCATTTCTGGAATGGTGGCCCTGACTGTCAACGCAGCTGTTGTAACCGCAGTATCTGGCAGGATTTCATCTAAGTTAAATATTTAAAAGAAAGGATAAATTAATTGAAATGCTTTGCTAAACTAATATAACAATCTTGTTATAATAATATGAAATTAGAATGATTAAAATAGCAGCTGACTTAAAGAATAAGAAAGGAAGAATATAATTTAATATAACATATATAGTAGCATCCGGGCAAGAAAGAGAAAATATTCTTGTAAAAATCTGTACACGTCGCAGAGACAGGAAAGAAGGGCCGTTACCTTTTTTGTGTTAGTAAAAGTTCAATGTCTGAAAACTATTGTATTCTTTCAGCTAGGAATGTTTTGGGACAAAGGACTTTCAAAATGCAGTTGAGCATGAACGCTAAAGCGATTTACTTCGCAGATTTGGTAACGATGCATACCGTTAGAAACAACTCAGGGTAGGCGGAACGTCAGTGAGTCATATGAATTTTGCAAACCAATGCAACAATTCGAAATAAAATGTAAAACCAATAATAATGTAACATTTGAGAAGGGTGAGCTAGTTTAGTCACGTGATAAAGTTAGAGAGGGGGTTAGAATAACATTCAAACTGAATGGTGAAGTAAGAAAAACCTTATTTACAAGTTGATACTACGAGAGGAAGAACGTGTTCATGCGCATTAAGAAGAGAAGCGAAGATTTTGAAGTCTGAATGATGGTTACCGATCCAAGTCGATAAACAAACATAGATTCAAGAATGAAAACAAATAATTCTACAACAAACCAAGTATTATTAATACGATTAAGTAGCCAACAACAACCACAGAAATCCATTTCCTGCAACCATTCACCTGTGGGCAAGAGAACTCATAGCTCCAATTAAGCTCCAACTAGAACCCAACTAATTTAACGATAGTATGCGGGTTTGCGGCACTGTCAAGCCTACGAATTGTTTAAATTTAAGCCTACTCCCAGTAACCGATAGATACCCTTAGTTATTCACAGAGCGCAACATTCTGCATTGAAAGTGTTCTGGATTTGTCTACGTTTTCAGAGACAGCAAAAAGCATTCACCTTATTTCATTTCTATTATACCACATTTAGTAACGTAAATCATACATTTTGAAACTTAGCTGCCAATATACAGACATAACAGCAAAGCAGTTGAAAATGTCCTCCTTTTCAGGAAAAAAGAAAACAAAGTTTAAAAAATAAATTAAAATGTGGAGCAACGTATAGCCGGTGTAGGGATATTTTACACTTGAGAGTGCCCTTACACTTCTCAAGCATGCAATCAACTGGTCATCTAACAAGAAACTTGCTTGTAGCTGTCATTAAAATTTTCAGGTGTTTAGATTTGCGCAATTATAACACTGTTAGCAATACTGCATTAATATCAAGTTCAATAAACTTCCTCCTCATTATCACACCATTGAGACACGTCTTTTCCGTGAAAGTCGAATGTAAATGGCCATCAGATATTTAAAGTAAAAGGTATTCAGTATATACGGAAACCTTTATGTATGTATGTGTAGCTCCGTATGTGTCTTACCAATCAGATTTACTGTATCTTTATTTTTATATCTGTAAATACTGCTTTAAACTGTTTAATTTAGTTTTTATTATTATTTCTCGTTCAGTTTACTTATGACCATGAGTATACGCGACACTGGAATTTCTTGCATGGGACAAGGTTTTGCGAAAGAACGTAATACATTGATTTGGTCTTTCTTCGGTGCACGATGTCTCTGATAATTATTCTACTTCAGGATAAGTACCAGTACAAAAGCAAATTAAGAGGCTTATTGTTAGATACAAAAAGAAATAAGTAAGTCTATTCTTGTTGCGTGCAGCCTAAACTTAAGACAGCGCCGTGCAGCATAGGCAACCAGAGAGCACCGCTCACTTTGCGTGCAGTGTGGTCTAAGGAGATGATTTCGTGTTTTCACAAATTATTTCACCTTATCGTAGTCATGAACTCCTGTCTTGTTTAAGCGTATAATTAAAAGCAGATGGAAGCTATTATCGTTTCTTATTTTTAATTCTATAAGGCTATTGTATGAAAAAGAAATCCTGGTAGCTTTTAGCACAACTTAACAGTTCACGAATATTTGTTTCAGTTTATTCTTACTGATTGCTTTTCGTTGATTTTTTATAGTAATGCGACTTCAGTGTAATGGTCCTCTACTGCGGCATGATTAACCGTTGATTGGAAAAGTCTTCTCCCGCCATTTCTGACATGAAATTAGGACCCTTTCTCTTTGCCTTGGGTTTCGAATAACATCTTCAGCCTTACTTTGTCGATAAATGTTCTCCTTCATTACCTCTACTTTCTACTTAATTTCTATTTTAATAAACGTGCCTGTGAATATAAAATAATCACATTTTTCCATTAATTACTTTATACTTGTAGCATATATTCCGAACAAACTTAAAGTGCGCCAAAGATATGAATAATCCCTGTCAAAGTGTTATTCGAATAATCACTGTTTTATGAATAACTATCTTTTGACAATGTCGAATGCTCTTATTGCTCCTGTCATACCACTTCCAGAATTTTTAATTTTAAGCTTACAAACACAAATAAATTATTGGTCATGCATTTCTTAAAATTTATTTAGTTTTAAGAAAATGTATACTTATATGCTGATTTAGCATATAACTGGCATTTTCTTTAGAACAGTTGTTCATCTGCAATGAGAACTTTAATTTTGTTTACATAAATTTTTCATTAAAAACATTAAATTCACATACGCTCACTCATATTTCCATACTGTAACAGGGATGGGGAATAGTCCTGTTTAAAGAAAAATTCTCATTCACCATCAGGGAGTCGAACGTGAAACCAAAATAGCTTTTGTTCCCATGTTATATATTATTTAGACATTTCATTGAGAGTCATGGAAAGTAACTGCTGTCATCTGAATAATTTCGAAAGTATTTTTAACTAGTACACAGCAATGTTTAAATACACATTTGTTAAAGCTACTCTAAAATGTGATGGTAATAAGTTATAAATCGTGGTCATCTGAGCATTTTGGAATCTGAAAAGAACAAAGGTTATAAGTTATAAATCGTGGTCCTCAGAGAATTTTGCAATCTGAAAAGAACTGAGCATTTTGGAATCTGAAAAGAACTAAGTCATGGAAAGTAGCTGCTTTCATCTGAATAATTTCGAAGGTTTTTTAACTAGTGCACAGCAATGTTTAAATACACAGTTGATGAAGCTATTCTAAAATGTGAGGGTTATAAGTTATAAATCGTGGTCCTCGAAGCATTTTGGAATATGAAAAGAACTGAAAAGTAAAGGAATAGAAAAAGAAGTTAAAAGTTCTACACGGTGTTTCAAATAGGTAATTATAGATTAGGTAATGAACGAGACATATAGTCACTCAACCCCAATTAATCTCTTTTTGCATACCTCTCTGGGAGGAACAGATGTGATGAGCAACAAGACTGGTCAATAAAAACGACAGAGACGCGCAGAGCCCTCTAACAGTGGAGACTCAATGGTTGAACTTTTAATGAAGCCGTCGAGTAAGAAAGTGCAAGCCTCTACACCATCTGTCGACCAACACACAGTCCTGGAATCAACATGAAACAATGAAAGCGGGAGACGAAGAGTGAGGAAACCGGAGATCTGCTGTAGAAGGTATCACCCAAGCCGTCGCCTTGTCGACCAGGGAAACTTATAGAAACGTACATGTACCGAGTGGATGCACTCCTCGGTAGCGTGTCTGCCTCCCGTCAGGAGGTCCCGAGTTCAAACCTCGGTCAGGGTGAGTTATCTGGATAAGGCTTTTTCCGGAGGTTTACCTTATCCTGAAAGATGAATGTCTGGTAACTCTAAGCTCTATGGACCCTAAGCTCATTTGAGTACAATTCCTTTCACTTCAACCATCGCCCGATATGACCAAAAGTTGGAGGCCGTAAATTAAAAAAGGAGTGGGTGGTACTTCAAAATGATACAGGACCAACTAAATATATAGTGTAGCTTTAAACATTAATACCTAAAGATTTGTTGCTTAAAACTACAAGCTACTTGTATACTACAAACGCAATAAAAACGAAAGTGCTCTTAGAGATACAGATTTCCTTTCTCTGTTTTATTTCCATTTTTATGCATTACAACTGCTCTTTGGAATCTCATTTTGAAATCTTGTGTCTTCAGTTTTTCTTTTCATATTTTAATGCATTTCGTATCTAAGCTTTTTGTAGAACTTCATATGCGTCTCTTCTGTTTATGTACAGGTTTCTCGTTACCGTAGAGCATATTCATATTTGTTTAATTGTATTTAAAGCTCTACACATTCTTTGAATATATAATGTTCTATGGTAAGGTTATGCAACGAAGAGGGATACTTCCTCCAATCATCCCTTCCTCTCCAGGCCATATACATCCCGACACATACATCACCAACCAAATATATTATTACGGCCAACAATCCCCAGGAGGAACGGATGATTTGAAGGTACTAGAGGAGGCTATATGCCCCAGGTGATCAGGCCACAGAGACTCGCGGATGTCCCTCACATTTCATGCCTGAATACCCATGTCTTTGTAATGCCTAGGGAGGGCAATGAACGACTAATTACGGGGGCAACCCTCTATATGTGTTTCAAATTGGATGATGTTTGTCCTTGAGCACTACTAGGTGAGCAACCAATCGAAGTACTGCGGTGTTGTCGTGTTGCATTCCCCCTAAGTGATGTGTCACGAGCGCCAAACTAATCAATCTCTAGTAAATACTATTCGCGCAAAGACAAAAGCTCAGCTTTTGAAAAAATGATCCATGAGGAAGGAGAGAGAAATATATTTAACATAACCGTAAAACCCCATATTTCTAGCTCAAATAGTTTTCGAAATACAAATAAATAAAGCAGATACCATTAAATTATAACAATGCATTGTGCCGTAAGCACTGTAATGAGTATCATTATTGGTTGGCATGTATGCGTGGACGTATATTTGAAATTACTCGGAACTGAAACGTAAACATTTGACATGACGTGATAAAAGACACTTCGAATATCTTGAATAAGCCAAGGTGTTTGTTAAATTCGATGGGAGAAGGCAATACACTTCCTGCTGGTCTGGCAGAACGTGTCTAGCCACATTATGTCTTTGTTTATGAATGGTTCGTAATCTCTCTTTACTCTAGAGAGTTCAAAGCAGTAAGCAGAAATACATTATTCAGTTACTCTTCAGCTGTATCAACTGAATCAATGAGACACGATCCACCTTCCCCTTTACTACTGTCATAACAATGCAATAGAGTTAATGTGGGCTCAAATTATGTTGCACACAGAAATAATACTTTTAAACTGACTGACGTTGAACGACTTATTCACAAAGAAATTGACAAGGAACACAACAAGACTGGGAAACTGCGTGAAACATTAAATAAACTACAAGAAGACTACTTTTGGAAATAAATAGCACGTAACGAGATTTTGGAAACTATCATCATAATTTTGCAGTACGCAGACGTTGAAGACAATGACAAATACGAATTATCTCTTAAGGTAGGTAGCATTCACAGCTATACTGATGCATTGCTGGCAGTTTAGTTGGATTAGAAAGATAAGTAATTCATAAACTATAATTAATTTAAAACTGAATGTTTAAACCATTTGCGTAATACACGAATATTCATGTTGCAATTTTAATTTCAACAACTGCATTATTATAAAACTTTGGAAATTTCAGTTTGCTTTCCCCTACTTCTAGCGCCAAAAAGACTCGCAAGTGTGCCAGAGAGAGGAAAATATAAAAGGAGTGGAGATTACGAGGTGGCAACGTTGAAGGCTGTAACGCATCTGATTGGCTACAGGGGAGAACTATTCCCGGTTGAAAGAGATAATTGTGTACGAGTAGTTCTATTTCCTTGGAGCAAGCATCCGTACCATCTGTCGGCACCTCTAGACACCACGAAACCTAGAAGCGTAAGTATAAGATTAATACGATATGGAAAGAAAGAGAAAAAATCGAAAAGAAATCTTAGTAGATGAGAAACCACCACAGGATTATTTTAGTTAATTGATGGAAATTAATCATTTCTCCGCTCTATCCGTAAATAGGCAAAGATATTTGATGGATAAAGTCAACATGAAAAATTCAATGCCATGGCCAGGATTTGAACCACGGATCTCCTGGTTTCCGTCCAGTCACTCTTAACCTCTGAGCAACCTTGGCCAACGTGCCGTCCTGACATTAAATTTTCCAGTTGACTCGTATATTTCCCCGGTAGACCACTAAGGGGCTCTCGCATCCGAGATACACTGTGTGTGGCGACTTACTATCGTAAGTATTTGAGTCTCAGGCTTCATTAGTTAACTCTTAATATTTTAGTTAATTGATGGAAATTAATAATTTCTCCACACTAACCGTCTATAGGTTAATGTTTTTTATGGATAGAGTCCACAGGAGTGCGGAGAAATGATTAATTTCCACCAATTAACTAAAATAATAAAGGTTAAATGATGAAGCCGGGGACTTAAGTACTTACAATAATAGTAAGTGGCCACAAACGGTGTATCTCGGATGCGAGAGCCCCTAGTGGTCTACCGGGAAAATATACGAGTCAACTGGAAAATTTAATGTCAGGAAGGCACGTTGGCCATGGTAGCTCAAAGGTTAAGAGCGACTGGACGGAAACCAGTAGATCCGTGGTTCAAATCCCGGCCATGGCATTGAATTTTTCATGTTGACTCTATCCATCAAATATCTTAGCCTATATACGGCTAGTGTGCAGAAATGATTAATTTCCATCAATTAACTAAAATATTAAGAGTTAAATGATGAAGCCGGGGACTTAAGTACTTACAATAGTAAGTGGCCACAAATGGTGTAACTCGGATGCGAGAGCCCCTAGTGGTCTACCGGGGAATTATACGAGTCAACTGGAGAATTTAATGTCAGGACGGCACGTTGGCCATGGTTGCTCAGAGGTTAAGAGTGACTGGACGGAAACCAGGAGATCCGTGGTTCAAATCCCGGCCATGGCATTGAATTTTTCATGTTGACTCTATCCATCAAATATCTTAGCCTATATACGGCTAGTTTGGAGAAATGATTAATTTCCACCAATTAACTAAAATAATAAAAGTTAAATGAGGAAGCCTGGGACTTAAGTACTTACAATAGTAAGTGGCCACAAACGGTGTATCTCGGATGCGAGAGCCCCTAGTGGTCTACCGGAGAATTATACGAGTCAACTGGAGAATTTAATGTCAGGACGGCAAGTTGGCCATGGTAGCTCAAAGGCTAAGAGCGACTGGACGGAAACCAGGGGATCCGTGGTTCAAATCCCGGTCATGGCATTGAATTTTTCATGTTGACTCTATCCAACCACCACAGGATTTTCCTATCGATCCAAGCTCACAATGGGAGTCTACGGGTATCGAGCACAGGACGTCTCGAATACTAACCTCACTGAATTGTGGCTGAATCATCTCGTTGGGATATTAGTGCTAATTAATTGAATATTCTTAAACTTTACAAATAGTTAATTAATTACTCATTACTCTCTTCTTTGTATTATAAGCATTACCAATGCATACCAATTTGAAATTAAGAACTCATTTGTTGCTTGCTGAGCCCGCTTCGCTTGTACATAGAAAGCAGTGCTTTCTACGAGGAAGGTGAACAAGGATAGAGACGCGAACCAATAAGAAGAGAGGTGTTTAATGGTTGCTGTTGTTGCAGTAAGGGGAGAGACAAGCTCGCATTACTGTTATCGTGGGAGCTGAGCCGTGCTGCAATTGTTTATGAGCCGTGAGAATAAGGAACATCTGCCGAGCTGTTCTCGTCGTGTGACTAGAATGATGTAATTAACTCCGCATAAAGGCTTCAACTTAAGCCATTTCATTGCAGACAATGAAACCTCATTTGGGCTCATATTTTAAGCGGCTCTAGCGACACAAGCTTTTTGGGTCATTTTTAAAGCAGTATTAGGTAGAGAACTGGACTACTAGTGCCTTGAAAATTATTATCTTAGCAGGGGAAAACCCTCTCCGGAGTTCCTCGCCACTTTATATTCATTAAAATGGCCTAATAAATATGACCTGCTTCTACGCTACGATAGAACTGCACTCTATTAACCTACTTTGAATGGAAACTGGTCTTACTTTACCCTTTCTTTAGCTTTTTCCATTCCTTGTTCTATTTCATTTTCTGAATGTTTCTCTTTCTCTCTCTACATTTATTTTGCTTTTAGGTGACTTAGTGTTACTCCATACACATTGTAATTGGCAAGAAAGCCATTTACAGGTACATTAGTATAATTTTAAGGACCTGTTCAGAATTGACTTCACTGTAATCTTAAGGGGCACTTCTTCAGCTACCGTGGTGCGGGCGCTGCGGACCCTTAGCACTCGTGGTACCTCTAGAGGAACCTAGGGCCGAACTGCCGAGCCCCTCCCGTCAGGGAGTTGTTCGGATTGGGTTGGACTCGACACCCACGGGGAATTGGGTACCTCCGGCCAGGCTACTGCCGCCCGGAGGGGGTAGACGGTTGCCTAATGAGTGCCGGGTACTAGCCTGCAGAGCTAGTAGAAGGTGTACTAGATCAACGAGGTTTTCGGTAGTCTTCCCTGCGGGGTTGACGCGCTTAAGTGGCGTATCCACTTCCATCCCGTCTTGACGTTGTGCTCAGCGGGGAGGGGGGCTGTTTAAGAGATCAGATATTGCCCTATGGAAAGAGCCCCGGAGTATCCAACGCTCCCGGGTAGAAGGAGGCTCGGATTATTGTTCCTACGGGTCCAGGACTAATGGAAGTAGAACCTGCACTTAAAAACCCTCGAGTAGTCGTATGATGATTTGTGACGTAAGTGATCGCGCGGGGTACACATTGTCACCCAATTATCGGAAAGCGCGACCTACTGACAGCTGCGTAGGGAACCGGAGGCATTCAGGTCACGCCTACTCATTTATCTCATATCACTAACTGAGGGGATGATTAGGGAAGTGTCACTGGTCGCTGGCCACCCCTTTCCCCTCCCCCCTGGCGTATGGAACATTCGGGATTATTTTATGAACCGTGAGACTTCTAGAAACAGCGATCTCCCTATATAAGGCCTGCAGTGGGCGAGTCAGTTCAGTTCTTGGCGAGCAACCGTGAGGAGCGCCGGGTGAGTGAACGGACCGGAAGACTATGTACGTGCATCAGAGGAGTTGTACGTAATTTTGAGTGTAGAATGGACCTGTGACAGACGAACTGACGAACTGTAATTGTGTGCATTACGTAATTCTGTGTAATCGGCGAGTGTTGCAACTGTAATTCGGAGGAAAAAAAGAAAAATTTGAGTTTGTGCAATTGGACTTTTAATTTCAGAAACCCACAAAGTCACAATATGTAAGCCGTATAAAATTTACTTAACGGTTTGTTGATAACTGTTTTAGCAACCTCCTGGGATATTCATTTATTTATAGCGTTTACTTATATTCAGATTAAGTTTCAACAAGTGTTTCAAGATTTTTGATAGTAATTTAAAGTATACTATGTGTCGTGTAAAATGCACGGTTAACTCGTTTATAGTGCTCCTTTACATTCCTGATTCATAGTGAATAGTAATGAAAGCAATATCTGATTCAGAATGTAGAAAATGTTCACATTTTTCCAACAATCACCATATGAATGTGTAGTAATGGTATCAAAATATGACACTATAACAAAAGTACTATTTGGTTTACAATGCTTCTTGTAGACACTTTTTACACACCATCGTGCAGTGAATATTGCAGATCCTTCTTTGACACATTTTGCAACTCTTTCTGGCAGTTTTAACCTTTTTTTTTCGCGTAAGTAGCACCTACGTACCTTGTTGTGAAGCTGTGCGACTTTTGTTCATCGAATGTGTTTAATTGCGAGAAGAATCTTAGCACGCTTTCTTAGTGAGACCGGTATAGTGTACATTTCTACTGTTCTTGCTATTTGAGGTTTTATGAGCTCCCAGGACATTGTCTCAAGAAACAACAGTCGTTTAATTTGCTTCTACTTCTGATTCGCTGAAAAAGTAATGATGTGACCTTTCTATTGGCAGCCATTTCAAAAACTGTTACATTAGTGGTCGCGCGGGCTACATATGTAGCCCAGCTGTATGCAACTGACTTTAATCGCAAATAACAAAAATACTGTCTCGTTTATACTGTATTATAGCCAACTAACCGTTTAGAATACATTGCGTCAAGGAGCTACCAAAACCCCAGTGCCATAAAAGCAGAAGGAGATGTGCACTTGCAAAAACAAAATGGCTGGGCTACATATGTAGCCCACGCGACTACTCGAGGGTTAAAACTACTGATATTCATTTAACTTTCTGCTACTCCTTTAGCCTTTAAAGTATCATTCGTATTAAGATGTGATAACTTGCACAATTATATGATCTTTTGTACTATGCTTTCTAATAACATTCTTATAGGTTGTTTTCCTATCTCTTTCATGCATGTGCTTTGTCGTAAATAGAATATATGTTATAAATCTATAACGGATTTCTCTGTGATAAACTCTTAATTTGATATTCTTTACATGGACGCATTAAAATAAATTTAAAAATCCTAGAAATGTCTTAACAGTTTCAGGAGTTACCTTGGAACCGCTTAAATACCACAAAAGGTTTTTAACTGATGTAACGGTGTACTTTAATGAGGGTTGCCCTTTTAATTAAGATCTTACATATTTATTATATTTACAAATACTTTAAACCCATTCTAAAGGAGAGACTTGACATGCTATTGACGCAATATTCAGAATATGATGTTAGTTAAATTTTAAATGGCTAGGACTAATTTAAATGTTACGTAAATATCTTTAAAAATATGATATTTTATTAATAAACTAAAAAATTACTTCCATGTGAATGTAATTTGGGTTGGCGGAATTTTTACCTTACAAGATGCTGAGTTTAAATACCAAGTTTAGTCCTGAACCCAACTTTTCATTTTTGTATTCAGGTGTTTACATTTTGGGTGCATTTTTCTAAGTTTCGCTTATAATTGTTGATTTTCATTGCAAATGTCTCAGTATTTCTTTAAAATACTCCGACAGAAGGAGAGACACAGTGACACTCCCAAAATGTATTTTAATGCATTTTTCCTATTTAAGGTAGACTTAGATATGTGAATTTCTCGTAAAATCTCGATAATTACTTATTGGGTTGAACCATACTGACATTATTTTCCTAAGCGTGTAGCAGGATAATTCGATGCAAGATCCGATAGCTATAGACGACGAAGGTGTTCTAAAAGTCTCACATCATGGCGATCATTTTTTAATAAATTATGATGATATCTGCTCATTTGTTATTTTCAAATAATCTAGTTTTCCTTTTAATCTTGCTTTTGATGTCAATTTCATGCTAATTCTCGTGTACACTAGTATAGTGTTCTGGGACATAGTATGAAGCAAAAGATGTTTTTACGAAATATTTGTGTTTGCACTCTTTCTGCAAACTTGCAGATAATTCACACACGTCCATGCAGTTCGGAATCTGCTAATAGTCTTGTCGTTTTATGGCAAATCAACGTCTTTATATTGATGCATAAAGCTCATGGCCAGATATATTTTACAAGTTTTTAATTAGTTCTCAAACCATTTAACACTTGGACTAAAATGTCTTACATTTTCTAATAACATTATCGTTATTAAAATTATTACCAAAATTCAGTTCAGTAAAGCCATGAATAATTTTGGATGAAATGTCCAAAATAACCGCTTCAAAGGCAAGCACAAAGAAAGCAAAAGCTTCACAAATAGTAATTTAGATAAAAGGGTATGAACTTAGAAATCATTTGGTATATAATCCAGAATGTTATTTCTTTTCGGATATTAGTAACTACCAATAGATCCACTAAACTGTGTATACTAAGCGAATTAATGCACTGTGACTCACCCTTTTTCCAGAAGTATTTAAAAACACACAACCTCATATGTAGTGAGAATCTTCCAGCACATACAAAAATACGCAACCCTTTAAAGAGGATAGATAGAGGGGTTATGTAGATTTGTGCATGGCAGTTGACGTCCAGTGATCCACTGAATGGAGTAATGGCAATCACTGTCAGTGACAGGATGTTAACGGGGGCAACGGAGTCCAGCAAAGGTTGATTCTTTTATTCCGCTAGCCGTTGTCTCTAGATCAGGATAACGTCCACCCAAGCTTTTCTATTGAAGAAAATTATATGATCATTCATCTGTGAAAGTGCACGTTTAAAGATTCCGGAAGATTATTTTATTGTGACTGTAACAGTTGTGCTATGATCTAATTGCAAAGTACAGGTTGCGGTGTTCTTTGATGTGAAGTTGCCTCTTCCTGTAGCTGAGGAACTCGATCGCCATCAAAGCGATTAAGGAGGGCAAAATAGTGAGAGGTAAGAACATGGTTAGAGTCTCAGGGTCAACATAAAAGTTGCGGATGAACGGAATGGAACGCCGCAGCTTAGGCAGGGTAGCACAAGTATGCGTAGGACCTCTTTATTTTACAAGAGACCCCATGGAAGGGAGGAATGAGGGAAACAACTGAAGGGTGACCACATTCGCTTACGACAGATGCCAGCATCGGCGGGCTGTCTAGCGTTTACACTTCAAACGCTTCCAAAGACCCTAGACCCCTTTTCCATGCTCCCCTTATCACCGACGATTCCCCCTTACAGGGTATGCTCGAAAGCAAGACCAGACGAATAATCTTTGAACAACATTAGGGTAGAAACCTCTGCAAAGCGCCCTTCCACCACCTAGCCGCAACCGACTAAATGCTATCGCCAGACCTGCAATCCTGAAGCAAGCGGTATCGTTTGTGAGACCTCCCTAATGTGAGCTGCATACCTTACTGTCACATGGGCAATTGTACAAGTCCGCCGTGAGAAAATAATACGACTTCAAGTTCAGCTACAGGTTGAAGTCAAGAGGAGGAAGCAAACAGCCGTGAGAAATAAACATGCGTTCAGCGACCGCTGATGTAATGAAGCGAGTCACATTATTACTGCGCAAAAAGATTTCGCAAATATTTCCAGGAACTTCCAATTCCAGAAAGCTCTATCGCGCCTCTCAGGTATAAATGACCGATGCACTTCTATAAAAGAAAGGTTGATTGTACGTTAGCATTAGGCTAACGATATAGTGACAAATAAATGAATTTTAAGGTGTACTTTTGCGTTTGGTTGCGTTATTGTTGCGCTAAATTCGTTGTAAGTTCAAGCATTTAAGTTGCCATTTAATTTTCTTCTCCTCAACGCAAAATCTGACCTTATGTTGCTTGCTCCCTAGGCGCAAGGTACAAATACATCGTGCAAATAATTTTTGGGGGGTTTAACCCTAGGGTTAAATCTGCAATTGTGCTCAATTTCCCTACACATGTTATTTTCCCCCAGTCAGAGACCAAGGCAACGATAGGTAGGCTCCGTAGTCAGAGGCGAATGAATGTAGTACATCTTTGATTTCCTGCACCGCAGTGCCGTCACTGGAACTCAGTAACACTGGTAAACAGTTAATTCGGTCACAACGGATATTAGGAGATGATTTGCACCTCCCCATCCTTGCTGTCACTTGAGAAACAGTGGATTAACTTAAGCCCTTCCCTCAAATACTCGCAAGCTTAGGTGACTTAAAATTACTTTCATTCCTGAGGAATCATTGAATACATAATCCAAAATACTTGCTTAACACAATGGCAATAGTTCTTTATTTGTGCTCCTTAGCAATGTTACCTATGACCTCACTAGAATTTGTCACAAACGGCCCTTGCTTTTACCGGCAGGTTGTGATACACTTTTATTGCCAACCAATCAGCAGAAACAGAGATTTATTATTATTCTTCATTTCATTCCTGTACGTCTCAAATGCCAAGTTTCCCTTGGCATTTAACTCATTTAACCTTTAACCCTTGGCAAATAGCACACCCAGATCGAGATTCCAACTCAGGACCTCTTCAATGTGAGGCAGACACGCTACTATCTGCGCTACAAAGGCGAGCAGATCACATATGAACTGATAACGAAAATTGAACTAGTTCTCATTAGTGAAGTAAGAGTGAAAATTGAACTAGAATACACTATTGAAGTGACGTTGAAAGTGGAATTAGATCACATAATGGATGTAACAATTAGAATGGAACAGATCACGCTTGTGTAGTGATAAAATGGAATTAGATGACGCTAGTGACGTGAATGTATAAAAGTGTTTAAGTGACAGTGGGTATTGAACTACATATTGGTGAAGAGCAAACTCACAATATACTGAAAGACCTGTTGTGGTGCACAAATGATACGCTAACCAGACGGAGAGGGCAGTCCCTTCAGAAGGAGGGAAAATGCCCACACTTACATTTCAAGGAACGTCGCATCAAAGTTCTGTTGTATGGTTAGCTGTTGCTGGATAGTATTTTATTTAAAACAACGAGAGATTGCAACATTGAGTGTATGAACATTTCTCATGCAGCTCTGCTATTTCTCACTTATCTAGGACAGTAAACATGTCATTTACATAACAATAAAGGTTGCTCTTTTCAAGCTGGAGTTATATGTCCAATTCTACAAAAATATGGCCTCATAATTACGTGCTTTTTGTTTCATCAGTGCTTTTGTTTTCCTACTATCGCACTCAAACATGGAGGGCAGCTCGACAATATTTATAAGTTCTCTTGTTTTCTCGCTTCAGATATATCCGTCCTGGCGTAAAATGAGGAATGATAGCTTCATTTTTATGTTCTATTGATGAACTTTATCAGCAGCCACTGCACAAATTTCCCACTTTAAAAACGTGAAATAACGTTGATGTCGAGTATGGAACACATTACTTATTGAGATATCTTCCCCCGGTCGATAAAACATATGTGTATCACTGCTTCGTCATTCCTCTCTCATTAGAGCTACACTTTGTAGCTTGTAAAGGTGGAAGCTGAAAATTTGAAACTTTTTTGAGTAAAAGTACTTAATGAAATATTCAATTGCATAATCTTAGTAGTCAATACGAAGAGATATATGAAATCTTGTAGACGTAACCTATAATCTGTACTTGCAAGTTTCATTAAGAACTCTTTTAGCCGTTACTATCTCCGATTGGGCTTCTATACTTTCTATAAATCATTTTTGTAACTAATGAAATGTACAAAAATCAAATTTGTTTCATTCTCATGACTTCCTGCCTCACTTTTGTGTAATCTAGTAACACCAAAACTTATTCTGCTATATACATTAGGTTAGTAGACATAATTATTTTAATTACATAGACCTTTATTGTGTCGTGTTGTATTAAACTAAACCAGTAGTCAACTCCTAAAGTGGGTCGCTATATAATGGTTCAAGGCCAGCTCTGTTTTTGTACTTTTTATAAACAGAAATGTTACATTCCCATTGTCATATGAACATTATTTTCTCCAACAGTTCTTTAAAAGATCAAACTTAAGGGCCTATTATTCTATGTACTTCACGTTAATCGAGGTAAATATTTATAGAAATATTTACTTTTTATATTCCCTTGTAGATACGTACAGTGCGATTCAAAGAATTCATTAGATTTAAGTGATATAAAATATTTTAAAGGTGGTTGCTTTGTGCTGACCTGGAAATTTCACTCAATTGATATAAGCAGGAGAAAAAACGAACAACTTCCAATTTGAGGAAGTATAAGTGATCCAAAAATCCCAGCAAATAATAAAAATCTCTAAAATGGTTATTTCGAAACAAATTTGTTTGACATAAATAATATGGTTACGAGATATGTCTTTATTGTGCAGTAAAGTACTCGTATTACAATTTCTAAGCCATTCGAAAGTGATCCAGAGTGCAGAGGATTTCAAAAAATGCAAAATATATCTTTCATTTACAACAAAAGTAACTTATACGTATAGAATTTTATTCAAATTCATTGCCCGTGTAAATATTGTGGGGCAAGCGTGTCGCCTCACATACAAGAGGCCCCGAGTTCAAATGTTGGTTGGGTTGAAATATCTCGCTATGGTGTTTTACTGGTGTTTTCCCTTATCCTGAAAGTTGAATATCGGGAAGCTCTAAGCTCCGTATACTCTACGCTCATTTCAGCATCATTTCGTGCATTTCGTTCACCGTCGGACACGACTGCCGTTGGAGGACATCAAATACATGGAAAGAAAGAGAAAGAAAAGAAGGAAGGAAAATGAGGGAAGGAAAGAGAAAAAGAAAGAAAAACCATACTCATTAGACTTCTTTTGAGTTTTCTATGCGTTTTGCTTAATTGTGAGTTTAAGTATCTTTGTTATAATATTAAATATTTCCAAAGAAACGCAAGTCTGTTAAACAAGTTTCACCAAGGTATAAAAGCGTGAAGATAAATCATCCAAGTACGAGCAATGTCACTTATTTCAGGATATATCTGGTGTTCCAATGTGTAAGGACTATGTTACAATGAAGCACAAAATTAATATAATTTTGAGTCGAACTAATACTCAATGCTCCATTTATTGCTAGTATTTACCTAGAACGCGTTTCCTTAGGATCTTCCTAACATCATCAGCTGTTGTCGACTAATGGACGTTGGTTTGGTGAACTCCTTGGAGGCGATAGTTGCATCTCTGTCAGTATCTTGATGAACTTCAAGTTTGGGTTTTCATCTAAGGTAGTGTCGAAATTAAACAATTTTCTTTATATTTCTTTATGAAGAATTTTTCCCACGTGGTTAATGCAGCTGGACCTTGGACACTTTTTAATAAGTGAATTTCTCGTTCTATATCTTCATTCTCCTTCCAAAAGTGGTACACTACCGCCGATTTATCTATTTCTTTGTTCGTGATGTACCTAATATGCCCTTTCAACCAAATGTTCAAGTTCCTTTTAGTGTTTTCTAATTTAAAAGTTGTCACAGTTTTTGGAGTTTATCCGGTAAACGCCTGATTTTTTGTCTGTGGGTATCTCGTTTGATGCAATACATAAATACATTGATATTTAATGTGATATGGATGATTGCATGATTGTACATGATTTGGATCCCCTTTAATGCATTCAGGATCATTTCTTGGAACGTCCAAAATGTTATTGGTCAAACAGCTTATTCGGTAAACACATATGAATCTTACAGTATAGCTTATGAGAAACATGTTTATGTTAAACATATCTTTAAATAGATAAAAAAGATGTTCATTATACTGCATTTAATATTTCAAGCCGTGTACTCAGTTTAAAAGGGTCATTTCAATTTCTGCAAATTATGTAACATGATTACCGTAATTAACACGATTTATAAAACAATCTGGTATAATGTATGTTGAAGTGATCACATTAAAGATATAAAACTGTAACAATAGATTATTATGGTTTGGGCAGTATCTAACTGCTATACTTCCACCACTCCGTAACATGTGTATATACAGCTTTGCTGACTTGATCATGAAGACAATTTTTCCCCTCTACAGTGTAGTCCATTTGGACTAAGAATTTAGAGAATAACTAACCTTTTTTACTTCATAATCTTCACATTTAGGCTAAGGTGTAGTTATTTAAGTTTTAATATTCCTATTAGGCTAATAGGAAGTCGACAGAAGACGGAAGAGAGAGTCATTTGTAAAGGTGCAAGAGCTGAAGAACCCTTAAATCTGTGATAGATTTTTTGTACTATTAGCCCGCTATTAGTGAGAAGAATGGAGTCAATTAGCCATGAGTTTTAATATTGCTTTAATTATGCAACACATGAGCGACTTCTGCTTCCCGAGAAATTGGCATGGTGACTGTTGTGTAAATTCTCTGGCACATGTATACAGCTGTCAATTGTCATAAACAGTCATATAACTGATATATGACATCAATAATAATTATTAATTGAGTCAGGTAGTAATTTTTCTTTCTTCTACCGCAGCTTTACTGCGAAATATATTGTTGCACGAATGACTATGACATCGATACCAACCCACTTTGTAGACCTGCATTGGAGTTCCAAAGTAAAATTGACTTTGTCCACTAGGAGCATTTCAGTTTCATTGAAACACATGATCCAATAAGTGCATCCATCCGTTCTAAGTCTGAATATGTAAAACTGAAAAGTATTATGCCATCATCTCTGGAACATAGGCTGCTTACTGGTGCCCTTTATTTCTTTACGACACCCCCTCGTATTTCTTGTGATAATGTGATGATAGTTCACAAAAAGAAGCTTTATGGAATTAACTACGTAATTATGTTAGCAGTTCATGATTTTCAGGAAACTTTGCTGAACCCGTTTTGACAAGGTTGCATGCACTGAAGTACTTCTGAATCTTGTATTTAACCACTACCTGACACTCATCTTAAACTTTTTTCCTCCTCAAATATATATGAAACACCTGTTCAGTAGCCTTTGAAACACACTATATCTGCTCAAAAATGTTAACATTCTATTTCATAACTTTAACTAAGCGCTTAATAACTGAGTTAAGTATTCTTTACTGTTTCTGGCACCGTAGTTTTCCAATATTGAGCTTCGCTGCTTCGCCATTAAGCGTGATCATTACCCTTTACAGTTCAGTTCCCTCTGTTCACACCGATGATGATTTCAAGTTTTAGTTCGCATTTCCTAAAACGCTAAAGTTAGAAAGAGATAATTACGAATTCTTGTTAAAATAATACAGATACACCAGTCACGTTTACACTTCTAGGTACCTTCAAAGACCTTATTTTAGCACTAAATTCTTAAATGAATTATAAAGAGTTAGACGAACATTTGAACCCGAAAATCAAGAATGATCACAATTTTCTTTTTAACAACGTACCTTTACTCATCTTCATAATTTTAAGGTCCTTCTTAAAATAGTCTCCCCTGAATGCGATGCCCTTGTCCCAGCATTTCTGCCAGTCTTCAAAGACATGCTGCAAACCATTTTTGAGAGATCCTTCAAAATCGCCTCCACAGCCTTCACCACTGCTTCTGATGATGGATTATGCCTCCCACGAAGGCGATTCTTCAAGTTAGGGAATAGAAAAGAGTCACATATGGCTAAATCCGGACTTTAGGGAGGGTGAGAGATGTACTTCACATTGATTTTTACAAGACATTCAGCAACAACATTGGCAATATGCGGCCGCGCATTATCGTGGTGCAGCATCCAGCCTGCTTCTTGGAAATATGGGCATTTGCGCCTCATGTGGACTTTCAATGTTTTCACGACATCCCTGTAGTATTTTCCAGTTACTGATGTGTGTGCAGGTACAACATGCTGATAAACATGAATATCAAAGAATGTGATGACCATAACTTTCCCACCAGAAGCAACCACTTTTGCTTTTTAGGGGTTGGTGATGGAGATTTCCACACAGAGCTTTGCTATTTTCTCTCAGAATCAAAATGATGTAGCCAAGTTTCATCAGCAGTGATTACGTATGAAAGAAACTCCGGATCTTCCTCTAACATCAACTTAAACTGCGTGTTACATCCATTGCAGCGGTAGGCGATACTGAACATGTCTGAACCTACCTGGTTTACACAGGTGGGAACCAGTAGTACCAACAGTGAAACGACTACAGCGTGTTTGTTTCACATTAAGCCAACAGAATATATTAAGATTGAATTTTAGTGCGAAAAATTATGACCGTAAAAATTATGATCATTCTTTATTGAACAGCTCTCGTATTTAAAATATAAATATAACTTTTAACCGCTTAGTAAACGATGAGATGGGGTAATTTGTATGTTTGATTAATGCAGGCAGTCATAGTTTGATTGGTAAAATGAAAATATTTAAGATCCTAAGATTCAGAACTGATGTTCTGTGCAGAACAGTGATGTCAGTGTAAGAATTTCAAGTAATGCGCAAATTTTGATGACTTTCTCAAAAAAGTTGCGATTAGTTGCAGCTATTCCCTTTCGGATCATAGACTTCTTTCTACTTCCCGATTCTTTGGATGCTAATTCCCCAAAGTTGTTGCTGTAGCAGTGTATATTGTCAAAATAAGTTATAATCTTCGCAAAAGTAATAGGCATATGGAGGCGGGCAGTACTGCATACTCCAGCCAATCCTAAATCTTGCCCGCCTAGCAGCGGTGCCGAATATGGTACACGCATCTTGCGCGCCTAAACTAGCATTATATTAATTACTTACTCTCGGATAAATGTTTGAAAACTGATAGATGCCAATCTTATAATAAGAAAGAATTTTATTCTCTGATCATGACCGTACAAAAATCCGGTCTCTACTATACTTAGAACACGAGCGATGCACATTTTATTTTCACATGTTATGGTTAAATGTTACGGATAAATATGTGAAAATTCCAGATGCCAAACTTATAACAAGATATAATTTTACATTCTAGCCATGACCGTACAAAAATCTTGTCTTATAACACGAGCGATGCACTTTGTAACTTCACAGGTTATGGTTACACCCAACAACCATCCATTCAACACAGATAAGCCTGGAAAATAACACCATTATTTCCTCATAACATTTATCTCAAGCATAAATAAATAATGCGTCTATTGTTAAAACAGAAGTCGCGAAGTTTGAAAAAGAGTGGATTTTCAGTTCGTTTTCAGATTAGAGGTTTTTTTTATCGTGAATGGCATTGATTGATTCTCAGGGCACAAAATTTACATTTAATGTGAACAAGTTTTTACGAAAGCTCTCCAATTCAGGATATAGGGCAACTGGAGACTTTTCAAAATCCCAGCAATTAACTCTATAATCTTGTGGTGTAGGTAGTGTGACACGAATTTGTAGTGAAGCAGCTTCATCCTTAGAAAAAGGGAGCGTGTCTGTATTTCAATCTCCGCAAAGGACCCACAAGTTGGAAAGCAAGTTACTGGATTGGAAACCGTGATTGCTGTTCCACTGCTGTGACATGTGTCAAGGTAAAGTCGTAATGTTTTAGGAATATTTAATGTATTGTTTAATTACGGAAGCCCTGCGCCGTGGCGTACCGAGCTAAGGCAGCATGCCTTGGTCCCTAACCACGGAATGCCGCCCGGGTTCGATCCCACAAATGGGCTGCGGATTTTCGGTCCGGTGCCCACCCAGCATCGTGAAAAAAGTGAGGAGCTTATGCTAGGTAACAAGGGTGGTTCCTCCATAAGGTTGCAGGTTTGCGCTACACCCACTGATTCTGAATTTACAACAGGTGCATTTTGCACATTAAAGCTGTACTTGTTTGCATTGTTTTATATACAGACATGTTTCAATTACGCTTATTGTCTGTAGCTGTCCATGACCGCAGAAGTCGAAATAAACAGTGATTAGCTGTAGGAGCCGCCAGGTTTGCAGCGAAGTGTTAACCTAAGATTTCGCCCAAATGTGGGTTCTCTGAGGGGTTTGCGGGAAGGTGAAGAGGTGGGAGGGGCTTCTTATACATTGCTTAAATAGAGGTTTATAAACCTAGCTCCTCCTACTCTTAGCAACGGCTATAGCGTGACCTTCAGGTTTAGCTTCCGTGTGCTCTGCTTTTCGAACACAGGGAGAATTTAATTAAATGCATGGAGGTTATTCAGAAGAAAGCTCTGTTAAACAACAACGCCACACTTGTTCAGGCTTCTGGGTTTATGGCCACTTTGAAAGATTATAATTTTGTATTCTGGGTGTCTTTCTTCTACAAGATCATGCCACATGTGGAAATTTTGTACAATCAGCTGCAGAAACGAGACTGCAATGCAATGTTTACCATCGTCCAGCTAAACGCATTTGAAAGGGAAGTGCAAAAAATAAGAAATAGCGTGGATATCGAGGATCACGAAGAACCTGCAATTAAGAGGAGAAGAATAGAAGAATGATGTGAAAATAAGAGAAGCTCTTGAAGTATGTGACATTTTTAGAGAAGCAAAGGACAGATTTAGCTTCACGGAACATCTGGTAGCCTCGACTTTGTTTCATCAAGAAAATTTCTAAGACATTTCCAGAGGATTCCCTAGAGAATTGGAACAAATATTCGTAGAGAACTGACTGTAATTTACAGTCGAGAGGAATTTCGTGGAATGTCCGGCGCTTTGTGCCTGATGGACTTCATTAAGAAAAACAATTTATGTGCTACATTCAGCCAATATGTCAAACTCTTCCGAGTACTGTTAACTATGCCAATGTGTACCGCTGAAGCAGAATGCTGTTTCTCCACTTTAAAAAGAATAAAAACTTTCCTTAGGAACACAATGTCACAGGACCAATTGTCAGCATTAGCAATGCTTTCAATTGAGAGAGAATTTCTTATGAAGATTAGCGACTTCAACGCAAAAGTTATCGATAGATTCACTAGGTCTAAGGAGAGTAGGGCAGAGAATCTGTATAAATAGGTCAGTCATTACTACTCTGTATTTTATTTTTCATTTGTGCACCACCAATAATTTAACCCTCCAGCCGCCACTGCTAGGTAAGCGGCCCTGGTCACGGAAACCAACATTCCGGCTGAGGGATGCCGAGATGCTGACCACATCTCCTCCCCGTATCGGTTGGATGATCGTCTACCTCTGCCGTGCGTAAGTGAGCGTGAGGCCGGCAGTCGGGTTGGTAGGCCTTGAACCCCTAAGGTCTTTGTCGCCATGGGTTATATATTACTAATTACGGGAAGAATAGCTGAAGCTTTTTCTGGCGGGTAAAACTGCTCTTATGTACACGAAACCTCTGCAGGTGCACGTACTGCGCTTGGCAATAGAGCTCCGCTTGAGCATTGGCCAGAGTTAATTGCTGGGGTTTTGAAAAATCTACATTTGCCCTATATCCTGGATTGGAGAGCTTTCGGAAAAATTTGTTCATATTAAATATAATTTTTCTGCCCTGAGAATAAATCACTGCACGTTTGTTGATCGAAAAATCACGTGTAGTGGCTTCGAGGGACAGGTTCACGCACTCGGATCACAGACACTGGAAAAATATATGAGTATAATAATAATTTATTGTAATATTACTTCTCTGTCATTAAAATTATGGCAGTGCTGCTATTTGGGAGCTGTTTTAATGAAGCGCAAAACGTGTAGTGGAAAGCTCAATGAAGAATTTTAGATTTTTATGGAAGCAATATTCGGGAGTCAAATTGGTATGAGTTACTTCTCCAAGGGAACATGATTCTTTTAAGCCATGTTATTGCACTGTTACCCTAAATTATTTAAATGTTTGCTTTGTGGAATGGTCAATCATGCTTGCCCTAGACGACATTTTGAGGCAATATATAAATAATTTCTTAATAACTGAGAGAAGAAAGCAGTTCTTATGGGAAAGGGAATTAGTGAAACTTAGTCCAGATATATAATACAGAAGCAAATTACTCTGGAGCAAAACTGAGGAAGGAATCTAAGAAAAGACAGCGGGAAATATACAAACTGCGCGCATGGTAAAAGCGACATAAAAGGGATTTTTTAACGTTATATTGCTCTGCAAGGATATAATCCCTCCCGTTTCTGGTTACTTCGCTTCTGTTCACTCTATTTTTCCTCGAGTACGCAACCATCTCGGTAAAGTAATTTTAGTTCTCTTTAATTTCGTGAGGTCGGAGAGAGAGCGGCAGCATCGTTTACGTTCCTACGACACCCAAAACATCGCCGTTGGAGCCTCCACCCTCGCCACAGTTTCAGGCTTCCTCAATTCCTCCTTCCACGTCTCTCTGAAGAAGCAAAAGTTGTCGAAAACTATTTCCAAATTGAAATTCCTTGAATACGGTTCTGATAAAATTTAATTAGCTTGCCTGTATACATTGAGTTGACGCACATCCAAGCCGGTTGCCGGAACGTTCCTTCGTATGGAGACCGCCTCGCCTGCTGCCTTTCATGTTCTAGTTCGCATTGATTTGTCTAGGTTCTGGGCCCTCTGTTCCTTCCCCACTCGCTTCAGTTGCACTTCTTGTCCCAGTTCAAACGTTTGCCGTATCACTCTTTCAGTGGTCAGCTCTTGTGTATATATTGGAATAGTAGGACAAACATTGGTTACGGTGGTATGTCGAGTGTCTCTTGCCCCTTGTTTTGCTAGCATAGGGCAACAAGGGCTCTTATGTAATTACGAACTGAGCACGCAGCTCCGCTTATGTCATCATGTTAACTATAGATGTTATTCTTTCTCTCTATTCCTTTTTCTTTCACGCACTCTCTCTGTAACGACATGCGATGAGATGTTTCAAAAATCGGAAATATTACTATTCTTTCGGCGGGCTTAAGGGGGGACCGAAGTCCTAGAAGTGATCTTCTAAACTACTAAAGCTAAAGCCTAAACTTTTTGCACAGATATTACTAGTAACTAAGGAAGTGTCTGTACCAGTTTTCATTGCAATACGTAACTGCATTCTTGATATATGAATTAATTTATAAAATTTTATTACGTAAAATCAAAATCTATCTTCTTTGACAGATATTGCACAATAAATTTCATTTTGATACAGTTAAATTCCTTAATACCTTTATAACAAATTAATGGATCGGATTTCTTAAATTTTGCATAGTTATTTTTTAAAAAAAATATTTCATAGGTCAAGACGAAAGAAACTCCAAAAATTAGTGCTTGGTTACAGTGATTATTTTTTTTAAAAATTAAACTATAACCAATATCAAAATTCTCATACATCAGTTTGTTGCACAGCTTCTGAAGTGTATTGTGTACGATTTTCAGAGCGCTATCTGTAATACTGTGGAAGAAGATAAGATTTTGAATATGGAAAAAATAACCAAAATCATAACTGGAGAAAATAGGCTTTAAAGTTTTGCATGCAGTATACATGAAAAAAATATAATTTCTTTACATTAGAAAGCTCCAGAGGTGTAACTGACACCTTCTTCCCTACTAGTAGCCTCTTGTGTCTTAGCTTTTAGATGTATTTACTGAAATAGTAGTCTATTTTCAAATTCCACCGCTAATTGAGAAGCAAAACCAGAGGTTTAAAGCATCTCCATGTTCAGACGTTTGTGAGAAAAGAATTGTGGGCATGCTCAATCCTTTATCAGTTCTATCAACTGGCCAAAATCTAAAATAATATATTTGTTCTGACCTACATCCTTCTCTGGTATATAGGTGCTGATTTGCACCTGCAATTTCGAAAGGCTTATGTTTTTCTTTTGCTTCCTGATTTACTTCAACTGAAGCATCTGTCTTCTCCCTTCTGTTCTTATTCATTTATTTTCACTAAGTGGCTCTACTACTATTTATCTTTGGCATTCTAAAACAGTAAAATAATGCGGTACTAACGGATTGTGAGCATCGCAGTTGAAAAATTCCTACTTCGATAAGAGCTAAGATCAATGCTTGATAAGGACAATTTTCTACTTTTAGGGCTTATGCCCTGGAACTTTGGCAAAGGAGGTATAGTAGAAAAGGGCACAGAAATTTTTCATAAAAAAATCAATGATGAGATTACTTAATACAAAAGTTACACAAAGACTGTGTGACTAGATTATGAAGTATCCTTTTAAAGGAAGAGCAGATTAAAAAGATTTTAAAAATCTGCAACACATTGAGCAGATGGAACTGGGCGTATTAAAATATGGTAAGCAGCATAATGACAAATACCAATTTTTTAAGATCCGTGGGTTTCTTTTTTAGTGTCCAAGATATGGTCTTTTTTGTGATTCCAGAATTTAGCTCATTCAAAATAAAGAAATTATTAAGAACGGCATTTGCATTCCTAGTTACCTTTCCTAAGTGAATCGGAGAGACTACACATTATCTGGAACTACCATAAACTATATAACTATATAATAGCTACCAATATAATAACTACCATATAACCTTAGTAACCAACTGTAGTGCCCGCCTCGGTAGCGTAGTGGTAGCATACCTGTTTCACGTTCTAGAGGTTCCGAGTTCGAATCTCGGTCAGGGTGACTTACCTGGTAAGGTTTTTTCCAGGGTTTTCCCTTATCCTTCAAGACGAATGTCGGGTAACTCTAAGCACTATGGACCCTGTGCTCATTTGAGCATCATTTCACCCATTTCATTCATTGTCCGATATGACTTAACGTTGGAGGACGCAAAATTACACAAAGAAGCTAACTGTAGCGGAAAATGCTATTAATACTTACTTGTGTGTATACTGCATATAATATGTAACAATTGCTTAGACTATTATGAAGGTAGAATGTATTACCAGTAGTTGCTAAGTTTCCTTTACCCAATCTTCAACAACACACAAAAGACACGACACAATAAAATTGCATTATTACTTTCTAAAGTTCGCGAAGATTTACAGTATGATATAATTCTTTTCCTTCCCCAACTCTAGTAATGAGACTTTAATATACAAGATCAGAGTGGTGTATTTAATCATGAAGAATTCCTGATCCAAAAACGCTTAGTTAATGGAATTTCCCTTGGTTTTGATTTTATTCAAATAAGATATAAACATTTAATGCTTCAGGTTTTGAAATGATTGGATGTATGTATTACATTACATCCGAGACTTCTGAATATGGAGCCCAGTATGCCAGCCATACCACGAAACAATGAATTAACTTATTGTTGCGTTTTAGTTTTCACATAACGCTTTATACGGGGTTTGTTTATTCAAAAGCGCAATTTATTGGAAAACATTTGGCGACAGTTTTATCGGTAGCCTATACATAGGTTTTTGTTGATGAATTGTTTGCGAATTGTATTATGTACAATGTAATGTGTTTTGTTTGCATTTATTTATTCGCGTTATTAACTCAGTTACTTTCTGCCCTTATTAATTGTTACAGGCAAGCTCTATGGTAAACAAATGGAGCATTATTCTAGTTTTACTACTAAAACTTTGCTTGTGAACTTCACTATGGAAAATAAAATTTACTTATTTTAATGTTGAAAGGGGATACACTTCCATGGAAACCAATCCCATATTATTTAGTTAATTGGTGGTAATTAATCATTTCTTTATACTAGCCGTATATAGGCTAAGGTTTTTGATAGGGTCAACATGAAAAATTCAATGTCATGGCCGGGATTTGAACCATGGATCCCTTGGTTTCCATCCTGTCGCTCTAACCCTTTGAGCTATCATGGCCTACTTGCCGTCATGACAAGTGGTTTACCGGGGAATTATATGAGTCCAATATAGAATTTGGTGTCATGACGGCAAGTAGGCCATGATAGCTCATTGGGTTACAGCGACAGGATGGAAACCAGGGGATCAATGGTTCAAATCCCGGCCATGCCATAGAATTGACCATGTTGGCTCTATCTATAAAAACCTTAGCCTACATTAGGCTAGTATGAAGAAATGAGTAATTTCCATCAATTAACTAAAATAATAAGAGTTAAATGATGAAGCCTAGGACACAAATACTTACGATAGTAAGTCGCCACAAACGGTGTATCTCAATTGCGAGAGACCCTAGTTGTCCACGAATTCGCAGATATGAATCACACTTCCGAACGCTTTTTAGATTTGAAAGCGTTCTTCGTATATATACATCAGCCTTTGTTACACTCCCTCCAACAACAAAAGAAACAATAATAACGTTTAAAGGAATTGAAAAGGAATATGAGTGTTTACCTCGCTTTAATACCAACAGTCTCTCTGTTGTCAAATTCAAAGCTAAAGCAGCTGCAGAGTAATAAGGTAGAGAGTGTGTTTATCTTTTTCCTCGGGGTTTGTTTCACTTCCTTGTTTCTCTATCTCGGGATGCTGTTCGCTATGAAACGACTTTAACCTTCAAACAGGGTTACAGCTAGGGCCGCAGCAAACCCCATTAACTACCGTAATTTATGTAATGCAGTAAATCTCGATCTGGGCACGCAGATGACCACTTAGCCCTTTGGTACGCACTACACTATATTGTGTTGTTAATGTCCTTTCAAAATTGTGATGCTGTTCCCATTGAGTTTCAAATGAAAATACCTTGCCTTAAGATTTAATGACACGTAAATGAGTTTCAAAGTTACACAGAGATTTCATTGGCATCTTAAAGGAGTTAATATATGCTGATTTTACGCACCCTACTATTTATTTTAATTATAGAAGGTATGATATTCCTCCCAAATGTTCATTTTAGAGATTTCCAACACAAACATATACACATGCACGCGCGCACACACGCATACAAACACACACAGAGATCTGCAGATCTTATATCGTAGACGTTGGGTTACCAATAAGAACTTTTTTTTTTTCCTTTTTGTATCATTAGATCACGCACATATGCATATTCTCATTCATACTTCTAGACTCCCCACCCCTATCCGGGAATCGAATCTGGGAGCCATTGCAAGGCGGGCAGGTGCACTAACGACTGAGCTACGGTGCCAACCAGTCTATGATTTATATGACAAGAATATCTAACTGCCAAACAGCTAACCAGTTTACTGAGGGAGAAAATGGAATATATGGTACTGTATTCTCTATGTATACATTTTGAAATCTCTTGGGTTCAAATATAGCAGAACATTGATTGTCGCAAATTTCTGTGAGAAAGAGGCGATAGTGCTGCTCCAAAACTAAAATGTTTGGCAAAATGTACATTAGAAGCATAGGTGATTCAAAGTACACATTGTCGCCTCGGTAGCGTGGTGGTAGAGTGTCTGCCTCACGTTCAAGAGGAACCCAGTTCGAATCTCGGTGAGGGACAGTTACCTAGATAAGGTTTTTCCGGGGTTTTTCCTTATCTTGAAAGACGAATGTCGGGTAACTCTAAGCTCTATGGACCGTGAACTCATTTCACCCATTCCATCGTCCGATATGACTTAACGTTGGAGGACGTAAAATTAAAAAAATAAAAAATAAAAGGTAAACATTTTATTTGGATGAAACCTGGGTTAATCAAAATCACTGCAGGAAGAACTACAAGTTATAATAATTTGTGTTTTCTGGCTCTCCTACTGTTCCTTATATAGAATTTGAGGATATATTTGTATTGCAACTGCAACACATCGGAGCGATAACGCAGTTCAATTTACTCGGTAAGTGGATTATGCGAGACAAACACAGACTCCATTCCTTTCGCCCTCTCGCTGTGGAACTGGCAACGACAAGAGAGCACCATCATTGTATTGGCTAAGCCCATGTTCATTCTTATTTTGTACCTGCTCTAGGACAAAATAAAATAATTGATATTTTCAGACAAACGTATATGAATGTGACACAGTTTTCTAACTATGGAAACAAGAAAAATACTCTATTATTGTTTTTGATTTGGGCTTATTTAGCCGATATTATATTATGTCGAATCTAGTAATTAAGGTTATAAGTTTACAAATTATTCGCGAAATTAAAGATAATTTGTTCATACCACAATTTTGACAGCTGAAGAAACTAACTGCACACTCATACTCTTTATAAAACCCTAGGTTTTCGAATTGACGATTTCGAGTGTTAAAGTTGCTATGACAATTACTGAGCAAGGCGGCGCCGCTGGCATTGGAACGTCGTGGGTTCATCCCATTTGGCCGTGCAACCATTTTTTTTTCTCTTTACTGTGATATCACCTCGTCACTTACCCGACTGCTGAAGTGCTTACTTCCATGCAACTATTTCTCTTCCGTCAGTTCTCTTATTTGCACTTAGCCTTTCTGGTGTGTTTTAGGTTTGCAGTATGTGGTTCTGGACAGCCGACACAGATACTTGCGCTTAACCCGGGGCAGCATTGTGTAGTCGCTGTCCTCATGCAGGGGTGATCCTTGTCGACACCGGATCCGGAGTGTTGGTGGCTACGCAGCGGCTCATGGTGGTGGTGGGTGATGAAATCTCAGCACTTGTTAGGGAGTTTCGTCGCCTTTCTGTCGCATTTATGCCTACGACTCTTTAGTATCCTGCGGTTTCCTCACTTCATCCCCTCCTCCTGGGCTTCGTGGTCTCTTTACCTTTTTTTCTTCACTATTATTCCGATAAAGAACTAAAAATAGTTTCATTAGGGTAGTCTGCTTTAAATGCGTGTATAACACAGCTATGCATTGGTGTGTTTATTGCAACATTCATGAGAATATTCCTATGTCTGAAAGCACTATTCCTTTTGAATCAGAAGAGACGTCTGTCTGAGATACAAGTAGCATCCATTACTAGGATGTCTCGCCTAAGTGGCCAGCAGATGTTCCGCACCATTGGTTGATACGCTGGACCTTCTCAACGGACCGTGTGCAAATTTCAATGGAGTGGAACATCACAAAGTACCACGGGGACCCAAGTTTCCAAGTGCGTTAAATTGTCTCTAGGATTTAACAAGAGACTACAGATGACAGTAATGGAAAGTCTATGCAGCTCGAAATACTGAGTGTACAGTCCTCAGAAATTCAGGTAGTTCTCCAAGACTATGAACCTTTTGGGTAACCTTAATAATTGCAAAAATATTGCTTATGCAAATAAGAATTTAAAACCAGGCAATCGAGACTGTAAAATCATGAAAGTTTAGCAATATATCAAAGGAAACAGTTTATAAATAAGCAAATACCTGGTAATGTCGTTGAGAGATTCAACAACAGGTGTGTCCCGTACACTCTATTAAAATAACAGAGAAGAATAAATACTGGTGGAGAACCATTTTCAGTTTCTCTTTTACTTCTCTATGGCAGATAGAAAAATTATGATATATGCGCATTTGTCTTTAGAGTATTACGCCAAAACGAAACTTGGATGAGCAACAAACTTTGTGTTTAAGTCTTATGTAGGTATTTAGTCTAATTTCCAAACATTCGAATACTAATTTACATAATAATTCTTATTTTACTTTTGTTTTCCTATAGATAGTCAATTTTAATAAAACTTTGTATTTGTCGTGGTGAAATTAGTATCTGAAATTCATTTGGATATAGATCGTGAAGAATTGAACCATATTAAACTAGGATACCGTAAGAGACAAGAAAATCTTACTACAGAAAAAAAAAATAGAAAGCTACATAAAACATACAATTGTTAGAGTTCTAAATTGTTCTTTGTAAGTACTGATTTGTAAATACGAGAAAGGTTTTGTTTGTAACTAAGATTCAATTGTCAGGAATGTTTTATTGTGCAAATAACTTCCACGTTGTTCCATGTGAAATCTAAATGAATAAGTTGGACGAAGGAATCGCTTACGATATTAATAATATAGGAAACACAGAACGGTATGAATTTCTAATGTGCCTGTCGCATAATTTATGTTACCATGTAAATATGAAATAAGTCCTTTAAATCACATCGTGATGAAGTCAGACGTAAATCAATTGGAGAGCGGGCGTGTCCAATACTGGCCGACACATAATTCGTTGAGAAGTGAAAGAGAGAAAGTGAAGTCCTCCAGACTAAGGAAGAATCTAGAGTGCTAACGAGAAGGAGTGTCAAATTTCAGTACGTCACAGTTTAAGACATCCCCAGAAGTCTTTTGTAGATATAAAGAGGAGTGTATTTGCAACAGCAGCACGTTGTTGTGACCTTCAAATTTGCAAGTTGTTAACTCAGTGAGGATCGCGTGACGACTCCTGTGTTCGACACGTCTCTAAGCAGTAGAGATTAGAGCAGTCCTGTATTTGATACATTGATGAACAATTGAAGATAGAAGATACTGTGATTTATTGCAATATAAGCGCATGTCATATTTGTTGTCTCTGAAAGTTGATGTGTTATAAAAATTAAACTAATTTCACATCCTTATCAAATTCGACCTGATTGAGGCTTTCCCCCTTCCTCCTTCCATTTAATTGTAATGCTGCTATTGTGTATCAGTTTATTACTTTACTTTCGGATGTGGAAGAACATTAAACTGACATTTTAAACAGTTCAAGACACAGATATAGATAACAATTTAATTCATATTTCCTATCGTTAAATAGCTTTGGAAATTATCTTATGTAGGTTGTGCAGACTAAGTGGCATCCCTATAAACCTGAACCATTTCAATAGGTCATAACTTTCGAACCAATAATAACACACACGTGCAACTCTGGGAGCATATAATACACAGTTGGGTAATTACATTATACTATTTACATTCCAGAGAAAATGTTGGAAGTGTCCTCCACCAGCATCTATACATCTATACATACACTAAAGTTTATATGGATATCTTGAAGGCACTTGTGGAGCAGCTGGATGATATCGAATTGAGAGAAGGTTATTTCCAGCAAGCTGGAGCAATGTGCCATACATCTAATGACATCATGGAACTTGTAATCATCTTTAATAATCGAATAATCTCAAATCATCTGCGCCCCCCAGAACCCCTGATCTAACCTCACCGAATTTTTCTTGTGGGGGTATCTAAAAAATAGAGTGTACAAAAATAGGCCACGAACAATTGATATTCTCAAGGAATCCATTCAAACCGAAATAAGTAACATTGTTAAGGATACTCTCCGTAAAACTGCAGAGAATATGATGAGACGAGAAAACATGTCTAGATGGTGGTTGAGGACACTTCCAACATCTTGTCTGAGATGTAAATAGTCTAATGTGACCTCCCAATTGTGTATTATACTCTCCCAAATTTGCACGTGTGTCCTATTATTGATTCAAAACTTTATGGCCTATGATATGGTTCAGGTTAATATGGATCGCCCTGTACCTCGTATACAACTTAACGATTACCATTAAATCAGTATATAAGTTGTATATACACATATGAGTTTACATTAAAGCTATATAAATAACCCAAATTCCTATAATAGAAAGTAAACTTGTAGATGTTTGCGAGTAAGCGAGCCAGTTCAGGCAAATATAGTAAGAGAGACAGCAATTCATATTTGACGGCGACAATAGTGAAAGAATGTGCTGATGCGCTGTCGTGGTGAAGCAGCACATACTTCTTCGTCAAAAGGGACCGTGCCTTCTTCAATTTCTGGTCAGATTTAACTAATGTCTTACGTAGTAGCTCAGTAATCGCTTTTCCTTCTTCTAAGAAGTTAATGGGTATGTCGCGACTCAAATAATCGCCGTCACTACTTATCGGTCCTCTGGGATTATCTTCGCATTTTCTTATTTTGAGTGGACTAACTGGAGGAAACCTATTCTGTTCATTATTTATCGGTTCCCAATGTATAATAGTGAACGGTGACAGGGTGGCTCGAAAAGGTCTTTTGGATTCCGCTCAAGTAGCTCCAAGCATAGCTTTTGCACCTGTCTGCCGTGCTAGGGCTCCCGGGTTCGATTCCCGGCGGTGGGGTGAGGAATTTTCCCCTACGAAGATAATTCCTCCTCTTCCCCAGAGCCTGTAAGTATGAATGAGAGTACAAAAGTGTGCGAGATCTAATGATTAAAACCTAATGAATACGAGTTAGCACCTTCGATATGTTTTAAAGGAAAACGACTGCCGATATGACCATTGAAGTTAAAGGCAGAGTATAAATGAAAAAAAAGCATAGCTTTTAAGTGGAAAGCGGCGACTCTATCTCCTTCCTTTGTTATTTAATGTGAGAAATTGCGGCACACATCAGGCCGACAACATTTAATTTCCATTATTTTAGTTAATTGATGGAAGTTAATCATTTCTCCACATTAGCCATTTATAGGCTAAGGTTTTTGATGGATAGAGTCAACATGAAAAAGTCAATGCCATGGTCGGGATTTGAACCACGGATCTCCTGGAACCACGGATTCGTGGTTACAAACGCGGCCAAAGTATTGAATTTTTCATGTTGACTCTATCCATCAAAAACCTTAGCCTATAAAGGACTAGTGTAGAGAAATGATTAATTTCCACCAATTAACTAAAATAATAAGAGTTAAATGATGAAGCCTGGGACTCAAGTACTTACGATAGATGCTGTATCTCAGAGGCGAGAGCTCCTAGAGGTCTACCGGGGAAATATACGAGTCAAACCGAGAATTTAATGTCAGGACGGCACGTTGGCCATGGTGGCTCAAAGGTTAAGAGCGACTGGACGGAAACCAGGAGATCCGGGTTTCAAATCCCGGCCATGGCATTGAATTTTGCATGTTGACTCTATCCATTTAATCTCCAATTTATCATGCAGAATATGATTTGTTGTTCCCATTACGTCTTACCCAGTTTCCGAAGCTTTGTTTGATGATCAGAGAGAATCATATCATGCACTTTTTCAATGACTTCCTCGATAACTACATTTTCGAGCACCCTGGGTGCTTCTCATCAAAAACGAACGTTCGACCACATTTTAGTCGTTAAATAAATATCCAGATGTTGTTATATAATGAAAAATTCCCCATAAACATCTGCAATTTAATTTTATGTACTCTTAAATTTTTCCAGCCAACAGAAAAAGCTAATTAGCGAATAAATTTTAGAGAAAATACGTTGAATACAAACTAAAATGCTTGCAAATTCCAAACTAAGCTATAAATCAGCATTGAATTTCTTTTGGAGACATATGCAATGGTAACATCAACTGTCTTAGCAACACTATTTTAAAACGCCGCTACCTTTTAAACCATTCTCGTATATCACAACTAATTCTTTCCAGTTTCAGACGGCCACACTATGTAGATATTTAAACAGAGTTGTAATGAGCATAAAGGGTTCATCTGATATTTTATATATGCCAAATGCGAAATATAAATTATGTCTACGTTTTAAATAAAATGTACATTTATTTTATGAGTTTGCTCTGATGGCGTGGGCAAAGGGATATTTCAATGAGCCTTTCTATATGACTCAGTACGTAAATTTCCTTCTTATCCCATTTTATATGCCCTCTTAAGCAAATATTCAAGAGAAGATAGGGCGTTAAAGCGCACTTAATTTTTGCTTGCAATATACTTACGGAAAAATATTGCTAAGGAAATTGCTCTTAGGGGCCCCAGGGCTGTCATTTACCCCTACCGCTAGATACTGTAAGAGTAGTGTTATCAACCTCCATGGTCAACCCTGGCCAGAGTGAGAGGGAAAAGGAGAGAAATAGCCTCACTGCATTCCAGCGAATGTACCCCTAGAGTCGTCCTAGCTTAGAGTAATTTTATGCGTGTGCGCGCGTGTTTTACAGCACCCCATAACATTGTTCCGAGCGTAATTAAATATGTTGTGTGAAATGTAACTGGTAATGTATCTCTCACTCTGCACCACTCTTCGAAACAGTGTTCTGCATATAAAGTAGAGGTCAATCCCATGGTGTATTTCTGTGGATTTGGTACAAGACAACAGAAAACATATGAGAACAAAAATTACAATAGGAAACGCAAATATAACCTGAAATCCAGGTTTACTGTTGATCAAACGAAGTAATTGTTGAAATGTACTCCTGAATGATGTTCTTTAACTCCTACTTTCTACATAAGCCTAGATTTCATATAGCCAAAAGTTAAATAAAGCATTAATCTATTTGTCTCCACAGTAGCACCCCTGGGCCCTAATACACTGGTACCGAAATTAAGGGATGCAATGAATAAAGAACCGTAATGGATATATTTTTATATTTGTTAAAATGCGAACATGTGCAGCTGGGGTGAATAATTTAAAAAAACGAAGGGAGAAAGCGGACTTTTAGGAGGGATTATAAGTGGATAACACTTGACTCTGTTTGAAAAGGCATTGTTCGGACCCTTAATGATGGCATGACCGAAACTAATAATGACAATGGACAAAATAGTCACAAAAGGAATTTTGGTGTGAACAAAGACAGGCTTAGAGAGTTGAAAGTCACACGCAGCTGCAGTGAGGACACAACTGGGCTGGCGTTCCAGTATCAAAGACACACTGGTTCGATCTTCGGGGAAGGCAGCCCAGAACCCAAGCGAAAGGGTATCTATTGGTCCCTAGGTAAATAGCGAATTAAGTGTTATCGCGTAATATGCATTTGACATACGGTAACTCTTTAAGTGATATTTTGGTAACCCTTGGTCGGCAAGTTGCATCAGCATGAGTCATTCAAAAATTAGTAGCAATACTGTTTGCGTTTGCCGTTATCAGTGGTAAAGCGTGTAAGCTGATAACAATTAAAAATAAGAGAATCTAATGAAAGGGTAGAGCCAGACTTAAAACTTCAATGTCATAGCCGGGATTTGAACCACGGATCTTCTGGTCTCCGTCCAGCCGTTTTGAACCATTGAGCTACTGTAGCCAACGTGCCAACAAGACATTAAATTCCCCAACTGACTCGCGTTTTTCCCGGTAAACAACTAGGAGTTCTCATAAACACATGAGCCAACTACCTTAATGACGACTTACTATGCTGTAAGTACTTTAAGGTCCGGGCTTTATGGTTCGGACCGCTATTAGGTACAATTAATGGAAATTAACTGTTCTTTCACATTAGCCTGTGTAGGATGCACTATGAATGAAAGGGTAGAGCCAGACTGAAAAATTTAATGTCATTGCCAGGATTTGAACCACGGATCTTCTGGTCTCCGTCCAGCCGCTCTAAACCATTGAGCTGTTGTGGCCAACGTGCCAACATGACATTAAATTCTCCAACTGACTCGTGTTTTTCTTGGTTAACTACTAGGAGTTCTCATAAACACATGAGACAGCTACTGTAGTTGTGTGGTGGTAGTAGTGCATAAACTGTTTAATTCATCGAAGGATTATTAATGTTTATGTCCTCAAATAACCTACAACTTCATATTCCTAATGACGTAATCAGATATGCCTATTTCGATATTTCGTTTCCTTTCAGAATGTTGGAGTTTATAAGCAACTTATTCTGTAATATAAATATATCCACATTCAATACAATGAGATTTTTCCTTATTTGCACAGCTGATTTGCCAGAGGCTGACAACGAGAATTGGTACAGAAGGTGAGCAGTGCTGCCACTGACATCTCTCTTCATTTATTATCTCTGTGTTGACGGATATAAAATACCTTGTATTTGTTTACAAAACCAAGGCCAGCATTCCAAATTTGTATCACTTCTTATTTAAGTTAATTGTTGGAAATTAATTATTTCTTCACACTAGCCGTATATAGGCTAAGGTTTCAGATAGAATCTAAATACTCGAAATCCTGAATACGAGAACCCCCAGTCGTTTATCGGGAAAATATATGAGTAAATTGGAGAAATTTAATGTTGGCCATGGTAGCTCAATGCGTAAGGGTGACTGGACGGAAACCACAGAAGATTGGCGGTTCAAATCCCAGCTATGGCATTGAATTTTTCAGGTTGACTAAATCTATCGTATCACTTTGTTTTCATTTCGGAAACAATTACATACATTCAGTCTTTCTTCAGATATAACTTGACACAAAAACCTAAGTAAAGCAAAAGCTCGGCTCCCAAAATTTACAAATACCAAACTAATTACTATAACTAAAAGTATGGATCCAGATTACTAGTAGCTGTCTTCCAGCTATCACTCTATTCTACATACAAAATTACGAAATAAACTACAAATGACGTAAAGTACATCTTCCCATAGTTATGTACGCCATCGTATCCGATAACTTAAGTACTGTTTTCCAGGATTGGAATTGCTTTACAAAGCTATTTAATAAAATTATATTTGTAAATTCAACATATGCATATGATGACGATGTGGCAATTCTCGCAAGGAATATAGGAGTTATTGCATAAAGTTGTGTAATGTTGGAAGAGAAAGCACAAGATCTAGGATTGGTAGTGAACGTTAGTAAAACCAAATATATGAAGATGCGAGGTGATGAAGATGCAAGAGGAAGAGAACCTACAGTTAAATTACATGAGAAAGAATATCAAAGATTGGAAAAATTTAAATACCCGGGATCTATAGTAACAGTAGATAATAAAACATCAGTGGAAATTCAAGAAAGAATAGAAAGCGGTAACAGATGTTTCTATGCCTTGCAGAATATGTCAAGGAACGTCAGTAGGAATACTAGAATTAAAACATACACAACTTCACTGAGACCAATAATAATGTATGGTTCAGAAAGCTGGGTGTTAACAATCAGAGAAGAACAGTGGTTATTACGGTGAGAAAGGAAGATTTTGAGAAATATATTTGGAGTGATAAGGGATTTGGACGGATGGAGAATGCAGACTAACTTGGAGTTACAGTGCCTACTTGGACAACGAAATATAGTAGTGGAAATTAAGCAAGGAAGAATAAGGTGGATTGGCCATGTGCAGAGAATGCCAGAAACCATTGTGGTTAAGAAGATATAGGAAAGCTGGATGGCAGAAAGAGAAGAGGAGGACTCAGGAAAAGGTGGTTAGATGATGTAGAAGGTGACTTGAGAAAGTTGGGGGTTAAAGGCTGGAGAAGAAAAGCAGAGGACATAGTAGAATGGAAGATGGTGGTTAAGTAGGTCAAGGGCCTGTAGGCCCTACTGTCATCATCATCAAATTTAATTTATTTTATATAAATAACTAATAAATTAGCTATTAATAGTTAAATACTGTTTATAAAATTGTCAATATTAATGTCATGTGATGAATATAAATTAATTAATTTTAATTTAATGTAATAGTTTAATACGAGGTATGTTTTTTAAGTCAGTACCGTTTTGCGATTCCGTCGCCGCAGCGCTACGGTCGGCGTTCCGCGCATGCGCGCTGGTAACCTACATCTCTTTTCTACGCACTGAGATCCATTACAGTCCGATTCTTCATTGTATACGTTGGTTACTGAGTGTTTAAGATGCCTCCGACAATCGTGGGTCCAGCCGATTGTGAAGTAAGCGCTGTTATACGGTTTCATAGTGCTAAAGACGTAAAACCAATCGATATTCATCGTGGGATCTGTGAAGTTTACGGACAAAACATTATGAGTGAAGGAATGCTAACGAATTGGGCGAGAGCATTTAAATACGGCCGCACAAATGGGCATGATGAAGAACGGAGTTGTCGTCCTTCGGTCGTTACTGAAGATTTGGTGCCGAAAGTGGACGAAAAGGTGAGAGAAAACAGGCGCTTTACAATTTAATCACTGTGCCACTATTTTCCTCAATATTCTCATAGTGTTTTGTATCGCATTGTGACCGAGAACTTGAAGTACCGGAAATTGTGTTGACATTGGATTCCGAAAATGTTGACGGATTTGCACAAAACCCAAAGTTTAGGCAATGCATTCACTTTCCTTGAGCGGTACCACAATGTAGGTGAAGATTTTTTAGACCAAATTGTTACTGCTGACGAAACATGGGTGGCCTACGTCACACCAGAATCGAAACAACAATCCATGGAATGGCGACATTCATCATCACCCACAAAAGTGAAGTTTAAGCAAACAATTTCTGCGCGTAAAACCATGGACACAGTTTTTTGGGACAGAAAAGGAGTATTGCTACTGGAGTTTCTGCCTCGTAATGAGACAATCAATGCAGCGTCTTATTGTGAGACATTGAACAATCTGCGCCGTGCAATCCAGAACAAAAGACGTGGCAAGTTGGGTAAGGGTATCGTTTTGCTGCATGACAATGCCCGTCCAATCGGACCAAAGATCTCATCAAATCTTTTCAATGGGAAACTCTAGATCATCCTCCATACAGCCCTGATCTGGCGCCCAGCGACTACCATTTGTTCCTGCACTTGAAGAAACATCTGGGCGGTCAGCGTTTTCAAGACGATAACGAAGTCTAAACCGTTGTGATACAGTGGTTAACATGTTAGGCGGCAGAAGGATATGAGGAGGGTATTCAAAAACTGGTGCCAAGTTATGACAAGTGCCTCAATATTCACGGAAATTATGTAGAAAATTAGATTATGGTACAAGCTTTCATGTAAAACAAAATTATTGCGATATCTATGCACGTCTTTTTTAATTCCAAAACGGTACTGACTGAAAAAACATGCCTTGTAAAATTTATCATTTCGTAATTCTTAAATATTCAGTTTATATACCAATACGCTACTTCTTCAGTCTAAGGCACTCACACAAACATAAGTCTACATATTTTCAGTATACTTCAGGCAGTTTATTAATAAAAAGAGTAAGAGCGGCCAGCCATAAACACTTAAACGTTCCTTGGATGTGTCTAGCTTACTTATTCATGACTTACTGCATGCTATTTCCATGGAAACCCCCTGCTTCTGGGAGTTCTCTAATATTTGAGCTTGAGTGAGTGTTGCGAATAATTTCTTCCCATCAACTTCCAAGTGTCAACTTTGCTGTAAATTATTCCCCCGACTAGAGTAGAGTTTCAGCAGATATTTCTCACAGAGAAGTTGAATTTCTGTACGGTCATCAAGTGCCAAAGTGAAGCTCAAAACGTTGTAGAAACGAACTGCGCTGCTGCACCGATGTTGCCTTTGAGGTTGAGTTTATGTATCAGTTGCTGGGATTTCATTAGCAGCACGGCTTCGATCGTTGCCTGGGGCAAATTGCCATTAGGATCTCGACAGAGCTGTATAACATGAAACGTCTGCGAGCTCTGCCTTCAGATATTACAGAAAAGCAAATGTTTTAGTTCCTTCTATATATTGCAGTGAGTAAGAGAATTTGAACGTTGTATTTAAGTCTTTCCTCTACCTGAACTGTTATCCAGTATTTACTCAAACAATATATTCCAATTATTTACATCTTAAGAATCAACTTCAAAATACTTTTTCTCAAGGGAAAACGTACTTCGCACTAAGGTTAGTTTAAATGTTGAACAAATCATTTCTTAAGCACCTCTGTGGAATGGGGGTAGCGTGTCTTCATTACATCCAAAATATCCCTAGTTAGAATTTCGGTGAGGCTGGGATTGGGATTTCATTTCTAAGGGGATTCAATATATAGGCCACCATGCTGGGCCCATTGCTGCTATGCTCCCTCGGGAGGGAGGATGAGGCAAAGGAGTCAGACGGCGGCCTACCCAAGGAGCCACGACAATACTGAGGGCAGGGTCCCTTAAGTTTACTTGGATAGAGACCTCCCCCGACAGGCCAGGACAATAAAAACGCTCCCCTAGAGCGGGGTGGCAACGAGCCCAGCAGCCGAGCCATAATGTTCCCAGGCAGGTGACTCGAGCCCCAAAGATCCCTGGATGGCGGTGATGCCTGAGGTTCTACCCCCATTAGTCCCGTACTCGTAGGACTGGAACCCGGGCTTCCTGGGTTATTTTCCATAGGACAGTACCTATTTTATAAACTACCCCCCCCCCGCTGCACACGGCAGTGGGATGGAAGTGGATACGCCACTTACGCGCCAATCCAAAATGGACCAGCTACCAAATAACCTTGGTAGGGCCGCCGGTGACTTACCACACCAGCTACTAGCCCTGCAGTCTAGTACCCGGGATTTATTAGGCAACCCTCTACCCCCTCCGGGCGGCCAAAGCCTGGCCGGAGGTATCCAATTTCCCGTGGGTGTCGGGAACGCACTGCCCCCTCGAGTCCAACCCAATCTGAACAGCTCCCACTCAGGGAGGGGCTCGATTGTTCGGCCCGAGGTTCCTCTAGTAACGTCCGAGGTACCACGAGTGCTAAGGGTCCGCAGTGCTCGCACTAAAGCAGCTGAAGGGGACGGATCCCATCCCCTACGGGACTTGGTTGGCGGTCGCGAAATGGTCCTAGCAAAGGAGCGGAGACCGGCAACCGCCCTACCGAAGGAGGAAGTAGTTTTCACCAGAGCATATCATCCTGCCATGCACCGCCGAGACTCCCGCCGACACTTCTACCCTGTAACAGACCACCAGATGAGAGATGATGTGAAATGATAATGGAGATGAAATGGAGGGACAAGAAATTCGGGGGATGTAATTAACCTACCCAGCATTCACCTAGTGACCCTGGAAAATCCCCCAAAACCCATGGGTCAGGTAGGTCGGCCATGGGAATCAAACCCAGGCCTCCCGAATGCGGGCCACAGTCGAAACCGCCGAGCCATCCCGCTCGGTCGGTAAGGCTGAATTAACTGATTAACGTTTTTCCGGTGTTTCCTTATCCTAAAAGACGAATTTCGGGTAATTTTAACTCTGTGGAACGCGGCCTCATTTGAGTACATTTTGATTCAACCTGCACGGCCCAACTGGTTAAAAGACGATGACAAAATGATTCCTATTACGATAGTATTATCATAAGTATATTTGAGTAACGACATTTTCAATAAATAAGTACCAAATTTGCTATTTATGCATTACATTAAAATCTCATTAAATTCTCCAGCTGACTTCCATTTTCCCCGTAAAGCAATATGGGATTACATATCGTACTAGCGACTTACAACGCTAGTTGTGCAGTTTAAGTCCAAGCCTTCATTGTTTAGACCACTATTAGGTCAGTGACAGTTGAAGCTTTAAATCTGGGCTTGCATTTGCCATGGTAGTTGAGTGGTTAGAGCAACCGGACGGACACCGGGAGCTTCATGGTTGAAATATATAACATTAAGTTTTTAAGTTTGACTCTTGCAGATTGTACGAGGGCTGTTCAATAAAGAATGATCATAATTTTTTACGGCCATCATTTTTCGCACAAAAATTCAATCTTACTATATTCTGTTAGCTTATTGTGAAACAAACACGCCGCAGTAGTTTCATTGTTGTTACTCCTGGTTCCCGCCTGTGAGAACCAGGCAAGTTCACACATGTTCAATATCGCCTATTGCTGCAATGGAGGTAACACTCGAGGAACAAAATGCGGCTTTGAAATTCTGCTTTCGTCTCAACAAATATTCAGCTGAGGCCTATACAATGTTACAGGAGGCCTATGGAGAGTCTGTTCTTCCCTACAGCATAGCTCAAAGGTGGTGTAAAAGTTTAAAAATGGTAGACAATCATTTTGAAAGGAAGGTGGACCCGGTGCTCCAGTTACTGCCCTTACGGAAGAAAATATCAACACTGCTGCTGTCATTGTGAGAGAGGATCACAGAATTACCTTAAGATCACTTTCTGAAATACTGAATATTTCATTGGGTGCAACCCACACGTTGGTGACAGAAACATTACACCTGAGACGTGTTTGTGCACGATGGGTTCCAAGACTGTTGATTCCCGAACAAAAGGGCATTTGCATGCAGGTCTGCATGCAGTTAAAGTTGATGATAGAGGAAGATCCGGAGTTTCTTTCAAACGCAATCAATGCTGGTGAAACTTGGCAACATCATTTTGATCCTGAGGGCAAACGACAAAGCTCAGTGTAGAAATCTCCTTCATCACCAACCCCCCAAAAAGGCAAAAGTGGTTGCTTCTTCTGGTAAAGTTATGGTCATCTCATTCTTTGATATTCATGGAATGGTTTATCAGCATGTTGTACCTGCACACACATCAGTAACTGGACAATAATAACACTGTAATAACACTACACAATCTTGTCTCCAGAATGACAGAGTTATTCAGCGGTTCTGAGGGCAGAGGGTGGATCTCGGAAGATGCTAAAATCTAAACCAATTGCATAGTATTAATACCAGAGAGAGGAAATATTAATTTCTATTTTACGTGTTTCTACACTGAAATAAAGCATTTAGTTTTTTTTTTCTTCTTCTACAAAGGTGATCGAAAACTTATGTGGTAGTGTATTATCAGCCTCAGTATGAGTAATTCTGGCCTAAGGATAGAAATGCAAGAAAAAGAGATTGTTTCTAAGATCCAAAAGTGACAATAATGATTCTTGAGGTTACTGCAGTCTTCTTTTTTTTTTTTTTTTTTTTTTTTTTGTGGGTAGGTTCCAGTTATGTCTTTTCATTAGCAGATTTTGTGTTTGAGAAAACATGTGCACCATTTCAAGAAACGTCGAACTAAAACTGCTTCAGATAGGCATACGAAGCGAAAATGGAGCTACTTGTAGAAGAGGAATGTTCACAATGGCACGTACAGAAATAACGTTTTTAATCCTTGAATCGCGTTGTACAACACTCCTAGTTCTCACGTATCAGCGTCGTGAAATTAAATTCTCTCGACGCCGTTATTGTTCCGAGTGTTTACAATTGATATCTCTAGTCAAGAGAAAGATGAGATATGGCCCTCGAGAAGAAAGAAAAAACTGAGTAGAGAAGAAAAAGAGGTCAAGAAGTGTTCTGCAGCTGGCCTATCCTCTTACCACATACAAACACATCTCTGCTGCAGCAACCAAAATGAGAAAATCCTCTGCCACGTAAGTGGTACGTTAGGGTGATACCACAAGCATCAGAAGCCACTTCTACTAGGTGTAGGACCTGACGTCACAGTAACACACCCGGTGCGCTCCACAAGCAATAAAACTTTCTCTCTCTCCCCACTTGAAGAGGCACCTCATCCCATTTTCGCGCCCTCCACTCCTCAAACGCTAACAAAAACTTCATCCGGATCCGCCCTACTTTTTGCAAACCCATCCCTTTTCCTTCTTGTTGTTATGGTTGTCTTATTTTTCCGGTAAACCTCTTCTTCTCTACTATCGTGCTTCTCACATACTCCCTTTGTGTGTGTCCGGGCTGGGTGGTCAGCAGGACGAGGTCTTTGGACCACAGATGGTGGCGATACTCCAGTAATAAAGCAACTTATTACGTCTTACAACACGTTCCCAGCCTTCACAATCCCTGTGCTCAGATGAGGTTGGCAATCCTGTTTTTCTTCCCCCAACTTCCTAGCTTAGCTATATTATGATCATTGCACATGTATTTGTGGGCTCACCAAATCAGCATCTCTCGTGCAGGCACCTTAATCTACGCTTCTTCAGAAAATAGAAATATACGAGATAATTCTTTTACTTTTCACTTTTCTTTTCTTCCTTAATGCATAAATTCTTTAAAGAAGAAAGCAAAAATGGTACAAAGATGTACTAAATCTGAGAAGCATTCTTAACTTTCTTTGCCGAAGAGTAGGGTTCGTTGCACTTAAAAGTGCAATGTCCAGACTTCATTTAAACACGCGTTTTGATGTGCCTCTTAAGTAAAAGAGTTTTTTTATATCCATGTCAATTTTTGTAAAAAAGTACATATGATTTATAAACAAAAACACAATTAAATACCAGACATGATATATAAATAGAGCGTCTTCCTTCAAACTATTCTCTATTTATGAAATTTTCCCCAAACGTTTGGTTTCTGAATTAGTCACTAAATATTTTAATTGAAAAACCATTTAATTACAAATATCATATGACCTCACAGTTTACTTTAATATGTACAAGACAAATCAAGTGTATATTGCGACCTTGTGGGTTCGTAAAATTAAAAGGCCGAGTTGCAGAAATTAAAAATCTCCTTTATTTTTGTAGAAATACTCTTATATATTACAGCAGCATTACGTTACATCAGTCTACTAAGGTCGATCACAATAACAAACAGTGACAGCAGATTAGCTCTCATTACAATAACACTTCCAGCTGTCTCTCGTTCACAACACTGTTTCACAACTCACTGTTTTACAAATAACCTTGCGAGCCGTCACGTTCTGAAATACCTAATTCGTAATTCTAGATTGTTCTAACATAAACCAGAACCCGAACAATGGCTATCAAACCAGAAATTTTCGGAAGAATAAAGAAACCAAATATTCTATCACATTCCAGAAGCGTAACTTAATCTATGCCGGCAAGTCCTTTGCCTCAGTTATCTTTGCTTGCCGGCGCTTGTTTACAATAGCCACGCTATCATTAACTACTTAGCAAGGCTCATTATTACCATGAAACTTTATCCGCCGACTGTTATCTTATTTATGCCGAAACTTTTATGCCTGTTGCCGTGACAATATACTGATTTTTCAGGGAATATCCTCTGAAATCGTCTTCATACTGGATAACTTTTGCGAGAAATTGGGGACGAGAAGCACATGTAGATTACTGCAATAGACAAGAGAAAGAAGGGTTAGCTTGGATACGAACAGAAACATTATTTCTAAGAGAGATAAAATGTAGGGAAAGGGGAATTTGTGGGTTGTGTGGGGGAAAATAAAGCATAGAAAACTGTGTAACAGAATACGAGGAAGTGGCAATGTGGAGATAAAAGGTTTGGGAGGAAAAATGAGAGAAAGTAGAGAAGAGGATAGTAGCTATAAAAATGTTAACGGGCAGGGAGGAAAAGGAGGTAAGAAGTATTGGTGAGTTCTTGCAGAAAGTAAAATAAAACTGGGCCAGAAATGTAAAGAATATAAGAAAGGAAGTTGAGGGAGAAGAATGGGACTAATTAAGTAACAAGGAGGCATGGAGGTTTAGAGCTACCTGACAGAGCAGAAGACCAGGGTGTCATGTATACCAAGGTAGCAACAAGATAAAGAAAAATAAATGTAACCTTAAGTTCTAAATTGCGAAATTTTGAAAAATGCACAATAAAATCTAATCTAAACCTCACCTCAGTAAAATGCGCATAAAAAGAATAACAAACCATCAGATTAAAAGCAAATGTTATAAACTTCTAAGAAATATGAGGACTAACTATGTAATATTTATTGCAGTTTGTTATTTACAGAGATATAGTGATTTATAAATAAACTTTTCAAGTACACGAAAAACCTGCAGTATACCCATGCAGTATCTATTTACATATAAGCCATGGAAAGAATAATCAAAATACTTGAAACAGAAAATAAAATATTAAGTACAGTAATTCAGAAAAAAAAAACAGAGCTCACAAACATTACAATAGAAATACACTTGAGCAAACTGAAATGGAAAAAGCTAAGCATTAACTCCAAGCACAACTGTAATAGTTGAAATACTATTTACTGCTTCGGCATTCTTTGTCTCCCTCCATTTAGGATATAACAATGAAGAACATAAACAAATACTATTACATGTTCTTGGCATCACCTCCCACACTTTGGTGTGGAGACAGGTTCCTCTACTTGTACACCTAATAGGAAGTCTTCAGTTACTTTAGTTAATTGATGGAAATTAATCATTTCTCCAAACTAGCCGTATATAGGCTAAGGTCTTTGATAGAGTCAACATGAAAAATTCAATGCCATGGCCGGGATTTGAAATACGGATCTCCTGGTTTCCGTCCAGTCGCTCTAACCCATTGAACTACCATGGCCAACGTGCCGTCCTGACATTAAATTCTCCATTTGACTCATATTATTTTCCCGGTAAACCACTAGGAGCTCTCGCATGCGAGATACACCGTTTGAGGCGACTTCCTATCGTAAGTACTTGAATCCCAGGCTTCATCATTTAACTCTTAATATTTTAGTTAATTGTGGAAATTAATCATTTCTTCATACTAGCCGTATATAGGCTAAGGTCTTTGATAGAGTCAACATGAACAATTCAATGCCATGGCCGGAATTTGAACCACGGATCTCCTGGTTTCCGTCCAGTCGATCTAACCCATTGAGCTATAATGGCCAACGTGCCGTATTGACATAAAATTCTCCATTTGAATCTAGTGGTCTACCAATATATATATATATATATATATATATATATATATATATATATATATATATATATATTGTAACAAGACCGCTAGAACACCCTGTACCAGCTGCGAACGGAAGGCAGGGGGGAGGACCGCGTTAGCCGCACCTTCTCCTCGTTTGTCTTGTAGTGGTGACAGGCTTGTGGTTAGGGGAAAACATGACTGGTCGTCTGTTTTCCTTCTACCTGTTTCTCGATCTTTCGTTTACCAGAACAATCTTGTAAACACCAGAAACCGGCGATATTCCTATAAAGAGGGTTACAGACAGACAGTGTGAGTCAGTTGTTGAGTTGGTTTTGGTAGACAGTGAGTTGGTTTTGTCAGTGAGGAGACATTCGCAGTTCTTGGTGTAAGAGTTAGTCAGTGACGTGTTAATGAACGAAAGGGTTGTGCAACGGAAGACTGTGCGTAGCTGTGAATGTGTACCGGAGCTTACGTGACCGCGAGTACAAGGAAATTGTAACGGACGGACTGGTAAATTGTAACTGTGTGCAGCAAGTAATTTTATGTAATTGGCAAGTGTTAAACTGTAAGTCGGTGGAAATAAAGAACATTGTTGAGTGGTGTAATTGGACTTTTCATTTCACGGACCCACAAAGTCACACTGGTGTCAAGAAGTGGGATAACACAAAGTCACACTGGTGTCAGGAAGCGGGAAAAGAACATCACCGAACATTACAACGATGGAGACAGCATTAGAAAAGATTTTAGCGGAACTGAAAGAAATGAAGACGGCTAAAGACAACATCATCAGGAAGATGGAAGAAATGCGGGCCGAATTAACAGAGACGCTGGAGACTAGAAATAACCTGGCCGCGGAACTGAAACTAATCAGGACGGCTAGGGAGAACATCGCCGCAGAGTTGAAACAAATGAAGACGGCAAACAACATCGCCGAGAAGATGGAACAAGTGAAGGCCGAGTTAACCACGGAAATGAGAGCAGCGAATGACGGTCCGGCTACCGAAATGAAGGTGGCGAACGAGGCTCTCGCCGCCAAGTTTGAAGAACAGTTGGCCGGCGTGAGGGATGACGTGACGGAACTGGGCGAGCGGAAGGGTCAAGTAGACGACCGCCTTAATGATTTAGAGGAAAAGGCCGACAACATCGCAAAACCCCTCACCCGCCTGACGGAGGAAAACCGGCCTTATGTGTGGACGGAGGACGCCGAAGATGCTTTCCAGCACCCGAAGGGGACCCTGTGCAGTGCTTCAATTTTGGGTTTCCCACAACCGGGTGGCGCCTTCATTGTGGACACCGACGCCAGCGACCATTGCATTGGAGGTGTCCTATCGCAGATCCAGGACGGCCACGAGCGCACAAGAGTGGAAGAGGAGGAGCGTGCCGCAGCAGTCCGAGTAGTTGCGGCAGTGCCTGCTGAAGGCTGGGATAGCGCAGGCCTGAGGAGGGAGCAACTGGCGGACGCAGACTTGGGGCCACTCTTAAGGGAAGTGGACGCAGGGACGAGACCAACCTGGGAGGACATCGCACCGAGGAGCACCACCTACAAGTCGCACTGGGCAAAATGGGACTCGTTGAAGACGAGAGAGGGCGTGCTGTTCCGGGTATGGGAGTCACCCGATGGGAAGGCGCAGAGAGGACAGTTGGTACTTCCCCGGAGTAAGGTCCCGGATATCTTGGAGGAAGTGCACGCCGGTACTTCAGGAGGACACCTGGGAGCGAACCGAATGATTCACAAACTACGGCAGCGCTACTTCTGGCTCAGACTCCGGGCAGATCCTGGTGGTACACCTGGACCGCCTCGCACGCTACGATGGGGCTGTTCGAGGACGAACAGCTTTGAGGAGGGAGCAGTGTAACAAGACCGCTAGAACACCCTGTACCAGCTGCGAACGGAAGGCAGGGGGGAGGACCGCGTTAGCCGCACCTTCTCCTCGTTTGTCTTGTAGTGGTGACAGGCTTGTGGTTAGGGGAAAACATGACTGGTCGTCTGTTTTCCTTCTACCTGTTTCTCGATCTTTCGTTTACCAGAACAATCTTGTAAACACCAGAAACCGGCGATATTCCTATAAAGAGGGTTACAGACAGACAGTGTGAGTCAGTTGTTGAGTTGGTTTTGGTAGACAGTGAGTTGGTTTTGTCAGTGAGGAGACAGTCGCAGTTCTTGGTGTAAGAGTTAGTCAGTGACGTGTTAATGAACGAAAGGGTTGTGCAACGGAAGACTGTGCGTAGCTGTGAATGTGTACCGGAGCTTACGTAACCGCGAGTACAAGGAAATTGTAACGGACGGACTGGTAAATTGTAACTGTGTGCAGCAAGTAATTTTATGTAATTGGCAAGTGTTAAACTGTAAGTCGGTGGAAATAAAGAACATTGTTGAGTGGTGTAATTGGACTTTTCATTTCACGGACCCACAAAGTCACACTGGTGTCAAGAAGTGGGATAACACAAAGTCACAATATGAATGACTCAAATGGAGAATTTAATCTCAGGACGGCACGTTGGGCATAGTAGCTCAATGGGTTAGAGCAACTGAACGGAAACCAGGATGTGCGTGGTTCAAATCCCGGCCATGGCATTAAATGTTTCATGTTCCGTAGGGGAGGGGATCCGTACCCTTCAGCTGCCGTGGTGTGGGCGCTGTGGACCTCTAGCACTCGTGGTACCTCTCTCGTTACTAGAGGAACCTCGGGCCGAACTGCCCAGCCCCTCCCGTCGGGAAGCTGTTCGGATTGGGTTGGACTCGAGGGGGCACTATGTTCCCGACACCCACGGGGAATTGGGTATCTCCGGCCAGGCTACGGCCGCCCGGAGGGAGTAGAGGGTTGCCTAAAAGGTCCCGGGTACTAGCCTGCAGAGCTAGTAGGTGTGCTAGATCACCAGGCCGCCCCACCGAGGTTTTCGGTAGTCTTCCCTGAGGGGTTGACGCGCGTAAGTGGCGTACCCACTTCCATCCCGTCTTGACGTTGTGCTCAGCGGTGGCATTTTTAAGAAATCAGGTATTGCCCTTCGGAAAGAGCCCCGGAGTATCCATCGCTCCCGGGAAGAAGGAGGCCGGGTCCTTGGTCCTACGTGTCCAGGACTAATTCGAATAGATACTCTGCACTTAACTGTTGACTCAATCTAGCCCTCAGTTAGTCACTTTCTTGATGCTGAATGCATCATATGTAAAGCTGGAATTTAAAACCAGATCACTCACACTGAAAGTACCATCAACATGACCGTCCATATATGGAAGCAAACATACTAACGATCGACGTATACTTTACAAGAAATTGTACAAACTTGTTCTATCCTTCAATAATCACCGAGAGCAAATATACGATGTGTTGAATATAATCGGTTACACGCATATGATGCTGAGCTTGCTGATAGGATGTATTACGCTAATTATAGTTGTGAATTAGAGACTTAACACGTGTTGATCATTCATTATAGTTTCAGGGATTACCAGCCAAGTGTAACGTTCTTGATTCTAGCTTCCATTAGCATACTTAGTGAAGCTGAATGTAGGTAGTAAATAGCCATAAGATATACGATTCTCTACAGCTGTCAGTTTTGCTATCTGTAGTAATCGATTTTCAAATAAATGTATCCGCAAATAAGCTTATCTCTTATCACCAATTTGGGCAGAAAATCAGTTCTTAGAAAAAAATTTATATATGCATTAAATACACCCAATGAGATTACTCATACCAGTAATATAGTTATACAGTACATCAGTGGCGGCTGGTGGCTGGCGGCTGGCTATTTATACAGATTCTCTCCTCTACTCTCCTTAGACCTGGCGAATCTATCAATTACTTTTGCGTTGAAATCGCTGATCTTGATAACAAAATCTCTCTCAATTGAAAGCAATGCTAATGCTGACAATCGGTCCTGTGACATTGTGTTCCTAAGGAAAGTTTTTATCCTTTTTAAAGTTGAGAAACAGCATTCTGTTTCAGCGGTAGACTTTGGCATAGTTAACAGTACTCGGAGGAGTTTGACATATTCGCTGAATGTAGTACATAAATTGTTTTCCTTATTGAAGTCCATCAAGCACAAAGCGCCGGACATTCCACGAAATTCCTCTCGACTGTAAATTACAGTCAGTTCTCTACGAATTTTTATTCAAATGATAAAAGTATAGAACCTTTTTGTTTCTCTAAGGGAATCCTCTGGAAATATCTTAGAAATTTTCTTGATGAAACAAAGTCGAGGCTACCCGATGCCCCGTGAAGCTAAATCTGTCCTTTGCTTCTCTAAGAATATCACATACTTCAAGAGCTTCTCTTCTTTTCACATCATGATCATCTATTCTTCTCCTGTTAATTGCAGTTTCTTCGTGTTCCTGGTATCCACGCTATTTCTTACCTTTTGCACTTCCCTTTTAAATGCGTTTAGCTGGGCGATGGCAAACGCTGCATTGCAGTCTCGTTTCTGCAGCTGATTGTACTAAATGTCCACATGTGGCACGATCTTGTAGAAGAAAAGACAGCTAGAATACAAAATTATAATCTTTCAAGGTGGCCATAAACCCAGAAGCCTGAGCAAGTGTGGCGTTGTTGTTTAACAGAGCTCTCTTCTGAATAACCTCCATGCATTTAATTAAATTCTCCCTGTGTTCGTAAAGCAGAGCACACAGAAGCTAAACCTGAAGGTCACGCTATAGCCGCTGCTAAGATTAGGAGGAGCTAGATTTATAAACGTCCATTTAAGCAATGCATAAGAAGCCCCTCTCATCTCTTCAGCTTCCCGCAACCCCTTCAGAGAGCCTACATTTGGGCGAAATCTTAGGTTAAATCTTCACTGCAAACCTGCGGCTCCTACAGCTAATCACTGTTTATTTCGACGTCTGTGGTCATGGGCAGCTACAGACGATAAGCGTAATTGAAACATGTTTGTATATAAAACAATTCAGACAAGTACAGCTTTAATGTGCAAAATGCACCTGTTGTATATTCAGAATAATTGGGTGTAGCACAAACCTACCACCTTATGGAGGAACCGCCCCTGCAGTACATACTGTGACATTGTGGGTTCATGAAATTAAAAGTCCAGCCTACAAACACCAAAATTTGCTCTTTATTTCCGTAGAAACACACTTTGGTCAACCTGACAGTAGCAGAATTACGTCACATACATAATACAACTTGCAAGGACATCGACCACAAACACAGCTGTTCGCGCAAGCGAGTTCAATTAACAACTGTCCCCTTGACGAGCTGCGGCTTTCTTACTTAGAGATTACCCACTATCCGGAATGTCCTCAAACAATCAAGACGGCGCTAGAAGAAAGACGAACTCTCCAGAAATCCATCTCCTTCCCCCCACCGTTCCGGCGAGCTTTTATCTCCGCACTACACTGCCCGTCTCTTTAAACTCGTGCCTTGTGCCACCTCGCTTAAACAATGCGTTCGCGACAATACCGTGTAGTATAGCTGAGAATTATTCCAGTTTTGAAATCATCTGGGTATTTGAAACATTTTATGTGTAATAATGAATTAAAGCTTGTTACAAAACAATTAAACAACAACCTGTGACACTCCATTCGTATCAGGAAATCGGTAAAACAGCGTTGACACGACTAAACAGTTTCTTAGCACGTGGGATACATGGAAAGCTGGAAGCGTATAGGAAACTATGTGAACAAACTATTTGTTTACGCAAGCCTAACGCATATACATAGCGAGACAGATTATGTATACTCTATTCAGATGCAACCATGTCTTCTGGACATGTCAAACATTGACAGCCGCAAGAAATCATATATAACGTAACTGAATATTTTGTTAAAGCAGGAAGGGGAAGAAGTGAGAACCGTTTAAGTTTCCGTGTATCGCTTAAATGTTACGCAAGTAGTTTCTTTGCGGTGAACGTCAAGTATCCACGAGGACTTTTCAATAAAGAATAATCATAATTTTTTACGGTCATAATTTTGGGCACTAAAATTCAATCTTATTATATTCTGTTAGCTTAATGTGAAACAAACACGCCATAATAGTTTCATTGTTGGTACTCCTGGGTCCCGCCTGTGAGAACCAGGCAAGTTCAGACATGTTCAGTAATGCCTACCGCTGCAATGGAGGTAACATGCAGTTAAAGTTGATGTTAGAGGAAGATCAAAGGTTTCTTTCAAACATGTTCCCTACTGATGAAACTTGGCTAGATCATTTTGATCCTGAGAGCAAACAGAAAAGCTAAGTGTGGAAATCTCGTTCATCACCAGCCCCCAAAAATAGCAAAAGTGGTTGCTTCTGCTAGGAAAGTTATGCTCGTCTTATTCTTTGATATTCATGTAATGGTTTGTTGTACCTGCCCACACATCAGTAACTGGAAAATACCACAGGGATGTCCTGAAAACATTACAAGTTCATATCAAGCGCAAAAGACTACATTTCCGAGAAGCAGGCTGGATACCGCACCAAGATAATGCGCGGCCGCATTTCGCCAATGTTGTTGAATATCTTTCAAAAATTAACCTGAAGTGCATCCCTCGCCCTCCCTATACTCCGAATTTGTCCGCACATGACTTATTTCTATCCCTTAACATGTAGAAACGCCTTCGTAGAAGGCATTATCCATCATCAGAAGCAGTGGTGAAGGCTGAGGATGCGATTTTGAAGGATCTCTCAAAAATGGTTTCCAGCATGTCTTTGGAGACTAGTAGAAACGCTGGGACAAGTGCATCGCATTCAGGGGAGACTGGTTTGAGCAGGACCATCAAAATTATGAGGATGAGTAAAGGTACGCTGTCACAAAAAAAAAAAATGTGATCATTCTTTATTGAACAGCCCTCGATAACCCGAACGTGGTCTTTGGGTGCTACGTATTGCTAATTGTACCAGTAAAACACGAAAAACTTGCCCTGGCGCGAGAGCCCTAAGAGAGCATGAGAATACCGACCCGACTGCCGGCCTCACGCTCACTTACGCAAGGCAGAGGTGGGCGATCATGCAACCAATACGGAGAGGAGATGCGTTCAGTATTTCGGCATCCCGCAGGCGGAACGTTGGTTTCCGTGACCAGGGCCGGTTACCTAGCATAAGCTCCTCACTTTCCTCACGATGCAGAGTGGGCACCGGTCCTATACCCGGGACTTAAAATCCGCACCCCATGGGTGGCATCGAACCCGGACCGCCTTCTATCGCCAGGGACCAACGTATTCCGCCTATACTCCAGTTTATGTGGATACATTTAAAACTTCTGAATTGGCGGTGGTATTTTTTCTCCGCGGTAACTTTCTCAATACCAAGAACTCTTCTTTTTCTTTTTAATTTACAGAAGTTGCCTAAGTAAACTTATGATTTCTAATTACTTGAAATTTGAACTAATACATTTATTGTTGAATGTGTTCAGAGGTTACCTTAGCTGCTTAGTTGCTTTTCCTGAATACGGAATTTTGCTAATGATCTTAATTCCCTGAAGAAAGTTTAGCCTGTGGTTCTTACCTTATGCTTTGATTCTAACATGAGCAAATTATTTATTGCAATCATGTCCTATACTACTATAATGTTTTACAAATATTATCTCTGCTTAAAAGTCCAGAAATTACTTAACAGAAATCCCTCGTCAAGTAAATACATAATAGTGTATGACAGTTTTGAATAATACGTAATAGACAGATGTTCTGGAAATGCTTGAAACTTTCCTTTTAAATAAGATGTACTGCAAATGTGGTTCACCCTATAGTTTGTTCAGTAGAATAGCATTTCGGATATTTGCAGCAGTTCCATTCGCTTAGGATTTACGATATTAATTATTTCATTACACACGTGTCTGAACGAAGTGATTATATACCAGCGCAGAGGTTGATGGAAGGTGAGAACACCGAAGGGATGTTAGCTGGCTCCTTTCCATGAAGGGACGCTGAGAGGGAAATTGGTAGGTTGAATGTGAAAGAAAGAGGTGGAGAGAAAAAAAAAAATAAAAGCTCGTGAGAGAAAAATTTGTCATTCCGCAAGTCTCGGATACGGCCAACTGGGGTTCGTGGGTTTTGGCGAGCGAGGATAGAGGCATGCTGTTGGAACTCATTGCGTGCATATTTCAGTAAAAGGCGACAAAGTATAGAGGTGTCCGACGCTTTGTGTGTGTGCGCGCGCGCTGCAAGGGAGAAGTGGCGGAAAGGATAGAACAGCAAAAGGGTTCAGCTTATACGGGGGCACAAAAATGTCGGGAGTGGAAAGGGGATGAACCCCGAGTAGCTGTTTTTTCACGAAAGTAATGGGTTTTAATAAAACCCAAGCCTATATAACTGTTGATTTACGGAGTTATACCACAGCTATTATTATTACTATTGATCTTTGCTGTTATACCTAAGACTGGTCGGTTTGAATTTTTCACAACGCTGAAACAGATCTCCTACGTGAGCGAAATTTCCGTATCTTTGACCACAGCCAAGAGTTCTGGACCATCCCATTGGTACACACTCATCTTTAGCTCGAGAACGGTCGATATCTAAGCTGTTAAAAGATTGGGTAAACATCCTTCCAATAAAAGCAATGAAAACAATAAAAATCGCGCTAAAATTCGGCAGATATCCTTTAGAGCAGATGAAAATAAATATATAGTTTGTACTTATGGAGTATTTACAAGTAAGTACTCCATATAAGGTAAAATTGTACAAATCAATAGGAGTACCAACTAATCAGGAACATGGACATCAACAAAATGGAATTGTAGTAGAATACGGACATCAGAAATTATTATAGCTGGTTATACTCAAAACGACAAAAGCAGCAGCAACGGAAAAAATTAAAAGTTGGATAAATAAATAATGTTATTTGTAACAGCAGAAATCAGTGGCAAACATGTTTAAATGATAAATAATAACACAATACTTAAAATAGACATAAACTATAAACCCAAAGGTACACGAAATCAGGAAGACCTAATTAAAGCTGGGCAGACCAATTTAGAGCCGGAACGGTTTGAAAAAGTCTTAAGCCGTGAAGTAGAATAAGCACTCATAGGTTCTTCGCATAAATATGTTAAATAAATATCAAAACGTTTGGAAATGAGAGCCATGTTGAAAAATTCAATGCGATAGCCGGGATTTGAACCATAGAAATTCGGCTGCGCTGTTCTAATAAACTGAGCTACCATGGCAACATACTTTCGTGATATCGGAGCGACATTTGTTATAGTAAGCCGCAAAGCATCTCGTACATGGTTAACCATTATTAGGTGAATCAATGACATTTAATTGTTCTTAAACACAAGCAGTGTGAAGTATGTGGTGTTTTAACTACCCTTTTACTACATACGATACGGTAGGTGGTGAAATGATGATACATGACATGAAGGGAGAGCATCGGGGGAATTAAATTGCAAGGGAACTCCAGGAGAAAACCCGCCCCAGAGCTATGTTGTCCACCACGAAACTCACTTTGCGGTCCTCCTGGATCGAACCGCTTGGCAGAGGTTCTCGGGGGGCGAAGAGCAAGCGGTGGCAAAGGTTTTAAAAAAAATTTAACTGCTAATTTAGAATTTAGTATATTGCATTTTATTGAATTCAACGTTTTCATGGTTTTAAGCTCTTTTTATGTATTTTAACATAACATTTTGCGGCTAAATCTATTTTAGAAACCTTTTAACCTGATTTTAACACCATTAGCTTTCCAGGGGAGCTGATGACCTCGTTGTTGAGCGCCCTTAACAAAAACTATCATCATCATCATCGTCATCATCATCATCATCATCATCATCCTGGATCGCACCTGGGACACCTTAGTGAGAGCTAGATGGTCCAACCACTCAGTCACGGTGCGGTCTATATGCCGTTGTAGCGTAATGTCAATGTTAAGACGTATAGGAAGAATTCAATGTCATAGCTGGGATTTGAACTAGGACACTTATGTAGTTGGGACCATTCGCATAAATGTTCAATATTGTTAGCATCCTCATTTTACACAGACTGAAAGTTTTGTTAAGCTGGACGTCAACGAAAATGTTGCATCTTTAACAACTGCCTGCTAATTAGAGCGGTGGCTATAAATCCATATCTCCTTAGTTCCAAATCTGGAAGGCGTCATTTGATCTCTTAGTGTTTTCCATCACTTCTTGAGTCGGGATGATGATTATAGTGTTTAACGTCCGCTATTACTACATGCGCCCCCACAGGCGGTGACAGTTAAGGCCAGAGGTTCTACTTCCGTTAGTCCTGGACTCGTAGGACCAAGACCAGGGCCTCTTTCAACCAGGGAGTATCCGAGCTGTTCCAAAGGGCTCCCGGCGTCCTCCGTAGCGCTTTCCATAGGACAAGACCTGGGTTACTAACAAGCCCCCAATCTGGTCCAAGGACACAAGACGGGATGGAAGTGGATACGCCACTTACGCGCGTCAACACCAAAAGATGAAGGCTACGATATGACCTCGGTGGGGCCGCCTGGCGATCTAGCACACCATCTACTAGATCTGCCCGGGAATATTAATGGCTTCCCTCAAACCCTTCCGGAGACGTAGCCGATCACCCACGGGTATCGGGAACCACTGCCCCCTCGAGACCAACCCAATCCTAACAACTCCCAGAGGGAGGGGCTCGAATGTTCGGCCCCAGGTTCCTCCAGTAACGTCAAAGGTACCACGAGTGCTAAGGATCCGCAGCGCTCGCACCATGGCAGCTGAAGGGGACGGATCCCCTCCCCTACGGGAAGGCGGTGACACTGGTGACTGCTGAGATGGAGATAGAGAACAGTGGAATGAGATAGCGGAGGAAACTGGAGCTCCCGAAAGAAACGCGTCCCTACGCCGTTTTGTCCACCAAAAATATCACATACGATCGCCTGTGATCGAACCCGGGATGCTTTGGTAAGAGTCGAGTGGTCTAACCACTCAGCCACGTTGAGTCATGATGCATGAATAGAACCATGGAATGAAGATAATTACATTATAAAAACTGTTTCAATGTAAGAGAAAATAAACGTTTAAGTTCTCGTAGACACAAATTATTGGGTGGTATCACTTGAAGCTTTCGCGGCGAGCGTTATTGATTAAGGCTTCACAGATGATCAGTTCCTGATGAAGGCCATGGAGTGTAAAATGACCGAAAGTTCGATCTTCTTAAATTTGACGCAGCTGATCACCTTTGAGGCCTTAATCAAATTATTAGGTTGCCTCATAAGTAATGTCGGTTTCATTTGTGGGGGGGGGGTGGTTTCTCTTGTTTCACAATGTTATTTACAGGATGGCTAAATGTTGCGTAAATTTTGAGCATATTTCAGCCTTCATTGTTAATAAACATTGGGAATAAACACACACAAAATGGAGAAAACAGACTTAGGGTCCTAAAACAGTACTGAAAACAATATTATAAAGCCACTGCCGCAGTTCGAAGAATACGTAAAGTGGAAGGAGGTGTCGTTAGTAAGCATGTGGTGCAACGATGTTTCCAACAATTTAACAATGCAGACGAAAACCCCAAAGATTTACTACGTATAGAAAGACCTAATTATTGAGGATACACGCCAAGTTTTGCGAGAAAATTCACAAAAAGAACTCGTAGGCTTGCAGAGAAACTTGGCGGATCAAAAAGAACCGTCCATTGCCACATTAAGACACCTGGAAAATCATACAGAAGCTGTAGATTTGTACCCCATGAACTGACACCTCCACAGGCTGAACATTCAGTGGATATATATGTCGTCAGTTTATCCGTAATCCTATGTATGATAGATTTGTTAGGAGAATTGTCACTTGTGATGAAAAATGGGTATATCATTGAAACTCCGACGTCTCGAAACAGTGGCTTGATCCCCGCAAACTTGCTAAAGTCATGTTAAAAAAAGAAATTCATTTCGGACCCAAAGTAATGCTGTGTGACTGGGTATTTTGAAGGTGTGATTCACTGGGAGTTTGTTCCCAACGGGCGGGCTACTGATGCGGATCTTTATTCTCAACAACTGAAACGAGTTCATTAAATTTGGGACGGAGATATTGTAACCGCAGTATCAGGCAACGATTAGGAGGCGGCGAATTAATCGAAATCAGATAATTAAAAAAGAATATAAATTAATAAAAATGCTTTGCTAAACTAATATAAAACTCTTGTTATAGAGATACGCTGACGGCGTGCTTCTGTTCTGCAAAGACAGGCACATACTCAGAGCCTTCAACCCCATACAGAGACACCTCCGACTCACACAACAGTGGTACCGGCGTTGGCGGATGTCCGTAAATCCGGACAAAAGCCACGCCGTACTTTTCACAAAGCGCCACACCCCCGCAGACTGCCCCTACTTCAGCTTCCGAGGTCGAAAGATAAAATGGACTAACTCTGTCCGATACCTTGGAGTAACATTAGTTAGAGGCCTAACCTTTCGCCAACACATCAGAGACCTAGCGGCAAGGGTACAGGGAGCAATCGCTTCCCTGTATCCTATGCTGGGGTCGAGCTCGATGCCGCTTGGCCTGAGGTTATACCTCTTCCGAGCGCTGGTGATCACCGTGATGCTATATGCCTGCGAGATTTGGGGAATGGTCGCAGATAACTGGTTGATATGGCTTCAACGTGCAGAGAATAGAGGGCTACGGTCTATCTATTCTGTGGGTCGCTACTTTTCTACCAGGTTGCTTCACGAAGCCTCGGAACTTCCATATGTGGAGGATGGGCATCAAAATTCTACGCAGCTTTACCAACTCATAGAAGCGCCCTTGTTAGATCACTAGACGCCGTTCTAGACAACTTCGGGTCCCCCACATGGCATGCGGGCATCCAAGTTAACCCAGGAGCTAATCCTAACAGCAGCTAAAGCTGAGTTTCACATAATCTCCTAAGTTGTTTGGCAACAAAATTCTCCCCAACCTAAACTAAATTAAAACACCAGGGTGCTGGGTATTACATCCTGTCCTTTCATCCCTAAGGTACAATAATTGTAACCTCACAAAATTCATCAACCTCAAAACCTACACCATATCCATCCTACAAAATACCGTTTCGAATACCTTACCTGCGGTAAAACCCTTAACGGGTTGGCACGCAGCAAAAACCTTCTGGTTGTATACAGCCAGTCTGCACCACTGACGGTCGGACGGACCATTTGAATAATACTAATAATAATAGAATGCCTTTTGCACCTATACCCCTGTCATGCAACGCCAACACTGACAAACTGGAGGATAAAATAGTGAAAGGAAAAGTGAGGTGAAATGAAGGGTCACGAAATTCGGGGATATAATTAACCTTCCCTTTTTAACGATTAATGATTATGGAAATTCCCAAAGCACACATGCATCAGGAAGTTCTGTCGTGGAAATTGAACCCACGACCTCTTCTAATGCAAAGCACGTGACTATCTGGCGCACTTTTTCGTGTCATATCTCCCCAATAGTTTTTGTCTTTTATAATAACATTAGCTGGTTTTATTATTCCTATAATGATAAATTGTTCTTGAATTCAGCGTCTACCAACGTTTACAATGTAAAATATTTCAAAATGCGTATTTTAAAAAATGTTTTGCTAAATTAAAACAAACATTAAAGAACCTTTCTTCAGTGTCCTAAATTAAAATGTAGATGGCGGGATTTTGTAATTGAAAAAATATAAAACACCTACACTGGTAATTTTAAACGACTTTGTTTACTGAAAGACAAAGCCAGGCCTCCGAGCTGTTTCAAACATCGAGCGATGTGCTTGCTTATTATAATGATTTCATTTTTTTTGCATAAAATAACTATCCTTTTCCGAAAGGATTCCCTTTACACAACATAATTATAATGTGTTTATAATCTACAAAGTTGTGCTTTGTATTCCGTTCTGCTTTTGAAAATGTATTCCGCCTTCAGCGGTGCTGCTATGTGATAACACTTGGGATAATATACGTATTCACGCGATAACATCACAAGTTGTATTATTACAGATGAAGTTCTCTTGGAAACTCAAATTAATACGCATCCACTACAGCTGGCCTTGCAGTATTCAGTCTTTAAAGTTGCAGGAAGGATCTCGTCATTTGAACTTTACATATCATTGAAATAGGGAGACAAATGCAACTATTATATAACATAAGCTTGCAGAATAAGTACATATTTATGTTATAATTAGGCAGGGGCAGCTGGTGGCTCTGAAAATCAGTGGTTCACAAACTTATCCATGCAATTTAATTTTTTTAAAGTAACAAACGTTGTTTAAGCCTACCACTATAGACTGCTGTATACACAAGTTAACGGTAATTCACAGCGTATAACACAACATGCGTATTTCAGAAACACTCTAGAGCATAACACTCTTCTATTTAAGCAGCTAAAAATGAACTTGATATCTCTTCATTGCACACTTCAAGTGTACATTGCAAGATTTCGTTCTGGATTGTCTTGGAGGTCCCCTTAAACACTGCAGCATTCTCCAGATAGGTTTTTCAGAACACAGTCTAGCTCTGCACTGAAGTTTATCAGTCCTCGAAAAATACCAGGATTGCTTGACGTAGCTGAATTATTGTGTCCTCGTAGAGCTAACTCAAATGCTCCACAAAACCTAATGCAGTTAACAATAATGTTTAAAACATACCTATTTTGAGCCACTTTCTGGTTGTGTTCTTTAATTGTTCTCCGATATGCACTATCCATCTGCTTTGCAAAGTTAGATTTGTGGTGCACAACATGGCGCTGGGGCGGGTTTTCTCCGGGATCTCCGGTATCCACCGTCATCTCATTCCACCGATGCGCCATCTCATTCCACCGGTGCTCCATCTTCATCTCATGTATCATCAGTACCATCGCCTGCGGTGCCGTATGTAGTAAAAACGGACGTTAAACACTACACATTTCATTTGCTTTGCTATATTTACATTGCCAAGCATAGCAAAACTGTGTTTTTCATGTGCAGTTTTTAAGTTACGTGTTTTTAGCGCGATTATGAAGATGCTGCAAAGCATTCACGCCATGTTTTGTCCACGGATCTTCACCGCCAAAGAGAACGCAAGGAAAGCAAAACAGGCTATTTTTAATATTACAACCACACATCAAATTATATTTCTCATAAACATTGTTGTTAAAGTTCCTGTTCAAATATCTTGTTTTTGTTTTCACTACCTATGTGATTTTTATATTTGGCGTGGGACTTCCAAGTCGCTTATTTTCGGTTTTTTCTTCTAAGCTCATTTTTAAAAAGGATGTGCTAATAGACCCTTTAATGGAATTCATTGTTTCTCCTTATAAAACACAGTATACTTGTATTTAAATAAATCACTCTTATTCACTACTCAAAGCACGACACAGCTAACAAAACACGGCACAAAACATGTGGCTGTGCTATGGTAGGTAATAGTAATATGTGGTAATATTTAACCGATGCGAACATTTAATATGAGAATAATAGGTGGCGCTGAAAACTGAAGGAGAAGGCTTGGCATTCACTATTCCCTGGCTGCTAGGTTAACCAAACCTTATGCAGCCATAAGCCCCGCCCTTCCCCCCTACTTGGCTCGGCACGCCATAAGTTCATCCTGCCTTATACCGTCCCATTGTATACCAGTGGTTTGCAACTGAGAGTGAACTACTTGGCACCTGCAAACAATACAGCGCGCTGAGGGCCACTGCACTAGACAAGGTTGAACTGAACGCCAAATGGAACATGCCCTTGCATTAAAGGGAGACCCAGCATTTTGGTTGTAGCGCAAACATGCTACCCCATTGAGAAGCCGCCCCTGTAATTAGGTAAAATATGTAGTATTGTGTGAAAAGTTTTAAAAATAAGTACATTAATGTAATTCAAATTTATCAGTCTAGCTCTAACATTTCATAATGCGTCCTGCACACGGCTAGTGTGAAAAAAACAATTAGTTTCCATTAATTGTACCCAATAGTGGTCCGAACTATAAAGCCCGGGCCTTAATGTACTGTCTAGATTAAACCAAAGTAGATGGAAGAGCAGACATTTTTAGCAATGCATTTTTCAATAAAACACCCAACAGCTAACAATGTGTAACGTGTAAAAATATTTGTAAACAAACCATGACTTTAGGACTTTAGAACTTCTGCTATACATATAATAAAGTACGTGTACTGAAGCTGCTGGTTGCGATTCTTATCTTTAAAATAAAATAAAATCATGCGTGTTAGAACGTGCAGTTTAAACTGAAGCAACTTTCTATCTCCAAGCACGTCCTTTCATTTTGGATTTTATTTCGAGGCTACTAAAGGGAATGTATACTCTCATCTTCCTGTTTTACATTTATAATCCCACTTTACCTGTGTTATTGCATCATCAGACAGAATCTGTGAGAGTTAATCATTTCAAAGCCTATTAACGTTCGTAACGATGTTGAATTCCCTCCAGGGAAAATACATGTGGGTTTGTGCCCCCCGCAGGAAACACTATAAACACTATAAAGCCGGTGACTGGATTGCCGGCAGTCTGTTTGGGGGTAATACAGCCCGTGAATTAGAATCGCCTTGGGCAACCTGTTCTGTCTTCCGCGCACGGCGATTTTTATGCAATGTGCTGCAGAAGACCAATTAGTGCACAAGTCTTTGATGAAATGAAATCGCCTAGTATACATGCCGATATTGATTTGTCAGTTAACGAGGAGATACTCTATATACATAGTATCAAGGCAAATGTCCCCACCCTACAAAACGTTTATGCGGTGTTTTGTTTGAGGGGAGAGAGACAGAAAGGGAGAGACTAGCAGTAAAATGAGATCGTAAAATGGGCAGATTAATTTCCATTGCTGGAACAAAGGAGAACCACGACTTTTGTTTTTATAGTTTCGCACGACGAGGCTCTCTTGATTCGTTATTGGCCAGTCGTCGCCTTCCTGTGGTGGTTTTTACTTTTTTCGACATCCTCTCACTCCACAGCTAGGCCCCAGGAATTTAATAATCGACGATGGACACTTTGAAGCTGTGTGTGTAGAAATATAGTTGCATATCTTTTGGATGCTTGATATATCTTTGTGTGAAATACTAACGTAGCTTTATTGCTTTCCCTTCTACGTATATTTAACTGCACAAGAGGATTTTACGCCTCTCGTGAAAGAGGTTGTGGCCATCTGCAATTTTGTTCTTACCTACATATTCTCAGCAAGGCTCCCAAATGAGCAATAAAATCTGCACGTAACTCAGAAGTAAAATTTATACTCCCAAAAGCAACAGAATTTCTGCATCGAGCATGAAATGAGTAATACACAAATATGTTCTAGAGGGTGTCGAAGTAGCTCAGTGGTTCGTTCGTGGCTCTTATACTGAGGGCTTGTGGTTCAATTCCGGTTATGGAATGACTATCTTAACTCATTCCTATCCATGACATCCCGTTTGACTATACATATTGAAGATGCCCAAGCAATAAAGTGATTTTAGTCGTTAGTTCCATCGCCATCCGCAGTATCACTCTACCATTAAAGGTAAAGTTGTGCATAAGCTCGATTTCTCCAGAAAAACACTGAGCCAGTCAATGTTTAGTTCAAGAAGTCTTGGACCATATACAGAACGTTAGATAGCCCGCTTTTGTAGCGTGTCTACCTCCTGTTCAAGATGTTGAAACAGGAATTTTGGTCATTGGATCAATTATTCAATTAATTATGTAATATGTTTAATAATTATATATACATTTGAGAACTGTAAATGGGATATTTGGCTATGCCTGTGCAAGTGAAATTGTATATTTTGATGTAAAATATTTTAACATGAACCTGGGCAGATTTACGTGAGAAACACTGCACTCCCGGGAAACAGTCTAGAAAGGGCGGATGTTAGACAATACAGTGGAATGCTAGCTATTTTTCTGTACCGTTACACAGGTCAATATTCTGTTAGTTTTTCCTTGTGACGCCGTGCTGAGTATATAAGACGGTAGAAACCCCCATTCAGCCCCACTGCAGCCAAGTATATTGAATGCATTCGTCTGGTGTGTCTGACGGCTTATTTATTCAAAACGCGTCGCGTCAAGTTCCAATAGCAGTTTTATTGTAAAATGTCCACCGATAAAAGTGAAGTTATTTGAAGGTGCCCGGTTTCCACAAGTGTAAGAACAAATTAAAGCAGTTCAGAGATTATGGGATGTTTGTTGATGTCTCAACCTTAACACCCTGAGAACCCAAAATAGTGCATGCAGGAGACCGCAGCTGGAGGCAAGAGCGAAGCAGGCAGCGGACGACAACGACGGGAGGAAGGAGTCCCGACGTCAAACCCAAGTACGAGCTGCCGTGAGGCGAGTGAAAATACTGTCGCAAGGTCCCGAGTTAAAATCAGGCGAATTATCTGGATATGGATTCTCCGGATTTTTTCCTTTTCCTGATAGATTAATGTGTGTGAACTCTTAGCTCTATGCACCCTGGACTCACTTAAGCATCATTTTATCTATTTCATTCATCGTCAGCTTATGACTTAATGTTGGAGGACATAAACTGAAAAGAAAATAGCTACGCCAGAATATTTCCAATATTGACAGTAACTATGCAATGAACGAGCACAATCAGAAAAGTTGTCAATGTCTAAAAGCTACTTTTGGGTCAAAAAATTATATCCTTAGTTAACACTACTAAGTACTGAAGCAGTTATCTAACCTTACGCTGCACACCTTGTATATGTTTTCTTTGATTAAATGACGTAAATGCTATTTAAATAATGTATATATTAATTTCAAACAAGCTGAATACATTAAAATTAGCAAAAACGTCACACTTGATCACAGACTTAAGCCATTGATCGATATTCTGTTCTAAACCAAGTACGTATACATGCCTTAAGAATGGCAATCTTCTAGCAAGGTTGTATTATTTTTGTAATGTGATTCTATGCGTTCTTATATGTTGGTACACATATGTCCCTTTAGGGCATACATGCTTCTATTATCGACGGGCCCTAAAACACCACACACACTCTGCTTCTATTACATTCTGAAGAAAAATTGCATATCAATATTTCACTGTTCTAAAGGCTCCAGAGAGCAAACAAAACGTATTCTTACAGTAAACTACTCGCGTGTAAGTGGAGTGAGACATAGAAAACAGAAGAAGACACACATAGATTAAGGAATTTTCAAAAAGAAAAAGAAAAAAAGAAAAGAAAAGAAACAGAGAGAGAAAGTAAGAAACAAAGAAACAAAGAAGGAAAGAAGGAAAGAAACAAAGAAACAACGAAACAACGAAACAAAGAAACAAAGAAGGAAGGAAGGGAGGGAGGGAGGGAGGGAGGGAGGGAGGGAAGAAAGAAGAGAGGGAGGGAGGGAGGGAGGGAGGGAGGGAGGGAGGGAGGGAAGGAAGGACGGAAGGAGGAAGGAAGGAAGGAAGGAAGGAAGGAAGGAAGGAAGGAAGGAAGGAAGGAAGGAAGGAAGGAAGGAAGGAATGGGACGAAGAGTTTTCAGAAGAATCACTATCTACCAAATTTAATTCGAGTAAAACTGTTTTGTTGAATGTTTTATGATTTTAAAAACGGCAGCTGTGCTTTTAATTGAAATGTGTATTAAGATTATTTGCATGACAAATTGCATATGTATATTTAGTGTAGGCAGATATTATTTAAGGCCGTGCTCGATCCTGTATAGTTGTGTAACATTGGTAAACCAAAAGAAATAGACCAAATATTACTACACAAATGTTTCATTGCATTAAAGAGCCCTTATTTCAAAACTATTAATAATATAATTAAAATTTTCCAGGTATATTTTGCTATTTTTAAAGAATTAAGATTGCATTTTTCGTTTCTCATTATGTAATTAAAGGAATGGAATTCAAAGACAGCAGTCCCCAGGTTTGTAAATATATATTTATCAGTTCAGCATCTCGTTTTCCCTTCTATTTACAACGAAATGTGCAATTAAACAATCAAATATTTAACTGAGTAATTCTGAAACAAATGAAAAGCAACATAGGAGACAGATAAAAAATCTGCATTTCATTCACTTATCTTTCTACAACCGGTATTAATTATTTTAATACCGGTAGCTTCTACAAAGTATTCTTAGGCAAGCTTATTTATTCTACCTGCTTCACTTGATATAGATATACATTTGCACATATCGCTTCTATCCACAGCTGCTATGTGATAGATACAGGAGGATCAGAGAAAAGACGCAATCGGTAACTCCTGACCCCTGTAGCTTTAAAATTTATATTTCTATGACTATGAGACGAAGAAATGAAACACCATATTACTTTTATTTATCAAAATATATGACACTTAAACGGAAATTATGTGGCTCATATTCAACCTAAGTTGTTTACTCTAAAAACGTTACCTTTTATGTAAAATGATTTTGTTTAACTGTAATACTTTGCCAGTTATACAAAACTATACATAATCCCTTCTCAATGAGAAGGTTTCGTAGACTACAGCGGAAAAGATAAACATTTTAATTGACATGTAAGTTTTTCAAACAAAATATTGAATTTTATCTAGAATCGTAGGAAATTTTGGGGGGAAACTGTAAACTTTTAAAATGATTTCCTGCAAAGGATAATTAGCAGGAGATTTGTTACAAACATTCCTGTCGCTTCATGGCTGGAATGCAGTACTTTCTTTGTTTACCCTAAGTACCTCACAGAGAAAATAGTATCGAAGGTAGTAGAGAAATAAATGTGTATATTTCTCACCTTTATGTTTTACTTTTTACTTTCATAGCCCTTTCCCCCTCGTTATAGAGTTTTAGTGTGAGCTTTAGTACTTTATCTGAATAGTATAAATACTTTATAAAGGAAGTAAAGACATAAAGGCCCTTGTCCTGCTTACAAAGAATTGAGCATCACTGTTTAAACCCCTGACAACCCCACAAGTGTAACAATAGCTTTTACATTTATAGCACTGTTGTAACAAGTGTAATGGATTTATAATAGAGAACTCATGGAGATTTGTATGTGTTCAAATGTCCATTTAAACAACTGCATGCACCATGTGCAATCCAGTTTACTCTTCCTGATAAATCCATGCAAACTAATGCGGCTATGGTAGGCAACTGACAAACCACGTAGTTTACGCTCCGTATTAATAATGTCGTATAAAGTACCGGTTAACAGCCCAGTAAACAATGTGAAGTTATAACAAAGCACTTAATCTAGATGCTTGATGAAGACAGTCTGCAGTTGTAAGGGTCTTTAATGTCGGGATTAGAAACTTGACGTGTGAAACTTGGGAGTGTGCATCATCTTCTCTTCTTTAAGGTTCTAGCTATTAACCAGCTCTTGAGATTTCTCCCTTGACTCCCTCATATATAGGCAAATGTAACCAACTATAAGTAAACATTAAGCCATCATCTGCCTGTCCCACCTGGTACTCATCTTCTATGGCATTTTGCATTCATGGTGGGATATACTGAAATTTTAAGGAATAGGAGAACAAAACTTAATACGTAACAGTCACACATTTCTTGTATCCATCATAGTGTAATAGTTATTGATAAAACACTTCTGAACTTTCCTTAATCACTGTGATAATTACAGCAAACAGTTCTAACATAAATCACCTAGAGGTATGTCAAAATCAGGCCCTGCGACTATTAACGGGTGCAACAAAATCAACTCCAATCACGGCAACGCAAGCCTTAACTCGGAACTATTCAATACATCTAACTTTAGAAGAGCAGGCACTATTACAACATGAAAAAATGTTGCGGTTAAAAACAACAAAATGGGAGAATTAAAACATATGCTACGGAATTAAAAACAGATCTGAATCTTCCTAATTCTAAAGAAAACATTTTAATCAAAGAAAACCCCCAATCTTTGAACCAATTAATATTCAATTAGATTTAGAACAAACAGTTATAAAATATGAAACTTCCAAACATGTACTAAAAGCACTAACATTAGAAACTGTGAACAATAGATACCCACCTGAAGAATGGTTACATGTCTACACAGATGGATCTAACTAGGAGAACAACTCAGGAGCAGGAATTAAGTGTGCACTGTTCTCATTCTATCAACCAGCAGGATACCTCACAAAAAATATTGATGCAGAAGCAACGGCTATTCATATTTCTCTCCAACACCTTCTATACAGAATAGATAAATTCAAAAATGCTATCATACTTTCCGATTCTAAAGCAGCATTATGTGCAATAAGTTCATATAAAATGAGGTCAATCCAAATTAAAGAATGTCACAAAATGATCCAACAATTTCAAAAACTACAGAAAAAATTATATTACAGTGGATACCTGCACATTGTGGAATTGCTGGAAATGAATCAGCTAATTTTCTTGCTAAAAGAGGTGCAAATTTAATTCAGAACAAAAGTAAAAACTTACCCCTTACATCAATAAAAAGATTAATCAAAAGCAAATATAAAAACAAACAAAACCCATCAATATCTAACAAAGTCAAAGATAAAAAATGGAACATTGTAATTAAAAATGCAGGAATTGTTCCAGAAATCCCACCTAAAGCTATAGTAGCAAATTTTAGATTACTTACGGAACATGATTATTTGGCCAAACACTTACACAGAATAGGAATTTATCCAAGTCCAAATTGTCCTCTGTGCAACAAAGAAGAGTAAATGACTGATGAACATCTTTTAACCTGTGAAGCCCTACCTGCCGGACCCACTACACAGAGATATTGGAGAGCTAATGGCTTCATTGTCAAAGCCTAGTATTTGAAAACAACAACCTTCCTTAACCCTCTTCACTTACGTGTTTAGGAGCATGAAGGACATGTGTCATCAGGTATTTATACTGAAATTAATTTTATGTATATAACGGATTTTATTTAAGTAATCAGTATAACGATATATTAAATAAGCAATAAATTTTTGTATACGCAGATTAAAAGATACATTTAGTATTACAACTAACAATAGAATAAGAGATAAATAATGTGACTTTGTGGGTTCGTAGAATTAAAAGTCCAAGATGCAGAAATCCAAAATGCTCTTTATTTCCGTAGAAACACATTGTGTGTGCACCCTTGCGGTAACATAAACCAACACAATCTCTCATCATTTCTGCACACGTAAATAAACACAAGAATTCACTTTCAAATCACAGCTGCACCGTCCAATGACGACTGTCCACTCAAGTAACCGCGGCTTCATTTTATGCATTCATTCATGCTTCCAGATGTTTGTGGAATATTCTCTAACAGTTAAGTGTACAGAGATTCTACTCCCATTAGTCCTGGACCCGTAGGACCAAGGACCCGGATCTCCTTCTACCCGGGAGCGATGGATACTCTGGGGTTCTTTCCATAGGGCAATATCTTGAGGCTAAAAGCTCCCCCCCGGTGAGCACAACGTCAAGAAGGAATGGAAGTGGATACCCCACTTACGCGCGCCAACACCAAAAGATGAAGGCTGCCGAAAACCTCGGTGGGGCCGCCTGGTGATCTAGCACACCTTCTACTAGCTCTGCAGGCTAGTACCCGGGACTGATGAGGCAACCCTCTACCCCCTCCGGGCGGCCGTAGCCTGGCCGGAGGTACCCAATTCCCCGTGGGTGTCGGGTACAGACTGCCCCCTCGAGTCCAACCCAATCCGAACAACTCCCCTACGGGAGGGGCTCGGCAATTCGGCCCGAGATTCTTCTAATAACGTCAGAGGTACCACGAGTGCTAAGGGTCCACAGCGCCTGTGCCTCCTTAGCTGAAGGGGACGAATCCCCTCCCCTACAACAATCAAGACGGCACTTCCAGTTATCTATCTTTATCTGTTTGGGTTAGCCTTTATCTCCGCGCTGCACTATCTGTCCCTTTGGGCGCGCCGGCCGCGCTATCACAATAAGAGCTCGAGACAATAAGCATATAAGCGATAAATAACAGTTAATACAGGACAGAAGTAAAAAACATAAATAAAATTAGTGTTGATTTGAAAGAAGTGGCGCCTAATGGATATAGTTTGAACATGGATATAGTTTGAACGAAAGCACTGATCCGTTGTTTGCCTGGCGTCACTTGAACCGCACTGCGTGTCGCTAGTTACTAGGACGGACCTATGTAACGTTTTGTTTCTTAAACTTTTAACATTCTAAAATGTACAGTATATTTGTTTTATAACAAATTAAGAGATATTATTGAGGTAATCGTCATATTTTAAATACTTCAAATCAAGTTTTATATTAATAAAACTTAAATTAAAAACTTTAACTGTGTTGTTTCTTATAATACCCCCACACACCCTGAGAATTAAAGCTCATAGTTCTACCGTGCAAAGCCTGGCATCAATGCGGATTTTGATGAACTCTTTTAGATATTCATAATATAGTCGGAGAGACATTCATTCCCGTATCAGTATTCTAATTCATTTTGAGAGGCTTTTGTTTTAGTAACTAATACATTTCATTTGTAAAATTCTTTTTTTCGTATATGGAATGAACCTTTAACAGTAGTTTTGTTAATTTACAATTTCTGGTTTTCTTTTGTCGCACGTATCTTCTTGTACGATATTGCTCTGTCATGGTGCACAGTTGAGAAATATGAAAACAGAGTCATATCTTTCTGAAACCAAAACAGAGATGACTTTTATTCTCTTTGTTTATTTTGGCAAGAAGGTTGCTGTGATATATCTATTTCTTCGTCATGGTTAAGAGGTAAGTAAATTTCTTTTCATTTTTTGGCAAGAGGTAAATTGCAAACCAATTATTACCAGTAATGTTTATATTTGTCCCACGATAGTTAAACTAATTTCTTCAGAACTTCTGAACTATTGCTTTGCCAATAGGGACTTACAGGTTGTACACTCGTATATGGTTCTTATGGTATATGAGGCTGTTTTTGCATCCAGAAGGGCAAACCATACACACTGGCTCATTTGGAATACACTTGTGAATCCACAGTTTCATATAAATGGCAGTAATTGCTCATCAATAGTTATGTATTCACTGGGAACAAATTATTTCTGAAAATTGTTTAACATAAGTTCGAATAATTCTCTTACTGGAGCTAGCATATTTATATCTCTGCGCATATTCTATCTTTTATATCGAAAAATCTAATGCATCTCAATGGGAACCGAAGTCGACAGCAAAATCAAATGAATAATCTTGGTGTTGAAGTAATTAATATCAAATTAAAAACTATTAAAAATATATTTTTATTTCCATATTATTCTTAGGTTATTTACTAACATTTTTAGGATTTTTCCCAAAATGAATTACAATTCAATTTTTCTCTCTCATGATCAAATAACTAGATTCAAGGGCATTTCATCATCTTCCAGGCAACACTAGTTTAGCAACATTCTCTTAAAAAGGAACCATTGTTTATTATGCCAAAAATGCCAACAATACTACAAAACGGAAGTATAATAAACAATAGCCATCTGCAATGAAATCCGAATGGGCTCATGGACACAAAGATCATCTACACCACAGAATTGGTTCATCACAAACAGGATGTTCGAGAGCAGCTGATCAGGGCAGACTTTCGACTGAGAGGTAACAGAGCCACGCATGCGTAGTGCCAATAGATTTTGTAAAAGATTTAGAAGAATAGCACTGAATGACATTTGTCATCCACGCGCCTAGCCTAGGGATAAGTAATAACGAATTTCCGCAATCGTGCTTTAGAAATTACAAATATAATAAATACTACTTCATCTTTAACTTCCTTAGCTATACCACTGCCATTGTGCCAAGGGATTTTTGGTCCTCTATCCCTTATGCTTTCAGCCGTCGGTTTCAGGAACAGAAATCCTGTATCAGATAGAAAACCCATGATGGGTGATCAGCCACCAGCTAAAAGATATATTTATAAACTTTGCAAAACTTGTCCATTGTTTCACTGATGGTATTCTCCGGCAAGCATAGCTTTATTCAATGTGCATTCTGTGTCCCAGTTGAATATGTGTAGCTCCAAATACGTGATGGAGGTGAGCAGAGAATCTGGAAGTCGAAGTCGATATGTATTCCCAATTCATGAGGATGTTCTACTTTCCTGATGTATCATGGAGCTGTTGCAAATACAGCTGGAACACCTGTACGCGCTGAATCTCAGTGGAAGAAACGCGGCCCTATATAGCAGTTATAGGTGAGCCGCGTGTCACAGTCCAGGAAGCTGGGTCATGAAAGCGTGACATGATATAACGCCTTGAATATAAATGCCCATCTATTGGAGACGTGACATCATCCTGATTTCTTAGTTTTGAAGGGTAGGAGACGCCTATTTACAAGGTATGCACTAAATGAGAAATCAAAAGAAGGTGCTATATTCGTTTTCATTCAGGCAAGAAATTTTTGACTTGAAACAATCTCAGAAAATTAAACGAATAGACATAAACTTGCATTTTAACAAAGTAAGCCCAATGGTCACCATACCTTCACAGAATACTTACAAAATTTTTGTATGCCGCAAAATATGAAGATCATATTCATCCCAGAATGTCCAACCAACTGTTGAATTGTGAAAAGCAGTGTCCATCACTGACTGAGAAGACTGATTGAGGCTTGCAGACAGCAAAGGAGAAGGAGAGGCTGAAGGGTCCTTACATATCAGTTCAACGTTTTAAATACCTACAATTGGCCTACAGGAAAATGACTGCAGTGTACCCTCTTAAAGCAGCAGAATACTACTATCAACTAGCGTCACATCGCAATTAGATGCAATAATTAAATGGCAATAGGTTTGGAAATAGAAAACGGTTCACACACACATATTTCAAATTAGCAAAGATTCGTTTATTATTGAAAATGTATACTTACGAGGGTGGGTCAAAAAGTAATGTCTCCTATTTTTTTCCCTTAAATAAGTAAGTTATGTGAAAACTTTGAATTTGGCACATTTTCTCAAACCTTCTTCTCCAGTCCTCTGAAGTAGTAACTTCCTAAGTCATCAGGTGGCAGCACTGCATCCTCTTGAAAAATGGCTGACATCGACATTCGTATTAGACAGCGTTCTGTGATTGAATTTTTGACTGCGGAAGGTGAAACGCCAATTCGCATTCACGAAAGGCTAGAAAAATGTGTATTGTGTTACAACGGTAGATGTCAGCCGTAAAGAAGCTGAAGGGCAAACACCATTGGCAGATGTAAAGCGAAGCGGCAGGCTCGTGACTGCAGTGACTCCATGCAACATTCAGCGAGTCGATGACATCATTCGTGGTGATCGCCGGGTAACAACAGGTGAATTGTGTCGCATTACCTCCCTCAGTGAAGGCAGTGTGATGACGATTATTCAACCACTGTGGTATTCAAAAGTTTGTTCACATTGGGTACAAAGAATGTTAGTACCCCAAAACAAAGAAACAAGGAAAACAATAGCCTCCGAACACTTGCAGCGCTTCAATTTGGAGGTAGAGAAGTTTCTGGAAAGTTTTTTACTGGATAGGAATCTGGGTTCATTTTTTTAACCTGAATCAAAAAGGCAGTCAATGCAATAGACACAACGTCACCGAAGAAAACAAAAATTCAAAGCTCAGCGGTCGGCAGGGAAAGTTATAGCGACAGAGTTTTGGGATGTAGAGGGTGTGCTTATGATTGATTTTTTGGAGCAGGGATGCACAATAAACTCTGTCCAATACGTCAGAACTCTCAAAAAAGCTGAAAGCACGTCTTCACCGAGTTCGCCCAACAAAAACTACGGCGAATGCTCTTCTTTTACACGGCAATGCAAGACCACAAACCAGTCGTTACACCACTGCAGAAATTGAGAAATTGGGATGGCAAGTCTTACCTCACCCCCCATACAGCCCTGACCTGGCACCATCAGACTACCATCTGTTCGGGTCACTAAAGCAAGCTCATCGTGGGATTCATTTTGAGGATAAGGGAGGCTGTGTAAACGTCCGTGCGTCAATGGCTTAGGAAGCAAGACTGTGTTTTTACCACACTGGAATACATGCCCTAGTTAAAAGGTGGACCAAAACTTTGGATATTATATTGAATAGTGACAAATTAGTCGTCAGTTTTGTTGTTTTAAAGCTATATAAACTGGATTCAGTATTCTTGGCAATTAAAAGAGAAAAAAATAGGAGGTATTACTTTTTGACCCACCCTCGTACATAAAATTAAAATGATAACCAGGATAGGTAAATTAGGTGGAATGATTTTTTGTAGGTTGCATTACCACAGTCCTACTTAAATCTATGTGTTTGATTGACCGTTATTTACCTCACCCCAAAAGATGTGCCACTGATCTTCAAATGTTTCACTATAAATTTACGTGTATATTCTATCTTACAATGAAGTGCCTAAACTTGAATTTAACATTTAGCAAAGAACTTCCCACGATAATAAACATTTGAGTGAATAATAATTTGTAGAATGCTGTATGTAGAGAAAGTAATATGAAATCAACACACAGAAATTCACTCCATTACAGATGATACGTAAGTCAGACAACAGCATAAAACGCCACAGTTCATTCTCAGAGACCTTTTAAACTTCTCTGCCGACATTCACATTATAACAGTACCCATATTTAAGTTATTGTTTGCTTTTAATGATAATAGGTCAGTAACAATTACTTATATTAGCATTGGTTCTAAATTATCAAATATAAATACAAAAGTTTTACGTGCTGTAATTAATATAGATGTTAAGATTCGAGTTTGTGTATCACAAATTTGGAAAGCGGTTTGTAAACATAGAGAATCAAACAACACATATCACGAAGAGCAGAACATTTCCTACAATTAAATTTTCAGCACTTGTCAGCCCTTTTTGCTAATGTGTTCAACTATTTTACCAATTACAGTAAACCGTAATTGCATTACTGAGCGATTTCACACATTCGCTTTAAAAACTGTTATTTTTGAGCAACGCTTTTTGTAGGGAACTCCATGTGTGCTTCACAAACAACTAAAACATAGCCAATGTAACTCGGCTGTAGAATTTAGTAGTATGGTATAGGAAGGAGCATTATATATATATATTATATATATATATATATAATAAGCACTTTAAGGGATGATCAAAGGATATGTAAGCAAATATTTATCATGTTTATTTCAATTTATTATTGTGCTACAATATTTCATGACTGATTATGCTTTTGTCTATTTGCTAGAAAAATGTTGAATTGCATTCAAAATCCATATGAAAAGTTTAAACGAAGATACACGTTTTCAGATGTTAATTAAAATGCTGGTTAAAAAAAGTTAGTGACTCAGTGTGCGATAGGAGTTAGTATTGTTGGCCACTTTTTTATTTTATTCTCCCAAAAATGACTATAAAATATTTCATTAAGATATCTTGGCTTAATATACTTCCATTAAAAATAAAAATTTATGTCTTGGATCTGCCATGAATATCTTGTGATGCTCTATTTATTCTCAATGACTTTTGCTTAATGTTATACCGTAAGAGATAGACAACGTCCTACTTCAGCAGAACATGAAAACATTGTTGAAGAACATAATATAGAGCAAATAATATTTTTGAGGCATTAATTACTTCCAAATTTTATTTTTATTGGTTTAAACGAGGAAATACTTCAACGTTTCTCCAGTAAAAATCACAATCCATTTATCTCGTAATCATGCATAGAGCATGGAGCTAAAATTTCATTACATAGCGATACTTTATAGAGTAAAACCTGCCTGAAACGGACCCGTTGTATGCCAAAATTCTGGAAAAGCGGAAACGGAAATATTTTTCGGAAACCGTTTCTTACATAACCTGATTAAAACGTATTGCTTTATGTGTAATGGGTTACAACGTACGTAATTTAAAACGTGCAATAATTTTGAGAGTGACTGCACTTGATCCGAAGTTTTATAAGCCATAAAGTCATAAACTGTATCCTTCGAGAAAAGGGAAAGCAAACCATTCATTACCTCCATCAAATCTCTTCCATCATATATGGTAAGGGTACTACTGTTTTGCAGTGCGTTCATTCTCAGTTTAGTTGTTACAAGTGAACAAGTACGAGTGGAAGAAAACTGTGAACTTGAGTAATTTTTAAAAATAAAATTTGTATGCACAAATCCTCTAACATGAGTTCTAAACATTAGGAATTAACACTGAAAAAAAAATAACGTCATTGAGGAACACGAAAGTAAAAGAAAGAATTAACTGTGCTGTTTAAAATGGAGAAAACTCAGATTTATGACATTTTGAAAAAAAAAAAAAATAAGCATTAAAGAGAGGGGTTAAAGGAAACAGCAGGGAATGTGGAACACATTACAAAATCTATAGAGTATGACAGGCTAAATCGTGCTGTGTTCCAGTGGTTTGTTAGTGTGTGCGCTGAAAGAATTCCCACTTCTGGACCACTGCCTCAGACTTGAGCATTAGAGACAGCAATAAAATTAGGAAAAGACAATTTAAGAGCTTCCAATGGCTGGCTCGAGAGTACCAAACTTCGCCATAAGATTGTTTTGAATGCTGTGTGTGATGAAGAAAATGATGTTGATATTGTGACTTTGTGGGTTCGTAGAATTAAAAGCCCGTTGTTCGGATTGGGTTGGACTTGAGGGGGCAGTGTGTTCCCGACACCCATGGGGAACTGGGTACCTCCGGCCAGGCTACGGCCACCCGGAAGAGGTAGAGGGTTGCCCAATAAGTCCAGGGTACTAGCCTGCAGAGCTAGTAGGTGTGCTAGATCACTAGGCGGCCCCACCGAGGTTTACAGTAGTTTTCCCTGCGGGGTTGACAAGCGTAAGTGGTGTATCCACTTCCACCCGTCTTGACGTAGTAGTCGATGGAGGGGGGGGGCTCTTTTTAGACTGAAAGTATTGCCCCATGGAAAGAACGCTGGAGTTTTCCATCGCTCCAATGTAGAAGGAGGCCCGGGTCTTTGTACCTACGTGTCCAGGACTAATGGGAGTAGAGCCTCTCGTGTTAAAAGCTGCAGAAATTCAACATGTCCTTTATTTGCGTAGAGGTACACTCTGTTCAATCCTTACGGTAGCAGAATTACAATCTACCAAAGTCATTGTCCACAACAAAGAGCTTACTGAGCTTCCACTGTTTACAACTCTCTTGTTACAACTCCTGTTACCGACTACTCCTCTGTTTAAGACTCTGTTTACTACTACTCCGCTGTCATGTCGCCTCTTATATATACCATTACTGATATTACTAGACGTTTCTGGAATATTCTGTAACAAAGAAGAAATCGACTGTTCTCTATCAATCAAGATGTCACTAGAATGTTCCTTTTACCTCACTTTATCTGTTTTGGCATGCTTTTTATCTCCGCGCTATCTTTATCTGCTTAGGCAAGCTGTGTATCTCCGCCCGGCACTAACTGTCCTTTATGTCTCTGCGACACTAGCAGCGACACTATGCAGAGAGTTGCAGATTAGAAAGAGAAAATTTGAAACAGAGAAACTAGGCGACCAACTAGAATTTATAGGTTGAAAATATAATATATAATGGATAAGAATTCCTCCACTGTAAACCTGTGCGAGTGTTTGCTAATTTTTTTGTATTCAAACACAACCATTTGTAATACGGAAACCTATGTAAACGGAAAATAAATGCCGGAACGATCATGTCCCGTTTTAGAGAGGTTTTACTATATATACGCATTGCATAATGTTGTATCTATTATACAGTTTTATGCCTTCAATAAAATATGTAATGGTATAATGAAACTAGATCTTGGTTAACAAGATGTGGACAGTAAGAAAAATCTGTGGAAGGGAGATCAGAAGTAGTAATGTAAATACAAGGATCAGATTGTTAATCTGGGTCTGAGTGTTTTGCTGCTACACTCTGTCATTGCTGCAACGAGAGTAGTTCCATCTGTAAACATGAGTAGGCACTACTAAAGTCCCTTGGTTATGCAACATTCGTAATATCATGTCTAGCTCATAATGATTATTATCATTTGATGGTCAGACTCGTTGCGGTTTATTCCTTTCTACACATGTCAGGCTTCTGTAACCGGACATTTCAGGTAATATACTTGAGGGAAAACGGGAGAAAGCTAATTTCCCTCCCAAACAGTGCATATTAAACGAGATACTCTAGTACCTACTATTGGCTGCTCACATTTTCCTACATTAGCTGAGGAAATGAATCCTTAAGAATTCTGAGATATCGAGTTCAACTCTTTTCCAGGAATAGTCTTACAAAATAGTCTTACGTTTCAGAACATACAAATATATAACAATATTTATAGTAAAGTTGAAAAATGTAACTAAAATGCCTTGAATTTATTGACGTAACACGCAATAGGGTTGCAGATAGTCTAACAAATAAACTGTAAATGAATTTAAACTAAATTAAAGACCAGAATACTTATTTTTATAGGATGTTGTTTATTCCACAATAAAAGGCAAAGTCACAGTATATCTACTGGCACTAAAGGGACTTCTGATGGACGAAATTCGGTACACCAGCGGCGTTGATATGACAACATCGTTAATGAACAAGGTAATTCTTAAAAAGCATCGTTATGTATATTTATGTTGTATTAAAATTATGACGAACAATATTACACATTTTCTATTAACCAAAATATTGAAAAGAGAAGACATATAATTTAGAAAACATATTATATATGCAAGTCTGCCTTTTCTAAATCCCATTTGGATTTCTGACAATAACGGTTCTGTAATTACACTTAGAGTTTCGTTTATGCTTTTGTATGCAACTTATAGCCTGTATTCAGAAGACTTATACCGCTGTAATTATCACAAACATTTCTTTTACACTTTTTAAATATATTAATAACATGTGCATCGTACCATCTTTTAGGAATTCTATTCTTTTTCCAGCATTTGTTGATAAAATTGAATAGTCTCACATTTAATTTTTCCTCCTCTGTACTTAGTTACTTCTGCCTTTATTCCATCTGGTCCTGGAGCCTTTCTATTGTTCAAATTATTTAAAATGTCTTCTGACAACCAATTAACTAATTTTCAAAGTATATTAGATTTTATGGCCTTTGAGCCATCGTTCAGCGATATTTATTATCCCGCGAGGTACCAGTCTCTGGCTTTTAATGCGAAGAATTTGGTGACCACACTTGCATTGCTTCAGTGTTGTCGAAATTTCTTCCACATTGAAAATGGGCCATGGTTCGAAAAAGACGATAATCTGATTCGGAACCATTTTACCACAACTTGTAAACTGTAAAACATACATAACAACTTACTACAGAGAAAAATGTAGAGCTGCTGAAGGACACAGTTTATGTTCAAATTGTTTGTGGAAAACATTTTCGAGATATTTCCTTTCAATACTTCTAATTTTCAAATACCTACACGTTTATAAAATTTATAAATAGGTATTTGTAGTCCTAACCGTACAAAGAGAATATAGCAGTGACCATCTCAATGCACGGTGTGCACAGTAGGTCGTGCAAGTTTACCGTGCACTCCGTAGCCTTCGGAGCAGTGTCGGAATGCGGATCGTGCAGTTTAACTGCACAAATGACTGTGCAACAATAATAACCGAAGTGTAATATGAAGGATATAAATAGTGTTGTTTCTTTCATTATCATTCAACTATGTACCTTTATTTTAATTAAAAAAACAAATGAACAATAAATTGATAGTTTAAACAAAACGAAAATAATCGACAATCTTCTTACAATACAGCAGCATTAAATTACAGCTCGAGTAAAAGCAATATGCACAACATACTACTCAGAAGTGGAACCTAGATTTATAGATTTTGTTGTCTCTTTTGACACACTAGTTTTTCAAAGCTAGGTATCAAGTTTGTGCAGCAGCTAGTCTAAGTTGACATTTTAAGTTCTGATCCAACAATTGAATTCTGCAGCGGTTTTTGTTTAATTTCATTAGCGAAAATATTTTTCGCATATATATGGATCCCAATATACTCAGAAAACGAGCGGCATTTAATGCATTTCTTGGAAAATGTGAATAGAAATCACTCAAACTAATTCTATTTTGGAATTTATTTTTCATTTGACGATTGCATTGCAAATCCATAAGTTCAAGTTTCAATTCAGATGGAACGTTATCAACATCTACAGAGTAAGGGTCAGCAAAAGTAGGCTCTAATTGCACCACGTCTTGAAACCTTTTCTGAAAATCTTGGTTCAACTCTCTTAATATTTGGACATATTCTTGCAATTCCGTGACCTGAACAAACTGCAGAACTGTTGAGAGCTTTGGGAAATGTCCCAAGTTTTTTGAGGTTGACTCCCTTTCCCATAAGGATTGTTTCATTTTGAATGCTCTGATACTATCACTTTCTATAAAAAGTAAACACCCTTCCCATGAAAGCATAAATGTAGGAGTAGATGTCCTATGTGTCACATTACATTATACAACCCACACAATGTATACGAAAACAAACCTCAAGAGACGAGATAACACTGCTGTCCAATTCCGCGTCTTTTCTCAAACTGAAGTCGCACGGCACTCGTGGCAGTGCACAGTGCTACGTCATCTGCTCTAGCACAAAATAGATCCAGTTGGTGACAGCTGGATTAGAATGGCAGTACTATTACATAGCAAACCACTCATAAAGGATTTGGTTATCACTTAAGCTTAATGTATTTCCATATTTCAACATTCTCTGCAAGATAATATGTAATAAAAATATTTCTACAAATGTTCAAGTCGATTATCATGAAGCATATATCAGAATAAGCCTTTTTAAAAACAGTCTGTATGAAAGCGAGTTATGTGCCAGTGTCATATTTCATAATTTGTTATTCCTTCCATCCAAACCTTGGCAAACATTTGGGATGTTAAAATGCATACCGCTTGAATCTTAATTTCTTGCATGTTATCTGAGAAGAAAAATTCTCTCTAGTAAGAAAAAATACAGTAACTCGAAGCCGTGCAGAAAGATATCTTTTCCAGAACCCTTTCTGACGGATCTGATTCACGGAAACGTTTTTCTAAGTCTACCATTCTTTGAGTGGCTCGTGCTAAATGACCGATTGAAGTTAAACTGTTTCCAACGACGTTTGCCGTATTAGCACTTACAGCTGGAGAGAAGAAAAAAAGGAAGGAAGAAATTGTGGGAATGAAAAAAGGAGATGGCATCTCTTTTTTACTACGCAAAAGTAACTGACTTCTTGTGGGAACTGCTAAAATTTATGACGTCTATTAAATTAGCAATGGTAATGGTATTCAACGTACCGTTTTCAAGCAGAAAGTAGCAGGAGAAAGTGGAATGGAGGTGGACGAAGAGGGTGGGGGATGGTTTAAGCAAGAATTGCGTACTATAACCCATCCATTCTCACATTTCGTTTCAAGTTCATTATGCTGATACTAACTTCTCGGTCCTTCCCCCGCCTCCAACAGTCGCGAAGAGGGAGGCAATTTCGTTAGATTAGAGAGGCAAAATATGCCAAATGAAATACACTATGCTATTCTACGGATAAATTCGGGAAAACAAAACTTTATATGATGCTTTGAGCAGTGCCTCAACGACTTTATGTACCATACATCTCACATTTTCTTTCAAATAAATTGCGCTCATGTTGCCCAATGTTTTAGCACATGACCATATAAACACTCGTCTTGTATCAAAAGATAGGCCACATTAAGAGTGGCTGAAACGTGAAATTATTCTTAAAATATTATCTTCCATCATACGACTTTATCTACCCATTCTTATAAACACTTATTCCATTATCTAATTGAGATAAACGTTTTTTATAAATTACTTAACTAAACACGAATTCCTTGTAGGTACGTTGGCGATGGGGGATAATATTAGGTTTAATTTAATTTACGGCCTAACCTCCATGAGATTGTTTCTTTTCATAGCAAAAAGATAAAGAGGCAAGCAATTACTTCCCAATTGAAAAAAATATAAGCATTCGAAAATTTATATCAATAACAAGAAATGCTCAGCAAATGTTTAACTCGTGAGATGCGACTGACATAAACTGTGAGTCTTAACAAGATCTACATTTGGTATGTATAAAAGTGCATCAATTTGTTAAAAGACTACCGCTAAGCAAAAATCATTCAATATAAAGAGTTATTCAGTGGCCTCTACAAGGAAAGCTAAGATTTACATATTGTCATTAAAGTATTAAATATACATATTCACATATAAATTGTTACAGCCGGTTTACAGAAAATCATATATTTCTAAACAGGTTTTAGGTATATAAAGTGTAACTAGCAGTGCAGATATTTTCTTAAATACAACAGTGTCACATCCTTGGAAATTTGTTATTAAACTTATCGTTTGTATTTTGACTTATGTTATACGCAGACAGACGCATGCATATGCACACAGACCATCTCTCGATCTCCCCCTTCTCTCTCTTTTCAAAATCGTTCCGTTCTTCAGGAAGCTCCGAAACATCTATTTTCGTGAAATATTGCTAATAAAGTTTTGGGTGCCCGCCTGCGTAGCGTAGATGGCAGCGTGTCTGTCTCACGTTCAAAAAGTCCCGAGTTCGAATATCGGTCAGGGTGAGTGTCCTGGGGAAGGTTTCTTCCGCGGTTTCCCATTATCCTTAAAAGACGAATGTCGGGTTAAAAGTACTTACACGTTGTAAGTCGCCATTAAGGTAGTTATCTAATGTGTTTATGAGAACTCCTAAGTGGTTTACCGGTAAAAACACAAGTCAGTTGGAGAATTTAATGTCATGTCGGGACGTTGGGCATCGTAGCTCAAGGGTTAGAGCGGCTGGACGGCAACCAGCAGATCCGTGATTCAAATCCCGCTATAGCATTGAATTTTTCAGTCTGGTTCTATCTTTCCATACTTTAACCTACACACGGCCAGTGTGTAGTGATTAACTATAAAGCACGGGCCTTAAAGTACTTTCACGTTGTAAGTCTGCCATTAAGGTAGTTGTCTCATGCGTTTTTGAGAACTCCTAAATGGTTTACCGGGAAAAATATGAGTCAGTTGGAGAATTTAATGTCATGTCGGCACGGTGGGCATAGTAGCTCAATGGTAGTGCGGCTGGATGGCAGCCAGAAGATTTGTGGTTCTAGTCCCAGCTAGGTATTGGACTTTTCAGTCTGGTTCTAACTTTCCATAATTTAGCCTACACACGGCCAGTGTGAACGAACAATTAATTTCCCCAAATGTCGGATAGTTCTAAGCTCCATGGACCCTCGACACATTTGAGCATCATTTCAGCCATTTCATTCACCATCCGATATGACTTACCGTTGGAGGACGTAAAATTAAAAAAAGGTCGGTATCTGTGTACTGTAGGCTTAGATTCTTCCAGAACACGGCAACTCAATTGTACCAGGTTTCTGTGTCTTCAGATATTAAACGCTTAATGCATTTGACTTAGATATAGACTTATTTGTTATATATTCAGTCCTTGAACATTGCACAGCGGAATTTATTTGTATTACGACGAGACGAACTTTTGCATTTATATGTGAGAAAGCATAACCAATTAAACTTTCAGTACTGTAAAGTACTTTAAGCGCCGGGCTTCAAAGTTTCAATGACTATTAGATCAACTGAAGGAAATTCTTTTTTCATCTTACTCTGTGCCAACTGATTCCTTTTTTAAAGTAGTTTCTTCTGCACTGTTTTTAAAAGTTGCCCCACACGACACAAATATCTTTCAAGGAAACATATTATAAATAAGCTTCCTAAAAACGAATGTTGAATAACTCTAAGCTCCATACCATGGGCCCATTTGAGCATCATTTTACCCATATCATTCATCGTCCGGTGTTTCTTGAAAAGGTAAGGACGTAAATTACAATATATATATATATATAAAGTTGTTTAATGTTCTTAAATTTTAAAGATACATTTTAATTACCCTACCAGTTAGGAGAAATAAAATTTTAAAATTAATTTTCCCTTGCTCTATAATATAGTCAAATTGTAAAGATAACTTTTAATTATCCTAGCAGTTAGGGGAATGTAAGCTTAAACATTAAATTTCTTTGCTTGAGTAATACTGTCTAATGGAATAAAGTTTAGCTTGACCAGAGAATTTCATGTAATCATTTTAATTCAGTTATTTGTGAGAAGATATTCAAAATTTCATCGATTTACACAGTTAAAAACACATTGTATGGAATAATTTTAAACAAAAGTGTGCTGTAAGAGGAAACCCGCAGAAATTAAAGTTTAAAACTTATAGGGCTAAAAGAACATTTATAATTAACAATGCTGTTGCAAAAGCAATTAGATACAGTCCGATCCATATAAACCTGAACCATTCGAATAGGCCATAAATTTTGAACCAGTAATGGGACACATGTGCAGCTTTGGGAGAATATAATACACAATTTGGAGATTACATTACACTATTTATATCTCAGATAAAATATTAGAAGTGTCCTCCATCACCATCTGTACATGTCTGCAATCGTCTCAGCATATTCTCTGAAGTTTTACGGAGATGATATCGAATTGAGATAAGGTAATTTCCAGCAAGATGGAGCAACGTGCCATACATGTAATGATACCATGGAACTTTTCACCAGTTTCTTTGATAATCTAATAATCTCGAAAGGTCTGTAAACCCCGCAGATCCCCTGACCTAACCCCAACGTATTTTTTCTTGTGGGGGTACCTAAAAGCAATGTACAAGAATAGACCATGGTCAATTAATGTTCTGAAGGAATTCATTCAAACCGAAATAAGTAACGTTGCCGAGGATAATCTCCATAAAACTTCAAAGAATATGGTGAGACAAGTGCAAACATGTATAAATGCACATGTATAGGAGAACACTTACAACATTTTCTCCGAGATGTAAATAGTGTAATGTAGTCTCCCAATTGTATATTATACTATCCCAAAGTTGCACTGTGTCCTATTCTTGGTTCAAAGGTTATGGCTTATTGAAATGGTTCAGGTTTATATGAATCTCACTATATAAAGGTGCACTTTAGTCTTTGTTAGGTAAATATTCTTCTCAAATTATGTGTTAATTTTAAGGCAGCCAAAATATTTAGATTTTATTGAAAGTTTATAGGAACCTAGGGTTATGGACAAACATTGAAATAAGTATAAGGTACTTTAAAATGCCGTAAAGTTACACACAAAAAACATAGTAGCAAAGAATGGGGGTTCTAATGTTTAATACTAAAGTACACATTTATGCATGTTGAAATTTTTTGGATTCTTTTACAAAGTTGTATCGGTAATCTAAAGTCATTTCTGGGCGAACAGTTAAGTTGGCTTATGTAGTTAGCAGGAAAAGGTTTGTATTGAAGTATAGAATGGATGTACCAGAATTTGCATTGGAAAGATAAAGTTTAATGATAGGGACAAAAAATATTGTGCATTGTTCTAATTTGTGCAATATTCTTGTATAAAGCTCAAAATGTGCTGAAATATGATTCCTACGAATGGAAAAACAAGAGAGTAGTAATTGAATGTTTGCAACGAATAATGGTTAGAGTCGGTATAGAGTTCGTTTTTGCAATTAATGAATTTTGACCGAAAAGAACACCACCAGCTTGCGCGTGCGTGACGTAGAGGGGGAAAAAAGCAGTGGCAAGGAAGAAGTAGAAATGGATACCGATCAGTTGGATAATTATTTGCCGGGGAAAGGTCACGGTGGAGTTATAGGTTGTAGGGATAAGGTGTCATTAGAACCTAAGCTCTCGACTGGCGTCTGCCAAAGTTGGTAGGAGAAAAAACAAGCGACGGGGGTATCTTAGTCATGGTTGCTTTAACATCGCAACTCAGGTCCAATAACATTCTGATCTGCGGGATGAAAGCTGTAATAACTTGACAGCAGCAAAAGTTATCAGAGCGATGATGGAACGTATCCCTCTCTGCGGTCAAGAATTTCGATACTATGCGGACATAGCTTCTGCAAGTTTACCTCGGAATCCGATATTCCCATATTAATAACAAGCAGCCTTTATTAACCGTTCCGATGGTCTGTAGCTTGCCTTGCCATCGGCTCCTCTTTGCGGAGTCCCTGCTACAAAAATCTGATGCGGTACACTAACATAGCTTACTCCATTACAAATTTATTATAACTAGAAATAATAGCATAACCTCAGTTATACGCTTTAAAAAATAAACATTAAAACGTAAAAGCTAATTTTATTATGGAGGCTATTTCATTAGATTATTATTCAGATTGTGTATATATTAATACCATAAATACATGAGGTATAACACATATTATAACACATAATTATTTTATATTGCAAATAAATTAATAACCTGAGCCACTTTATCTTCATAGCAAACACAAAAATTCTTAAAATTTGATATCTAAATTTATATATCAGAGTTCATTACTTAGATGTAGATATTTTTTACATGAAAAGGATCTAAATTAAAAATGGCAAGGTTAATAATTGCTTTTTCATAAACTAATACGTATTGACGCTACAAACTAATAGATTGTTTGGAAAAATAGAGCCAGACTGAAAAATAAAATGCCATAGCCGGGATTTGAACCACGGATCTTCTAGTTGCGTCCAGCCGCCGTACCCCCAGAGCTACTATGCCCAGCGTGCCAACATGACATTAAATTCTCCAACTGAGTCGTGTTTTCCTCGGTAAACCACTTAGGATTTCTAATAAACACATGAGAATCATGTAGCTCAAGGGTTAGAGCGGCTGGACGGCAACCAGAAGATCCGTGGTTGAAATTGCGGCTATGGCATTGCACTTTTCAGTCTTTCCATATTTTAGCCTATACACGGCCAGTGTGAAGGAACAATTAATTTCCACTAATTCACCTAATAGCAATTAACTATATAGCCCGGGCCTTAAAGTACTTACATGTTGTAAGTCTCCATTAAGGTGGTTGTCTCATGTGTTTATGACAACTCCTAAGTGGTTTACCGGGAAAAACACGAGTCAGTTGGAGAATTGAATGTCATTTCGGCACGTTGGCCATAGTAGCTCAAGGGTTAGAGCGGCTGGACGGCAACCAGAAGATCCGTAGTTGAAATCCCGGCTATTGCATCACATTTTTCAGTCTGACTCCATATTTCCATAGTTTAGCCTACACAAGGCCAGTATGAAAGATCAATTAATTCACATTAATTGACCTAATAGTGGTTAACTATAAAACCCGGGCCTTAAAGTACTTACATGTTTAAGTCGCCATTAAGGTGGTTGTCTCATGTGTTTATGAGAACTACTAAGTGGTTTACCGGGAAAAAGACGAGTAAATTGGAGAATTTAATGTCATCTCGGCACGTTGGCCATAGTAGCTCAAGGGTTAGAGCGGCTGGACGCAACCAGAAGATCCATGGTTCAAATCCCGGCTATGGCATTGCATTTGTCAGTTTGACTATCTTTCCATACTTGGGCCTTAAAGTACTTACATGTTGTAAGTCGCCATTAAGGTGGTTGTCTCATGTGTTTGTGAGAACTACTAAGGTTTACGGGGGAAAACACGAGTCAGTTGGAGAATTTAATGTCATGTCGGCACGTTGGCCATAGTAGCTCAAGGGTTAGAGCGGCTGGACGGCAACCAGAAGATCCGTAGTTCAAATCCCGGCTAAGGCATCGCATTTTTCAGCCTGACTCTATCTTTCCTTACTTTAGCCTACACACGACCAGTGTGAAAGAACAATTAATTCATATAAAATTTTTTATTGTCATTTCGCCTTCTCTTTTCTTTCTAGATGTTTCTATTCCTGTTCGTCCTCCTTCGTACATATGAATGTATTTTGTAATGAAAATTGTGATTGGACTTATGCCTTTATGTTTATACCAATAAAGGAATTCATAATTAAACAGGCAATAAAATATAAGTTACCTGTATGACAGTAATGACACTCATAGTACTAATATACAGAGTGTCCCAAAATTAGACCGAAACACTTTGGGAGCTGATATATAATATCTACTATCTACTTCTACTGCCCACTGTATAAGTTAACTAATGTGAGAACATATGCTTCAAAACCCAATGTACCTCTATGTACCTATGTACCTCTATGTACCCATATGTACCTCTAAAAGTATCTTCGACATAGAGATATAACACAAATTGTTGACTTAAACCATGGAATTTGCGAAATAACAGAAACGAAAATATGAACATTTCCACTAGTAAAATGCTAAGAATATATAATAAAGCAGCGTATTGAGTGCACCATTACAAGCAAAATAAAGAACATAAAAGCACGTGTATACTAAATCGAATGTGGTATCGCCGCAAAAAAATCTCATTATGTTTCATGCGAGGTTATAATATGTATAGTCAACTGTTTGCTGGTAGATGCACATTTTGTGAATAATGCCTTACATTTCAGCAGAAGCTTGAGGAACAAAGGTTGCAACCTTTTGAAATACACACAATGAACTCTACTCCACAATACTTCCCGCTGGTGAGCGAGTCACTTGTTTTCAATTATAATTCTTCCCCTTCGACCCAATTACCAACATTTGCTTCTCTAGGAGACCGGAGCTTTAAAGAAGCCCTTGCGGAGAAAAAGTAAGGTTCTTAGTAGAAGTTGTGTCCTCTCATATTAAAAATGTGCAAAGTGGAAATGAACTACTAAAGCTTCAATCAAGAGACAGGGCCTCGTATAATCAGAGTTCGATTTAATTGATGAAGTTCATCAATGGCATATTACAAATTTGAGGTGTCATGTTATGTTTGAAAAGCGGAAATGAAACTTCTTTTCTAAGAACGTCTATGTTACAATTTTTATTGAGTATTTACAGTAGAGACTATACAACGAAAGGGAATACTTTGCACACAGAAATCTACATAAACCTATTACGTGTAGGAAAAACAGAAGGCTAGTGACCGCAAACTAGGGTTTCCAGATTTCCAAGGGAAAAAAGGGAATGACTCATTTTATAACAATTTAGTAAACTAAAAAAAAATTGGCAAATACATATTATGCTGATTACATATTACACAGTAAACTATACACATTATTAACCTACCAAATGCTCTTGAATCTGACATGCTACATTTGATTGTACTTCCTTGAATTCTTGGCATTTTTTAATAACTCCACATCACATTTTGCAGAATTATAAAATTTTGAACATGATTTATTCGCATAGTTCACTGTCACCCGGAGCTCTGCGTCATTCTTTCACTGCATGATACACTAAACCAGGTTCACACGCTGTGATATTATCATATTCTTGTTTATTGTTCAAATTAACAAAATAATTCGAAAGTTTATATCCAACTTCATCATTACATTTTTGCTTGTTTAGATGCCCCTTAAAAATTACATAGTTCACCATGTGAAATGCTGAAATCTTTCCTGCATGTGGTACAAAATGTCCGATTCTCGTCCGATCCGGCTTTGCCCACGGAAATATATCTTCCCATTTCTTGAGATATGTTTGATGATGTTTTGCCTTCAATTGTTTCCGTGGAGGAGTCTTTGATGGATCGTCTTCTCCCTCAAACATTTTCCAGCTATCGTTGTACACGATCACCAACAATTTAGGCTTAGATTCCAAAAACCACGCTTAAAATAGATTACAACATAAAGTAGAACGGTAACGGAAGTGGAACTGAAAGCAACTGAAAGACAAAATCAGAGAGACAAATTCGTTTATTATCGCTGGCATGAACTTGCTGCTCTGCTCTACATGAAAGCACACACATGTACTACGTTGATTTAGAAGGCACTTCTGTTGCCAGCATTAAAAAATGAAACAACACTAAGTGCCATTTTCCAAAGATTACATGAACTTTATGATAATACTTAAGTCATATGTAATTCAATAATTCGCAGTAGGCAAATGAAAACGGAGAATTGCGTACTGCGGGTAAATAATAAACGGAGGAACAAAATTTGGGAGAAAAAAAACGGAGCATCTGGCAACCCTACCGTAAGCAGACAGACCAGAGAGAAGCACGGAATTTCCTAAAAGTTCGAATCTGGATAAGCCGTCTCCTATTGGAGTTAAAATAGGTCAATGGATTACCTATCAACCAAGTAGCCCTCTGTGCCCGTCTCTTCAACACCAGGCTCCTCGAAACCTAGAAGCGTGCCTTAAAGGTAAGATGAAAGAGGAGTGATGGAAAGGAGATTGTGGCATATGAATACTTACTTCAGCATTGGCCTACCGACCCGGGATAACTGTAAAATATAAAATCAGTAAGCGAGACAATAGAAACCGGGACCTCCCGACTGAGGTACATCAGTAAATAAAGTAAGTAATCCCCAAAAACTGTAATGTCTGAATTTGATTTTCAATAGATGTTTCGAAGACCTCCGAAAAGATATGACAGGATTTACAGTTCAAATTATAATATTTGATCTGAATGGAATAATAGGTAAAATTAATGCAAAATCTACATCAAAAATCAACAAAATAATAGCAATTAAAAGAATCGTACATGCGTGTGCTTCTTGTTGTATTTATATATCTGTGTGTTTGAAAGATAACCTATAAAAATAATCAAAGAACACGAGACATCCAATAAGCTAACATTTTTTTTTTATTTTAAGAATACGTATTTATAAAGACTATAGCTTCAATTAACTGGAAATAACTGGGAAGTACTATTCCTTCTGAATTACTTATTGTAACTGACAAACGGTACGAAGTAGACAAAATGTAGCTGCATAGAAATTACATATTTAATTAACATCTGATTCATCTACATTACACTGACTTCATTGACAACTATTTCTGAAACATTCTTTGTTATTGGCTTTAATTCGCAAATACTTATACTGTTCATACCCATAAGTCATTTTCTTTCATTTTTTCTTTGTTTCCCTTGTGATTATAAAATAGTATGGAGTTTCAAAAATCTTATATAGCCACATGCACTTTAAAAATGAGTAATTAGAGTCAATATGGATTAATAAGCTTAGGAGTATTACTTACTAAGAATAGTTTATAGTACAGACAGTAGAGAAAGGATGTAAGTGTAACTCATACATTAGTAACACTTAAATATTAGTGATCAAACATTTGTATCTGTTTCTTATATTTATTACCATGATAACACTATTGATTCGAATGGTTCCTAATTAAGGTATAATAATCGTGAGCTATAGTGGCTTGATATAAATTAAAAAACTAATTACCCAATGTTTCTCAGTTCCTGAATCCACAGGCTAGCCAAGGCCGTTGATTTTTCCTAAATTAGAAGTATGTAATCTAAAAATTAGAATCACCAAAAGCAATACACGTAATATTATTTTAAAACAGTGCCGGAAACCCTTGGAAACTGCATGAAACTAATATATTTGCTACCTTCTGGCGTATCAATAGCTTAACAGGTTAAAATAGTTGTTTCTAAATTAAGAATCAGAAACGATAATTACTGAAATGCTAAGCGGATAAATCTGTGGCAAAAACTGCCAATGTTTTGATAATCCTAGCGCGGTCTTTAAATATTACGGACTACCGATAATCAATAACAGTAGAACTTTGTGTAAGACTAAAATAATGCTAATAATAGAATAATAATACTAAATATACTCTCGCGGCTCTGGGCATAAACGTTTCGGCACAAACAGACAATAGACGGCGGATAATGTTTCACGAGCTTGCATAAGCAGTTAACGATAGCGCGGCGAGTGTTCACAAAGTCGGCAAACAATGTTACCTCTGACAAAAGACTTGCCGGCACAGATAGGATTTCATGTCTGGAAGTTTCTAAAGATATCTCGATTGACGGAGAATGGTTGTTTTTCTTGTTTGCTCAGGAAGTTTCTCGAGTTATTGACGATATATAAAAGGGATTGCGACACGCCAGCAGGACAGTTGTAAACAGCGTTAGTTGTGTAAAAAGAGTGTTGTAAAGAGAGCTGAACTGTACGCAGTTATAATCGACCTTGGAAGATTTTGTTGTTGTGTGATGTAATGTTGTTACGTGAGAATTGAGCAGTGTATTTCGACGAAAATAAGGAGATTTTTAATTTCTGCAACTCGGCCTTTTAATTTTACGAACCCATAAAGTCACAACACTAATTTTAGAAGTATATGCTCTCTTACCAACATTAATCTCGCATATTCCATGGCTACCCTTAATATCACATAGTTATTTGCAGCTTAAACACACATTCCTTCTGTGATTTGCTTAATTCTAAGAAGTATTTTGCCTTATTACTTTTGAGAAGTTTGAACACAGATATATTTTCAGGCAACTCATATTTTTGAATGTACTGAACTACATGTACTGGAACCTTGAGCTAATAGATTTCTATATTGCATTACTAATTGCTTATCCTGGCTTGTGCCTCTTAAAACTGTTTCTTATATAATTAACTGATTTTAAAATATCCACAACACTTATTTCAATTGTTTATGCATTTTAATATCATTCCTTATGAAATTATTGATCTCACAAATCAGCATTTAAGATACCAACACTCTAATTAGCTCTGTTAAATATGGAAGGTCCTATACTTGTAAAATTTGGGATTTATGAGCTTATAGTACAGGAAATCTATTGCCTTCTAAACCTTTGTACAATTTGTTAGTTCCTCATAAATTCCTCTATTTTCTTTCGTCATGTTCTTGTGTTTGTTAGATCACTAGCATTTTAAATGTTATTTGCAGCGAAACTGGGCCACAAAGTTCTAAACTTATATATGAGTTTAATGTTTTCCTTTAGAATCCCTTTTCTGTGCCATCGACCTGAGAAAGAGTAGCAAGTGTTCAAAGTGGAGAGAAATTAGTAGCAGCACGTTTTTTCAAGTTTCTTTTGCCACATGTTACCTTCTTGTGAAACCACGCCCTCTTCTTTTCAAACACTCTGAGAATAAGGACCTTTTTCAACTTAAAGGACTAGAAGTACTCTTGCTGAAAGCACTACTAGGTGTTGAATTGACTTAAAGTGTTTGCATTAATTTTTTTTTAACTTTATAAGTAGTTTAAACACCTAATAATCTTTATGCGTGCCTGTTATAGTTAGCACGTCCTCATTTTAAACATGTCTAGTACATTGAGTTATGCCTAGGTATATAATGTAAGTTATACGATGTTACAAAACTCAAACGAAAACCTGCAAGGACTGAAAAGAAATTGTATTGGAAATCTAGTGATGTACCTAGGATATTTATTTTTTTACACAAACACTGAAGTTGTGTAATGTTACTAGAGAATTCCTACTGACAAATAAAGTTAACAAACTAATTGCACTTAGAAACAACACTCCAAGATAGTTGTTTTTTCACAAGTTCACAAAAAATACTTTTGTCGTGTTCTAAAATCTATGAAATTTGTTTCCTTCTGTGTAAAAGTGCTTGGTGGAGGCAATTCACCACCATACCTCCACTTTAATATGGGAAATCGTGTATCAGATGGAGTAGCAAAGCTACAACATTAGCGCTGTCACTAGCTTGCCCTGCTGTCAATCTAGTGATGCTGGTCTCAAACGCTGCACTAGATGTTAAACATTTTTCCTTTTTATGTTTTGTTAACTTCATTCTTTCACTTCGTCTACAATACTGAATTTTATACTTTGTATATATATATACCAGACATGCTTTGAGTTTGTTCGACAGTCGTCTTCAAATCCGTATTCGTCATTTTGGACAACGTGGTTTTGTTTTGATAGGTTAAGGCAAAGGAATGGGAAGCTTTTAGTATGGTTGAAGAAGGATCTATAAAATTGGTAGCAAGAGTGAAGTGTGGTAGTCACATTGGCGTAACGAGATTTCAAAAATAATGTACTGCAGACCTATTATGGGTAGTACTCGTTTTAGTAAGATCAGGTTTTGTAGCGCCTCAAGACACATCTCAAACATAGTGATCCAACCACTCACCCCCACACAATGTCTCACGCTAGTTTAATCCTGCTGTAAATAACAAGGCGGAGCTGACTCAACTCGCCACGTGTTAAGTGGCGAGTTGAGTTTTGCAACACTAGCTGCATATATAGCAGCGCTAACTTCTAGACAATAAATACAATTGCGTTACACATTAATTTATTAAATCTTATGAGTTGGAATATTTATAGAATCATGCAGTAGCATTATGGTTACCCTTAATTGGATTCCTCCGAAAAAAATTTATATGACGCAGACATTTACATCTCGACATCACAATATCTTCTCTGTCCACTGTAACACTTTCAGCCCTCGCTTTTGAAATGTCAATCCAATATATATCAACAACAGATGGAGAGTAATTCGTGAAAAATTGGCACATCTGTGTCAGAATTTACTGCATGCAAACCTTATTTGGAGTCGGCGGTTCATTTCTGGAAAAAAAAATCATGAACTGTACTGCGTATGGCACTTTTCGTAAAATCGTCGTATTTCTTCACACGTTGTTTGCATTTACGCGACTTCTCGGTGTTCTTAGAGCTCCGGATGCTTGCGGCTCCATTCTAACACTATGCACACTACTTCCGGAAACACCGAGCAGATCACCAGTTTCTTTCTCAATGTTTTTATAGACGATTGCGGGTTTCTTTAAGCACCACAAAACAATGGGTAATCATTCGCATCTCGCAACTTTTTAAAAGTTTGCCTCGATTGTGTTTCATTTCGGCTGAAGCAGCGGCTTGCTCCGTAATGAAAAGGTTACTGGATTTAAATTGCATATACACAAGTGTTCTTGGGTTTGTGAGGTACACGAGATGTACAGGAAATAGAGTGTTAAATATCAGAAGCAACTCCACACTATAAACAATAACATCTTAATTAGTATTCAACTCGATACAGACCTCGTTGCGACAGAGCTAACTGGTATAGGAATGCAAAAATATTAGATTATATTATAGCAGAGTCATTTAATAATTGTTAAATAAAATTTTAATTTAAGATAATAAGTTAAAGGTGTGTATGATTTCATCTGTATTCTGTGCAATCTTTATATAGCATACAATGATATATATATATATATATATATATATATATATATATATCTGTTGTAAATATTCCTTTCAGGACTCAGAGCCCAGAACACATCTTTGTGGCATGTGAAGCAGAAAGATAAAATGTGAGGCTATTTACGTTTATAACAATCCAAGCATTCGCATACTTTTCTCCCTCCTAAATTAGCTCTCGCAGAGCAGTGATCAGTTAACTACTTTCGGTACTGCACCTAAAGGAGGGGTTTATCGTACGCATGCAAATAAAAGAAAACGCCCATTAACTTTGATAAACCAATCAACAGCTTAACAGCTTTCTGTCCTAATATCTCTGTCTCTCACCCCACCCAGATGTTTACAGCAGGATTGAACTAGGTTGAGACAGATTATAAAGATTTTTAAAAATTCCTTTTTTCTTCCGACGATCTCAAATATTTATATTTTGTGATATATGTAACTACTGAAGACAGTAATACAAAGAGTACTCTCGTGCTGCTCGAATGGTCACCATGGATTTATTTTTGCTAATAAATACCTCTCAGATAACGCACTGCTTACTCCATGTGGAGTGAACATCTATCTGTCATTTGTGATTCCTGCGAATTCCATTGGCTGAAGTGATGCGCTCATTGTTGTTTAGCACAGATCCGAGAAGCGCAATAATTCCCCTCTCACTCTTACCAGAATAATCAGCGCTTTATCTCAGCGGTACCTATTACCAAAGATAAATAATCCATGGTACTACATGGCAAAGCGAGGAAGCCTATCGGAAAATATTCGCAACACAGAGATGTTTACCTCAGCTTATCGCACATACACATCGAGTCAAATCTCTGTTACATATAACCTTGCCCCGCTGATATGTATCAGTCCGCGTGCAACTACCTACCCCCTCACCCTAATTGGCTAATGCTTTCGTGCCATAGCCCATAGGCGGTGTCATCTCGTCACATTGAAACCTGCATTAAGCGTCATAATAATTGACAGGAAGTAGATAAAATCATCCAAATAAGAATATGAAGGCATGCAAAAGTAATGTAGTTTATAATGAAACTGAGCAGGTTGAAACTGACTGAATGAGCAATGTAACTCGAATAAGTTTATAATGAAAGGCCTTCGGCCTTTTCCACTGTGATTTTTTAAACTAGCACATATACGTTGCAAAAATACTTGTCTTTCAGTTTTAAGAGTCGTTTCACGCCATACTTGTCGTGTTTCCTTCATTCATCCAAGTCTCGTCAAGGTAGTATATTTTGCGATTTGTATCTCGGTACAGTCTGATTGTCCTTAAATAACGTCTTCGCCAAGCAGCAATATCGCCCCTGGAGTGGTAAGTTTTCTTGTTGTCTCAATTTCATGTCGCAATGTTCCTACGCATCTAACACACTTGTAAGTTCAGAGCACAGCTGTTCGACTTCTCTCACTGCCAAAGACGGATTCTTCTCTGTGAGTGCATTAAACACATGCACCACAATTCTTAAACGTTTTCCCTTGTGATGCTTCAGCGAAAAGCTGGCGCTAGACTCTGCCATTATACATATAATAAGTATACGCGCAATAAACGCTCAATAAAATAGTTTAGCTCTCGCACTCGGCATAGCACACCGTCGAATGACGATATATGACTAATCCAGTTCAAAACAAGGTCAGTGATAAAAGTCATATAAACAAATATATCATCACTACCGCTAAATCACGTGCTATGATTCCATGTACTGGAGAGCAAAGGAACCTCCTCTTTACTTCGATTAAGAATTAACATGCATTTCAGATAAATAAACTCTGTTGCGTAATATATTTCATTAATACAGTTGCAAAAATATAAATTTGACTATTCTCTTCCAACATATAAATACATGTTAAATAACGAACTAATTTTTACCGCACAATAGTCTGCACCACAACAGCAGCCAATGAGATGTGATAAGGTCACGTGACTGCTAAGAGATACGGGGCAAGCTTAACAAGGATTAGTGTATGTATACTCTGTTCAGATATAATCATGTCTTCTGGACAGCAATGTGCCATATATCGGCAGGCGCGAGAAAACATATATAGACACAAGCAGCTTCCAATCTCTCTATTTGTGTTTCGAACTTACTGTACATCAACTTACTAATATTTCACTCTTCTGATCGACCAGATAAGACCAGATAAGGGTCAATCACAGTGCTGGTCACCTGAAGGTGAATATGTTAAACGCTCTGTCCAGTATGTGTGTGTGTGTGTATGTGTGTAGTGTTTAACGCCCGCTTTTACTACATACGGCACCGCAGGCGGTGACACTGGTGATGCATGAGATGAAGATGGAGCACCGGTGGAATGAGATGGCGGGGGAAACCGGAGGTCCCGGAGAAAACCCGCCCCAGCGCCGTGTTTTCCACCACAAATCTCACTTTGCGCTCGCCTGGGATCGAACCCGTGTCGCCTTGGTGAGAGCCAAGCAGTCTAACCACTGAGCCACGGCGCGGCCTACTCTGTCCAGTAATAATCGTTCGAGTAGCACGGCAATAACAACATTACTTTAAAAATTATGGTACTTACTTTACTTTGAGCTGTTGTCCATTAAAGAAAATAGTGTTCAGTAGAGCTAAAGCTAGAGGTCCTGGAGATTACATCCTTCACCGGTTTACCTTCATCTTGATATCCGTAAACACTATCCTAAACACTGTTGAACCACGTTCCATGTTTGTATACCACTCAAAGGACCGGATGAATGGCTAAAGGCTGGGAACTATTCAGATATCGCAAAGGGAACTAATTTGCCTCGGCATTTGCCGTGTGAAATTGATCAAACGAGAAGTCTAAATAAGGAGTACTATTTAGACTGAATGCGGCAGTTTACTAATAACTTCCAGCTGAGTTACGTGAACACTTAGCAAACAATGTTAGCTAACATTGCTAAGTTCAGATTCTTTACCAGTTGTTACAGTTCTGTTTTGCAATATTATGTAAAGTATTATATTTTCAATAATAATATTACTAGCTTTGGACTTATCTAGATAAAATTAAGACACCTATAGAATCTACCCATTTCACAATTGAGATACAGTTTAACTATTGTTTAAATAAATATAATCAACTGTTAATAAAATACTAAATTAGCAGATACATCTACGTCCACTAGCTGTCCTTGTGTTATTTAGTGTCGTGCTGTTTACGTGCAGGTAACTCTGAATATCTATAAAGAAGGCAAATGACGATCGCAGATAAATTAACAGATGCTACGGAGGTGATAAAAGAGACAAATGCTAGCGAGGCCATACTAATGTGGGATAAGCTGGTTCAAGCATATCGTTTCATAGCAGTACGACGCTGTGAGAGTGGGATTATCCAAATAAAACCATGTACCTGCCTATATTACAGTGATTCTGGTAATGCATCTATATACACGGAGTCACAAATCTACTGTGGTAGCTCAAAACGATGATTCTGAAATGGATATTTTACTTTAGTGAAAAGAACTAATGCAAAGGCTACCGAACATGATGGCTTAGGCGGTTTCGTCTCTGGTCCGCATTCAGGAGGTCCTGAAGCGATTCCCATGGCTCATGGTATTTTTCGGGGTTTACCTGGGTCGCCAGGAGAATGCTCTGTAGGTTATTATATCACCTACATTGCTTCTCCAGTATCATTTCACATCATCTCTCATCTGGTGGTCTCTTTCAGCGTACATATGTTGGCGGGGCTGCATCGCGAGATTATATGTCTTTGTAAAATTTCCTTTTCCGGTAGGATGGTCTTTGGTCTCCAAACCCGGCCAAGTGAGACCATTTTGTGATCACAGTAGGGTAGAATGCCCGTTGTACCGACATACCGGGGAGTTTCCAACTGGTAATAGTAGGGAGCCCGCCCTCTGGCTCATTGGGATGGCCGCCCTCTGTCTCCTCTCACCTCATCCTTCCTTCAGGTGTGTCATTGGAGGCATAGGCACATACACCAAGTTTGGGATTTCGTTGCGCAGTCCATTCCAGTTCAATGCGAAAGCTGCAAGGTGTAACCGCAGTGTCAGCAGCGATTAGGAGACGGCGAATTAATCGAAATCAAATAATTAAAAAGGAAGATAAATGAATAAAAATGCTTTGCCAAACTAATATAAAAAATTTTTAATTCATAAACTATGATTAATTTTAAACTAAATATTTAAATCATTTGCGTAATATACGAATATCCAAATTGCATTAAAATTATGATTTGAAAAACTGCATATTATAAAACTTTGGAAAATTCAGTTTGCGTTCCCTTACGTCTAGCGCCAAGAACACTCGCAAATGTGCGAGAGAGAGAGAGAGAGAGAGAGAGAGAGAGAGAGAGAGAGAGAGAGAGAGAGAGAGAGAGAGAGAGAGAGAGAGAGAGAGAGAGAGAGAGGAACTATAAATAGAGTGGGGACAACAAGATGCCAGCGCTGAATGCGCTAACACATCAGGTTCGCTACAAGTGAGAACTCTTCCTATTTGAAACACATAAGCAGTGTAGCAAATGTGTACATATACTATTGAAGTCGTAACAGTGGCGTAATTACCCAAATTTACTTTGGCTTATTAGAGAAGACCATGTGCTTTGAGAGTATAAGAGTACCATCTCAAGTGTTCTCCAAACGTCCCTCTATAACTCCTTAAAGTTCTTCGGTCTAATTCTGAAACATCCTGTAAAAACAATCACGATATGAGACGTATATCCTGAATTTTCTCGGAATGTTTTCAGAAGTCCCTTTCATTCTGTCTAACTTTGAAGTAAATGTGTAAACCGTAACAGAGAGCTAAAATTTACTTCTGTGGAGAGAACCAATTCCGAAATATTTCTTGTTAATTTTTTAACCGTCCTGTACAGGAATACATAAATTATTTTCTTCCTCTTTTTCTTCATTTTTATCTCTTGTCAATGCAAACAGAATGGCATTGAAAATGCATAACACAGCTACTATAGCTACTTGACTAATGTTTAAAACGCCTACTGTGTTCTCATATTCCCCCTGCAAGGATAACAAGATTAAAATAAGATTATACAATATCTAGAAAATTTTATGTCCATTAACATGGAGCACATAGAGGAATAAAGGTTTGTAAAAACAGTTTTTAAAGATTAGGGAATGTCATGTAGGTGCAACATATTTTTACCAGAATCGCTGATGGAAGTTTCAAAATGGCACAATAGGATAATCTGTTGTGCATATATTGATTATAGTATATTTTTTTCAGAAATAAGGACTTGTTTGTACTTCCCAAATATTTGACTCAAAAGCATACTGTTAAATAAAAATGAATCAAGGCCTGATCATGCAGGTTTGCTAAATTGAAACAAACATGATATGCTTGATCAGTTTCAGAATATAAGAATTGCATTCCTCATTCTCAACATAGAATTAAGTGAAAAATATTGCTTAAAACTTTTTCATTACACTTCCAGATTTTTTGCCTATTAATTTGTATTACGTAAACACAGAGCGCCGCAGGGGCAATGGGGGAGAATGAAAATAGTTGCAACTTGTTGACGCTGTGAAACACAAATATTGTGCTTAGAAAGCTCCAGGGCATCTTTAATTATGGTGTCAGGATAACATGAAGAAGAGGGAAAATAAATCAGTAAGACTTTATTTTGTTGCATGCTGATGGAGATGATGATAGTAACGTTAAATGGTAATCCCTTGCCACAGAATCTTTCAAATGTGTTTATTTTACGCTAAGCTATCTTCATTTGGCACGAGAAAAGATACACTACTTCGAGCAGCATTGTATTCTTTAAAATAAAGCTGTCTGAAGCGAAAAATACATTAGTTAATTGATGGAAATTAATCATTTCTCCACACTAGTCGTATATAGGCCAAGATATTTGATGGATAGAGTCAACATGAAAAATTCAATGCCACGGATCTCCTGGTTTCCGTCCAGTCGCTCTTAACATTTGAGCTACCATGGCCAACTGTTATTAGAGGTTAAAAGTGTTAAACGTATGGTTTCAACGACCTCATACAAAATATTATACATATATAAACATAATGTGTTGTGTTTAACATATACAGAGCAATCTGTCAACAGTACATTGCAGTTTTTCTCCTAGATATTGTTGATCTTTTAAGCAGCCACAAAATTATTTTTATTCTGATCCACGTAAATGATATAATAGAATACAGTAAAACTATATATAGATGCGAAATTGTTTACTGAAAAGATTAATACTTTCATAAATAGCAGGGAGATTAACACCTAACTGCTTTAAGCAATTTCATTTTTTTATAATGTAAATAGCGTGTTTGTAATTCTGTCAGTACAAAGTAAGTATTACCCAGGAAAATTATGAGTTGAAGCAAGGAATTTAGTTAGATGCATAAGTAGCTACGGCAACTACATTCATACATACATTCATTATAAAATGAGAACAAGGGAAATGTTTTACAAAATGGCAAATTTATTACTTTTGTTTTAAATACGAACAAGATTTGCCAGCAAAAGTAGTGTCTTTCGTGTCCCAAACTTTCACAATTTTATTTTTTATGTTATAGAACTATCATACTTTAAATGCCTACTGGCAGTCTGTAGCATTTAAAAAAATTTACAGGCTGCTCATTCTGATTACGGAAATCGTTACTTCAAGCCAATTGTATAGCAGATATAATGTGCTTCAGTGATAAACAGTCTCTCATGCTAATATTCGGATATAGTTTAATTCTACAATCCAAGCAATCTCAAAAGCTTCAAGAATCTTTTTAGCCTCCATTAAATTTATCAGCTCACTTAATTTCGTTAGTATATTCGCACAGCGACCCATGCATACGCTGAAAACCTCCATAGTTCACTACTGTAGCAACCCGCAGCAGACTCAACAAAGATGGTGATACTGGAGATGATGTCAAGTTATGGTCGTTAAAAATAGGGTTTTTGCTTCAACATCTGGTCGTACTTCGAGTTAATGCTCAGACAAAAATATTCCACTACGTATATTACACAAAAATTCCACCTAACTTCAACGCCCGTTAAAATGAAAGGTAGATAGATAAAGTGTGTCTACGTTTTGCAGTCCAACATAACTGTCTGCGAACTCATTAATCGGTTACAGTGAACGTCATGCAGATTAAATTTGAAACAGCATTTATTAAATGCACAAATTAGTTGAATTAAAATACTTCAATCATAAATTTACTTTTTCTGGTTTAACTCAGGCTTATTTCACAGCTAAGGGCTGTGGTAATAAAACGCAGAATTCATTCTTAGTCTTTTATTTAAGTTTGAGTTTTAATAATTTTATAAGCTTAGCTACTCTCGTACATTGCATTTGCATATCTAGCTTTGTTATGTCTGGAAGCACTTATTACTGTAACTTTTATTGTTGCTATATGTATAATTTAACAAAAAATGTACTAGCTTTAGGGAAATATAAATACATTATGGCATTACAGAGATGCTTACCCACCAGGTATGACGAGCGGAATTTTGTTGATTAGGTGGTGTTTATTACACCTCATTAAAAAGTTTGAATAATATAATCATCTCCATCGATAAAATCTCTCAGTATCTGATTAAAATACGATTTCCATATACAGTAACAAGCACATTTACATGAACAGTCAGAGAAAAAATATAATATAAAAGTACATTCATGCCTGTAAGGTAATACATATCAAGAACTAAATCACACTGCCGAATATATTGATATTTTTATTTATATTTCTGGGAAATAAAGCATTATTCATCACTAATATAAAACAAATAAACTGAAGGGATTATGCCTGTTATCAAATTTTAATAGAGAAAATTTTAAGTGGGGACGTATGCAAATATTCAGGGTCTTACATAAATAGCCATAACATCCAAAGTTCTCAAGTAAGAGAAGTGAAACTTATTATGCTCACTTAAGATTATACAGTTAATATGCACAATGTTTTTCGTAATTTTACACTGTTTATAACTAATGCTACACTTTTTTGCTATATGCAGAGATATTTACAAACTTAAGACCTTTTTGCAAAATTCACATATGCTATCTTTATGAAAATTGGTATGTTATTTTAAAACACACTAAAAATGAATTTGTTGGATTTAGATCTCTTATTGAAGCTGTATAGAATTAAAAAATGTTAATCATATGCATCCTTTAAAAATTAAAATAATTTAAAATAATTAAAATATTTTTTATCATCACATTCCATTTGGAGCTTAATCTTAAACTCTAGAACCAACAAAATGTTCATTGGGGCATAAGAAAGCTCTGTGCTAAATTGCATCACTGTAGACGAAGTAGTTCAAGAGAAAAATGGGTTGAAGTTGTAGACAATGCAAGTTATGGGGAAAGGCAATTAAAAATACAATAAGTATTATTCAGTTTGCCTTTCAATTTTAAGACACAACTTCACATATCCATAGTCTGTATCCTCATTCTGGTCTTCTTCAGCCTTTCTTTTTAAATTCCTCTTCTGTCTTGCTTCTTTTTGCATTAATGTCATAGCTCTTTCTGCACCAGCGATGCGAATGTTGTCGATATTCTGCAAAATTGTTTCCATAAACACACCAAGTTGATACCTTAACTGCTGCATAACTTTCCTTTTGCCAACATTCCCATCATTAAACACTATTGCAGCATCAAATGTAGCAATTTTCACCACTATGGAAGACACAAATGATGTTTTAGGACAGCTTTTCCATATCAAACTGTTGAGGCTTTCATTTGGATTTTGTCTCTCTCCATAGACATTTTTTAGCAAGTCTGGGTGTGCTAAGAATTGGTAGGTGGGCTTTATAGATTCCAAGACAGCTGATGGAAGACTATGTGTTGCTACTATGCTACTATACAGCACTAGGGCATTTAATTTTTTAAAGGTACATACAGACCACGTACAGTCATAATATTTTGGTATTTGATAGCTAACACTATCTACTATTTTACAAAAGAATAAAAAATATTAGATGTTTTGAACATTTTCTCGTACGTCCCCCCTTAAAGGCATATTTTCAAGATTAGGATAAGTAGAAAATGTAATGGTACATAAATGAAACAAAAAAGAATACAAACAAAGATATTCATAGTTTCCTTTCTAATTCTGTACAGTAACTGTGGAAGAAGTCTTCAAAATTACGGGTGTTTATTAAAAATACCATATTTCTTCATTCTCTTTATCTCATTGTATCACTATTATGGAAAAATATAATTTTCCCGTTTTGAAGTTGTCATTGCTGTGTTATTAATAACAGTCTGCTTCATTATAAACTCCCTCACTGCTTCACACTTCAATATTTGTATCTGTACCATGTTAGCTTACTTTGCATGTTTCCGCCCCTTTCTCGGTTTTCTTTTCTCATGAATATCAAAGCGCACATTAATTCAAGATACAAACAAGTTGTGTTCCACAGATCCACGGTCTATCAGCTCCCAGGATAAAATACATGTTGCCTCATAAGCCACGTCGTTTTCTTTTTTTTAACAAAAACAATTAACTAATGTTCAAAGAATAGACCGTTAGATTACATGGCTTTGAGCCGTCGCTCAACGAGGTTTAACATCCCGTGATACCGCACCTGTTAGGCGTAACGTTAGCATAATAACCGCGAAAGTCATATTAAAAGCATAATTACGGGCAGATAGATATCACACTATGAATTAAGCTAAATTATAACAAACATAGGGGATTATGATCTAATTTACAGGTGTAGATATTAAACAGGCATTGCCAATACATATGTTTTACTGCAAGCACGTGAACCCAACGAGTAAAGAAAGCCGGGAAAATGAAAACTTACCCTCACAAGAATGTTCCTTGTGTTGAGCCGACAAAGGGTTCGAGAATCGCATAAGGCTAGAACCAAGCGACAACTCATCGCCCGTTGATGCTTTGGTTTGCTCATGATACGTGATGTAGAGAAAAGACACCGGGATTTAAGCAACGCTTTTGCACGCGTGATTCCGCATTAATTACCTAGGCCGTTGGTAAGAGAAATTTGCTTGGAATACATGCCTCAGAAACTCAGAATTGAGATGCAATTTAAGGGTAGGCTTGAAACACAACCTATAAGGAACGAGAAACGGGTCACATGACCTCTAAAATGTCCAAAATTCGGCGAAAGGAAGGGGAAATTTTTGCAATGGTGACGTTTGATAGTTGCTAGGAAAAACACACTATTTTGGCGAGTGAAAGGAGCAACACGTACTGAAAGATCATCAAAGTCAGTGTTCGCGAATGGACGGAGCAACACATAGGTGGTTACCAAACACTCTGTGTTAGCGAGTGAGAGAAGCAACACACATTACGTCATCAAGAGCCTACCAAACTCTGTTTTTGTATAACCCTCCGGAATACTCTACTGCGCGAAGCAATTCTCTCGCGACTTCCAGAAACGACTAAGCGTACACGGCTTCATACATCACTCGGCGCGTACTAGAAATTTACAAGTTCACTCGCGACTGTGATTCAAACTAGCCTTCATGTCACGCGCAGAGCAACGGGCAAATCCTAAGTCTCGCGCCCATGTGCGAGTTACACCAACACAACAGTGACGAGTGGAGATGGCGACGGGTGTAAATAAACTTGCCATTCAACGGTCGTGGTGTCTTCTGTGTGATAATGCCCCTACACTGTCAGGACGCACCCTCTTCCTGAAAACCAAAAGAGAGAATCCATGCATACATACCCTGAGAAAAACCCCGATCTGTTGTAAACCTCCCTCTGTAGCCCTCACCCGTCACATATGCCATCGTATGAGGTGTTGAGTGCCGAGAGGGCTCAACGAGGTAATTAACGGGCAAGTACCACCTCACCCGCGATGGTAATAGTCTCTGGATTTTTATGCGAACAATTCGGTGACACTCATTTGCATTACTTCAATGTTGCCAAAATTTCTCTCACGTAAAAAATGGCCATGGACCGAAAAATATGACAATCTGATGCTGCGATCAGGACTGTATGCTGGGTGTGGTAGCAGTTCGATTCATCCCACTTCCTGAATTTCTTTCCATGGTTTTTCGTATGGTTGTTTCCATGGGTGTTGCATTGTCCTCGTGCAATAGAAGTCTACTTCGGTTAACTAATGCTTGATATCTCTACCTCAAAATGTTATGAACTCGTTCCAGTGGTTGAGAATAAAGATCTGCATCAATCGCCGCCCATTTGGAACAAATTTTCAGTGAATCACATCTTCAAAATTCCACCAGACACGCAACATCACATTCGGACGTTTTTAACAATGCTTTGGCAGGTTGGCGGAAATCAAGCCACTGTTTTGAGGCATCAGATTTTCGGTAATATATCTATCTTTTTTATCACAAGTGACATTTTTTCTGACAAATTTACCATCCATGGGATGACGACAGATATATGTTACGTTCAGCCTGTTGAGGTGTCAGTTCACGAGGTAAATATCTACAGTTTCTGTATGATTTTCCAAGTGCCATGTGGCGATGTATGGTATCCCTTCATGCAGCAAGTTCTTCTGAAAGCTTATGGGTACCTTTTTGGATTTTCTTGAAAAACTTCGCGTGTATCCTCAAAATTCCTACTTTAGATCATCCATAACGTGCTAAATTTTAAATGTTTCCATCTCCATTGTTGAAATGTTAGAACTATCGTTGTGCCACACGTTTCTCCTTCTACTTTACATACCCCTCGAGCTGAGACAGCAGCTTTATTCTCTTATTTCCACTGGTGTTTTAGAAGGACTCTAAACTTTGTTACCTCAAGTTTGCAAATGGTTATTAACACCTGAAGACTGACACATACCCGTAATGTACGCAAAATAACCATGGAATCCTGTAAATAGCATTGTCAGATCGAACAAACCCAACAATTTTTCCAGAATACCAAAATCCGACTGGCCACCTAATAAATTTAGAAATTCTTTATAGTATATTTATTTTTGGAGGTAAATCTTCTAAGAAATGTTAAATTTGTCTTTTAACTTTAAAATTGGACTGAAACTTAGGGTGAAAAATATTTGACATCGGAAGAAATCTTAAGTATTATGAATTTAGTAATGTTAAGCCCCATTAACAATTAAAAGTAAGCGCAGATATAAGCCAACAATGTTTCACCCAAGTTTTGTGATAGAGGAATTCAAATGGTGTCACAAAATACCACAATAACAAAAGAGTTTAACCTCCGAACTGTATCCTTGTTTTGCGTGCATAGAATAAGAATGTTGCATTTCTTTCTCCATGGATTTCCTGCTGCTGATTGAGATACGAAATCTACTGTATATTCACGGTGCTCCGATTTGGCTGTGCTTTACCATATAAATGATTTTGGCAAATTCTTATCTGACACATTTTATGTCCTGTTTATTTGTAAAGAATGAATACATTTTCATTATGAACGTTACTTGTTATGTCGTTCTATATAAATCCTGCTGTACTTCGAAATATTTCACATGTAATTTACAAATATAGAAACCCGGGCCAACTTCTTGCATTACACCCACGTCTGCCCTTATTTTACATTATATTGGAGCTACCCTTCACTTTAAATGGGCCCTTAACAAGGAATAATAATGGGACTACACACTCTAAAGCCCATTGTGCTTAACAGCCTATTCTTGCCTAACATATTGGACAAGTTTTGCTCAAAAGAAGAACTGCACGGTATTTTTTATTTGCATAATAATCAGTAGCTGTACTTAATCAGACACCAGCCTGATTTTGTATGTTTTCTTAATGTGAAAAGTTTCTCATTTTGTATTTATTTTACCCATTTAGCAGTGCTTCTGTAAAATCAAACCCAAAACACTTCTGGACCTACATTCTGAAATCTCTTTAAATATTTTGCCGCCGAAATGTGTTAGAAAATTGCAGTTTTAGTTTCTTAAAGCCATTTTAAATCTACTGGACATATTGTCGTGCCACTAACATGCTTAAGTGGCCCATTTTCAGTAGAGGTAATATGAACAGAAGACTGTCAGTTCAAATCTCCACTAAGGTATTAAACTTTTCGGTGTTATTCTGCCTTTCCAAATTCTGTCTACATATCAGTGGGGAAAATATTTACTTACTACTGATTTATCTAAAAGTGATTAACTATAAAGCCCAGAAGGCGAAGCATTTGTGAGATTAAGTGTATAGGTAAACATTATTCTTGTATAAAATATATCTTGGTTTCATATCTGATTTTTGTGCAGAAAGGTTTCAATAAAATAATTGCATTCAATATACACCTACAGTAGAACGAAACAATGGCTAAAAGTTTGAAAATTTGATCTCTGTAAATTTGTTTTTTAAACCCCATATTCCTTACAGGAAATCGCTAAAAAGTTATAAATGTTGATAGCGCTTCAAATATGACAGAACTTTAGGCAAATGAAGAAATAACTTTCTTAATAGATTTACAGTCTATCATCTAATTCTGTGATTTTACTTGTGAATATTTAATGATTATTCTCAACATATAAATTAAAATTCACTGGAGTTTGAGTAGCTTAAAGGTATTAAAATGATCAAACCGATCGCTATTGAAAGGGTAGAGCCAGACTGAAAAGTTCAATGCCATAGCCGGGCTCATCCCTTTCATAGTGCTTCCTGCACACGGCTAGTGTGAAAGAACAATTAATTTCCACTAATTGTACCTAATAGTGGTCGAACTAAAAAGCCCAGGCCTTAAAGTACATACAGCACAGTAAGTCGCCATTAAGGTAGCTGTCTCGTGTGTTTATGAGAACTCCTAGTGGTTAACCGGGAAAAACGCGAGTCAGTTGGGGAACTTAATGTCACGTTGGCACTTTCGCCATAGAAGCTCATTGGTTTAGAGCGGCTGGACGAAGACCAGAAGATCCGTGTCTCATCCCGGCTATGGCATTGAATTTATCAGCCTGGATCTACCCTTTTATAGTGCGTCATACACACGGCTAGTGTGAAAGAACAATTAACTTCCATTAAGTGTACCTAATAGTGGTCCGAACTATAAAGCCCGGGCCTTAAAGTACTTACAGCACAGTAAGTCGCCATTACGGTAGTTGTTTCATGTGTTTATGAGAACTCTTAGTGGTTTACCGGGAAAAACACGAGACAGTTGGAGAATTTAATGCCATGTTAGCACGTTGGCCATAGTAGCTCAATGGTTTGGAGTGGCTGGACGGAGACCAGAAGATCCGGTGTTCAAATCCCGGCTATGGCATTGAATTTTTCAGCCTGGCTCTACCCTTTCATAGTGCGTCCTACACAGGGCTAGTGTGAAATAACAATTAATTTCTAATCACTATTGATATCTCATAAATAGCCGATATCCACGTACAGGACATAAATTTTCCACAGTATGGCATTTTTGGAATAAGACATTCATCTCATATGGTTTAGTGTTTTTAGATTCGCATTACAATTTACTAAATATTGATATAAAACTCTGACAGTTTACAGTTACATAGCTTTCTCTGTGGTTGCTTGAACATCTCCTGCAGACCGATATTACAAAAGCTTATTTTACTCCTACTTCAACCTATTACATAACCATTTGGACAATTACGTTCATTACTGTTTTCTGTTGTACGAAACAGTTGACTGATAGTCAAATGTTTCAAAGTTGGAGTTATGTACGGGATTGAAATTCGAAAGTATTTTCATTATAACGCGAATAAACAATTGAAACATCAATTCTAAAGGTGTCAGCTATTGAAAAATTATATTTGGGGACACTGCTCATCTCCGAAATATTTATTCTTACCAGAAACTAGAAATATATATTTTAAAAGTATATAAATTTGTTAAAATGAGCTTTGTGTTTATATCCATATTTTCTGGTTCAACAAACTTTCCTCAGTATTTACAAGAATTCAGAGGCTACTCTCAGATTCATGCAAATATTTTAAATATCCTAAATATATAGTATTTTATTCAAGTATTTTGAATAAGTTTTCTGAAAAATTGAAAATAGCAAATAATTGCCCAAGCAAAGAGTAGTTGGAAATTTATACATTTTCTAGAAAATCCACGTCACCTGTTTTAAAGATGTTGATCTCAATACCTATTTCGACTTTTTGAGTTATGCTGTTCACGAATATTTTTGTGAAAAAAAGAAAGAACTGTTTTACTTAGGGCGCCTATAGCATGTATTACTTATCAAACCTCGTTACTGAATTTACTACGTACTCTTCCTAGTAGGTACCAGCAGAGAAAGCAAAAACTAATTTCGGTGGAAGAAATGCTCTCTTTTACGGCATTCTAATCTTTTATTGCGAAAACTCTTCAAATAAATTCAAAGTAAAGGAAGACTTGATCATTCTAAGGTCCAATTTCTCCAAATATTGACCTGGGATATTCAAAAATTAGTGGCAATTTGCCTGCATTTGGAGCTATCAACGGTAAATCACGTAAGCTGAAAACAATGAAAAATATGAGCATCTAATATTTGTTAGCTGTGAGTTTGGAGACAATTATTTTATTTAATAAGACATTTCTGGTAATTTTGATTGTAAGCTGTTATTTTTAGTGCCCTAAATATGTTTAGTAAATGAAAACAAAGATGCTTAATTAAAATTCAGGTTGGAAGAGGTACCAATGCTCGACAGTGCCATACAGAGCTATTGGAAGCTTGGGCTTACCATATCGTATTTACCATATACTACCGTGGCTAGGTGGGCCAATATATTTCGAAAGGAAGGGGAGACATTCATAAAAAACGTGGAGCTGGCAGACCGCAATCAGAAAGTGCTGATGTGCATGTGAATGTTATTAGAGCACTGTTGGATGAATATCGCTGTTTGACATATGTTGAGCTAGCAAGGGAAGTTTGGAGTTGCTACTGGTACGATTCTACACACACTTAAGAAGTTACAGATTAGGAAACTCTGCACTCAATGGGTTCCACACAATCTTACAAGAAAGTATCTGGCAGAGGATGGAAGCAGCGAGATTACTCTTAGAACGCTAGGAAGTTGAAGGGGAGATCTTTCTTTGAGGTATCATAACATTACCTGTAACCTGGGTTTCATGCTACCAACCAAAATTAAAAGGACAACTAAATGATTGGTGGCACATTGATTCCCCACAGTGTATCGATAAAAACGGGACCCACTTAAAGTTATGGTCATTGTTGCTTATGAATTTGACAGTGTTGTTATCTCTCTGGTAACGTCAGAGGGACCCTTAGCACTCCTGGTACCTCTGACGTTACCAAACATTCGAGCCCCTCCCTGATTGGGAATTGTTCGGAGGGAGCAGAGGGTTTCCTAAAATGTCTAGCCTGCAGAGCTAGTAGAAGGTGTGCTAGATCACCAGGCGGCCCCACCGAGGTTATTCATAACAGTCTTCCCTGGGGGGTTGACGCGCGTAAGTGGCGTGTCCACTTCCACCCGTCTTGACGTTGTTGTCGATGGGGGGCGGGCTTTTTAGACGCCAGGTATTGTCCCAAGGAAAGACCCACGGAGTTTTTCATCAATGTCGGGTTGACAGAGGCCAGAGGCTTCGAACTTTCGGGTAGAACTCTTCACAACAACATTTGTTCTTTATCACTTAGTTTCTCTACGAAATAGTGTAAATGGCGCATATTGCAATCACTTTACGGAACAACGTTTACAAGTTGTGCGTCGTAAACGTCCTAATCTCCTGAATTTTCATCCCATTGTGTTACATGATGGTACTCGCTCTCACACGTCTGCTGCCCCTGTTAATTTACTTCGCAGATAGAACTTGGAAATTCTGTAGCATCCTCCCTACTCCCCGGGTTTGTACCTATGTGATTTCGACCTTTTTCCGAACATGAAATTCACACTTAGAGGACTTTGCTTTAGAACCAGACAGGCATAGCAGCAGTAGAGTAGTCTGTTCGAATATTAGAACAAGACAGAGTGGGTGGCATCCGTCGGCTCCCTCGTGTGTGAAGGCAAGTTCTTTATGTTGGGGGAGGTTATTTCTAAGCACTGCAGTAATATGACAGTACCAAAATATTTTATTTGTTGTTAATTCAAATGTTTCAACTAATTATTGAATGAGCTAAGTGTCTTTGCAAAATAACTTTGCGGCGAAGAACACAAATGTGTTATATTTATATTCATAAATGTACATGTATGGATTCTCCTATGCAAAGGGTTGAAAAAGATGCAACTGCACAGCAAAATGATACAAATGTCGCTTTTGTATCTTAATTAATACACAGTGGCCCGTTATTTATTCCCTGATTTATATCTTATTTTCCCTGTTTAATGAAAGCATGCCCTGACAAGTAACAGCGTTACCGACTACATTGGCTTTCATAAATATTATTAACATTTAAATGAAAATCTACTACTGCTATAAAACCTGCTTTAGAGAGGTTTACAGTGTTTTATAGGTGGGTGATGTCTTTTACCCTAAATGGATTTCTTCTGTGATCTAGAACATTTCAATTAATAGAAAAGAGAGGGAGATATTTTATTCCTAGAGCAGCTGTTGCTAAGCCCTTGCCTGTATTTCCCATCTGCGAGGCACATTCTTCTCTCACAATGTGTCACACTGTTAAGTTCTATACATGGAGCAAGTTATAATATTCACGCACTGGGGATGAAAATCGGGAAAATTTATGGGACTCGATTCGAATGGGATCACTCGCAGACTAAGCATAAAGTTTTGCTGTCACTTGCACGTTCGTTCGCAACTTTGAAATACATACGCAGTCTTTCTTTCGAGGCATCTTCCCCTGCCAAGAAATTACTTTATCAATCAATATCTCGTGATATCAAGAGCCAATAGGAATTTAACAACGGTTACAGCGTTGGAGGTCGAGAATCAAGGGAAGAGACCACACATTTAAGTTTCTATCAAAAGGTTTATTAAAGAGCTGTTTGTAACATTCACATAGCTTACTGTATTCATTCTTCAACAAAATATCCATTCAAGGTATATACCATTCTATCTCGTTCATATTAAACCAGATTAATACCTATATATTTGTATATGTTTGTTTTATTACACATGTACATGTAGGCGCAAATTAAATAGAGGTTACCGTGTGCTAAAGACGTTGTCCGCCTCGGTAGCGTGGTGGTAGCATGTCTGCCTCACGTTCAAGAGGTGCCGAGTTCGAATCCCGGTCAGGGTGGGTTACCTGGATAAGGTTTTCTGGTGTTTTCCCTTATCCTGAAAGACGAATGTCGGGTAACTCTAAGCTCCATGGACCCCGGGCTAAATTGAGCATCATTTCACCCATTCCATTCATCGTCCGATATGACTTAACGTTGGAGGACGTAAATTATAAAAAACGTAGTAGTCAAATATTTTAATAAATAATCATATTGTTCCAAGTTCTCTCGGGATTCAAGCCAGCTGTAGATATGGTAATGTACCGACGTTTCGGGAGCATACATTGCGGTATGCAATGTATGCTCTCTTCCTCTTTTTAAAATATGTTAGCATTTGAAGCTTGAAACAAATGACAAAGAATTATCAGAAGTTCACAGAAATTTGATTTGTTCTTTAACAATATCTGCATTTTGTGTAGTAAGACTTTTTCTATACTGTGACTTCGTGGGTTCGTAGAATTAAAAAGGCCGAGTTGCAGAAATTAAAATCTCATTTATTTTCTTCGAAATACACTGTTAAATTCTCACGTAACAACATTACATCACATAACAGAATAATCTTCCAAGGCCGATGACAATAACAGCGTCAAGCTCAGCTCTCTTTACAACAACACTCTTGTTACACAACTTCAAAGCTGACTCTCGTTTTACACAGAACTGACGCATCACTAGCCATGACTTCTTTTTATACACCCATTCATGAATACCAGACTGTTCTGTCAATCACTAGATGTTTCTGGAAAACAAGGCATCTAATGACGTAATCCGAATATCCTATCACATTTTAGAAGCGTAACTTAATCTATGTCGGTGAGTCCTTTACCTCAGTTATCTCTGCTTGCCGGCGCTTGTTTACAATAGCCACGCTATCATTAACTGCTTAGCAAGGCTCATTATTACCATGTTTTTTTATTTGTGCCGAAACTTTTATGCCTGTTGCCGTAACAATATCTTGCGGTTAACCAGTAACGCAATAGAGAGCTTCAAATCTTATTCCTTAAATTTTCAGAAAATAAATTAATAAATGTAGTTTAAACATACCGCATTTCAGTCATAATCGATAATGTTCTTTTAAAGGAAAACATTTAATACTCCATTTATAGGTTAGCTTGGAATGGTACGATTTTATTGAAAATATTCTTGTCACATTCTTGGTAGATTCCATATTTGGTACTTAAAGACCTTCAAAGAATTTGAATTATTAATGCACAGATGCATTACAAGGCATGCATAAACCTAGACATCTGATATAAAACAATCACCTCCTGATAAATACCTCTCTCGATATATATTTTTGTGGAATAGAGCACCTCCGCTCTATATTACTCTTACTAGATCAAATAAAAATACGGCGGTGACGTTAACAATACTTTTTCCACCCAACACAAAATCACTTATATCCCTACATTCTCCTAGTCACTTAAGTTATTAATCTCTTAAGCATTTTAATTAAAATGTGTTTAGTCATACACTTTTAGGATTTTATTCACGTTTTGGTCATAAATCGTTATAAAATTTATCAATTATTTAATTACTAAGATGTTTTATAAACCCTTTTAATATAAGGCGTTTGACTATCCTGAATCCAAAACGGATATCTCTGGCTACAAGTTAACATGACTGTTACCTCATGTAACAGTCAAATTTTTAAATTGGAGATTTTCCTATTTCTTCTTATAAAATGTGCCTTGAGTACCAGATTTCGCACGCGTTTTTAACAGTGTTTAATATCCTTTCTCAGGCACCTAACACAGCTGGCGTTGAAGAATGATATATTAAATGAAATTATATTTTAGAAAGAAATATAGACCAACGTCAGTATTCTGACCAGTATTAAGGTCTGAGAAAAAACTGGAAAAAGTAGGGGAAACGGTCTTGGCGGAATTTGAAAGGTGAAGGGACGTTCACGACTCAGTGCCTTAATGACTTGAACTGCACGTGTGGGTGTTCGGAGTAAGAATTAATGAACTTCGGCACATCATTTACAAATGTATAATGCATTAGAATCGCCCTGTTATTTACTTTTATTTTCATATTTATATAAGTAGAATGTAAATTAAATTTATTTTAAAGTGTAGCTTAAATTTAAATTAATTTAAATATATACATTTCATAAATACTTCGTGTAAATGTTCCCCAAGCTTAGGAAAGACAGAGCCTCAGCAGAACCATTTCTCAAAAATCCAGGGTGATGCAAACATTTGCATCTAGTTGTATTTCTAAATTTGAAGGGCGAGATAAAAGTTATTTTGTCATGAAGTGACTTACAAAATATAATTGTCTTCTGTACTGTTTGAATTTAATTCAGCTGCATATAGGGAAACATTAAAGAAACTAGCATTACTACTTTGAATTTCAAAATTTTACTTCTATGTGTTTATATCGGAATGTACATTGCAAATCAAAACCTGAGAAACCCAGTCTTCTCTTTATAAACATAGAGTATAATTTAAAATAACTTGTAATTGTTATAGTTATTCACTGTAATTTAGATATTTTAATTTTTAGAGACTATTATCTATGTCTGTTAATGCCATACAGAGTGACTCGTTTAGCAAAACTAACCCATAAAAGTGTCAGAAATTCCAAAAAACAGTATTTTAAATAGGAAAGTGACACTGATTTATTTTCTCTACGACATATATATTAGATATAGAAGTCGTTACCTTGTATCGAAAAAATTCTATGCTGTGTTTTCAGTAGAAGTACACCTTTTAAGCTCATAAAATAAATAAAAAATAGTGTTTTGTGTTTTTCCCTGCTATTGAGAATGTAGTATATTAAAAACGAAAATTACTTAAATATCAAACATGTTACCAGGATATGTGACAAAAAGATTTTCAGTAACATCCCCGAAACTGCAAAATTTTTATTTTCTCCAAAATGTGAAAGAGTTATTTGGTTGGTGATGGTGGTAAGAAATTTTCGAATAAAATACCATATTATTAAGGTATTCTTGTGGAAAATAAAATGAACGTACTAAATTTGCTGCAAATGTCCTCAAAGTCCTCTTCACTTTTGGTGATAATGCAAAAATACAAAATCTTAAGAGAGAGAGACAAAATCTTAATTTATGACAATTACAATTCTTGAGAGTGAACAATTTCTGTAATGATCATTGTTATCTTTTTGAATGTTCCAATACTTACACTTTTCTCAAAGGGAGTCGTTATTCGTTTTTTATCTTGGCCACACAAATATAATAGAATTTCAAAGGCATCGCTTAAAATGAATGTATTCCCATATTTGTTTTGCAACTACAAGAAAATTATTTCTGAAAAAGTTTGTCTAAATTAATCTGAAGCAGCGGAATAAGCGTTTGTAAGCTTCTACAAGAAGAGAGGAAGGTCACGAGAGTATAAGTATAAACAATTTTCTGTATTCCTATCCAATATATTGATATGAAACTGTAGTTTTTACATTCCTCATATGGATAAAGCGGTTTTGCCTTTCCACCTTTGTTGTGCTGAATTCCGTTGTACAAAAATCTGAACCTACTTCCTACGCAGAAATCTGAAGTTTGAATTGAATGTACCATTCATTCTTTGAGAACGAGGTCAACTTAAGCTGAAATTTTGTTTTAAAATCTGATAAAAGTTTTATCCAACAATAGCCAGTGAAAGCTACAGGCTTCACCCACAACTCACATTGCATACTCCTGCCTGTCTATATATGAGATACAGCACCCGGCAAGTTTGACTACAATTCACCAACAGCATAAACGGGATAATCCTATCTAGGCTGTCCTACGGAAAGAGCAAAATTTGCCTCCTAAAAGCACTTACTGCCTTTATTCTGAATGTTCATTTCAAAGTGTGTATAACGTCATTGTTATCAGTCCAAATTTGAAGCACGTCTTAATTCTAATGAGAACGATGTAACGTAATACACGAGTGGTGAAGAAGCTGCCTATACGACACGGCGTTCAAACGTCCGTCATTAAGGTGAAGTCTGATTTTTAAAAGAAGATACATGAGAGCTTTATGGGCTTGCTTAAATGCCCTACAGATATGTGAGATAAAGTTGTGCCTTAATGACTAGAAATATAAAATAAATATATGGTATACTCACTAAGTACCAGGTCAGCTTGAAGTGTTGATTAGGCGTTATGAAACTGCAAGTTAGACTTACCTGTAAAACACAAAACAGAACTTGTAGTAATTTGCACTAGAGATTTTCTAGTGTGAAACATCAGCAATACTATTTCTAAAAGAAATGCATTGTAACTAGTATAAATGAAAATAACTGCAAATATACACCTTAATTAATTAAGTATATATAATTTTAATTTCTCAGAGCAGAAGTAGACCGGTTAGAAGTAGAAGAATTAATGGAAAGTATAGCTAAAAGTAGAAATAGGAAAGCCTGCGGAATAGATAATATTAATTTAGACTTAAATATGCTCTTAAAGAATTACATGACAGATTACTGTATATATATATATATATATATATATATATATATATATATAAAACAAGTGTTGGGAAACAAAAGAAATACCGCAAGAATGGAAGATAGCTAAAGTAATATCAATATTTAAGAAAGAGGAAAGAACAAGATCTGAAAATTATAGAGGGATTAGTTTATAGCGTGCTGCCTACAAAATATATGCCAAAATAATAAGTACTCGGTTAAACTAAATAACAGATGCAATACTCCTAGAAGAACAAGCTGGTTTTAGAAAAGGAAGAAGCACCATTGACAATGTTTTTACTCTTAAATAATATAAAAACGACGAGAACAAAATTTAGAGACGCACTTACTATTTATTGACTATTATAAAGCTTTTGACCAAGTATCACGAATGATACTGTGGAAAATTTTAAATAATAGAGGCATACCTTTACAACTAATTGAAGTTATAAAAAGCACGTACATGTACACAAAAATAAAAATAAATAAAAGAGAAACCAGTAATAGTGGTGGCATAAGACAATGTTGTCCTTTATCAACCGCACTTTTTAATTTGTATGTTGACGAAATAGTAAGGATTTGGTCGAATAAAGGCAATGGAGGCATTAATGTATCAGGAGCTAAATTGAAAACTATGTTGTATGCAGATGATCAAATAATAATGGCCACAAATGAAGATGACCTGCAGAAAATGCTGTATAGTCCAGATAAAATTACTACAGAATATGGAATGAAAATATTAGCAAATAAATGAAAAACCATGGTATTTAAAGGAATTAATTCAGTAAGATAAAAAATAGTGTTAGATAACCTAATAATTGAGCATAGTCACACTTTAAGTATTTAGGATGTAATGTCTCAAAAAAGGGGGAAGCTGATATAATAGAGGAAATAAATAAATTTAACTATATAACAGGCACAATAAAAAGAACATTAAAAATAAAGCAAGAAAGGACCCTATAACAAAACTATACAAAAAATGGCAATACCAACTCTGATCTATGGACCAGAAACATGGGCACTAACAAAAAGAAATAGTACGAGAATACGGTCATCAGAAATTAAATTCATAAGAGCAATAGCTGGATATACCAAAATTGATAAAAAAAACATAGTCAGTATATTAGGACAGAATTAAAAGTAGAAGACAGCCTTAAACTATAAACCTATAGGAAAAAGAAACCACGGAAGACCGAAGAAAAGATGGGCAGACCAATTTGGAGCCGGAACGGGTTAAACAATCCAAAGCCGTGAGGTAGAAGAGGAGGAAGAGGAAGAAGAACAACAAGAGGAAGAACAACAAGAATTAGAATTAGAAGAATTAGAAGAAGAAGAATTAGAAGAGGAAGAATTAGAAGAATTAGAAGAGGAAGAATTAGAAGAATTAGAAGAAGAATTAGAAGAATTAGAAGAAGAATTAGAAGAATTAGAAGAAGAATTAGAAGAATTAGAAGAAGAATTAGAAGAATTAGAAGAAGAATTAGAAGAATTAGAAGAAGAATTAGAAGAATTAGAAGAAGAATTAGAAGAATTAGAAGAAGAATTAGAAGAAGAAGAAGAAGAAGAAGAAGAATTAGAAGAAGAAGAAGAAGAATTAGAAGAAGAAGAAGAAGAAGAAGAAGAAGAAGAAGAAGAGGAAGAACAAGAACAAGAAGAAGAAGAAGAAGAAGAAGAGGAAGAACAAGAACAAGAAGAGGAAGAACAAGAACAAGAACAAGAAGAGGAAGAACAAGAACAAGAACAAGAACAAGAACAAGAACAAGAACAAGAACAAGAACAAGAAGAAGAAGAAGAAGAAGAGGAAGAGGAAGAAGAGGAAGAGGAAGAAGAGGAAGAGGAAGAAGAAGAAGAGGAAGAGGAAGAAGAGGAAGAGGAAGAAGAAGAAGAGGAAGAGGAAGAGGAAGAGTAAGAGGAAGAGGAAGAGTAAGAGGAAGAGGAAGAGTAAGAGGAAGAGGAAGAGTAAGAGGAGGAGGAAGAGTAAGAAGAGGAAGAAGAGTAGGAAGAGGAAGAAGAGGAAGAAGAGGAGAAGAGGAAGAAGAGGAAGAAGAGAAGAAGAGGAAGAAGAGGAAGAAGAGGAAGAAGAGGAAGAAGAGGAAGAAGAGGAAGAAGAGGAAGAAGAGGAAGGAGGAGGAAGAGGAGAAGAGGAGGAAGAGGAGGAAGAGGAGGAAGAGGAGGAAGAGGAGGAAGAGGAGGAAGAGGAGGAAGAGGAGGAAGAGGAGGAAGAGGAGGAAGAGGAGGAAGAGGAGGAAGAGGAGGAAGAGGAGGAAGAGGAGGAAGAGGAGGAAGAGGAGGAAGAGGAGGAAGAGGAGGAAGAGGAGGAAGAGGAGGAAGAGGAGGAAGAGGAGGAAGAGGAGGAAGAGGAGAGGGGAAGGAGGAAGAGGAGGAAGAGGAGGAAGAGGAGGAAGAGGAGGAAGAGGAGGAAGAGGAGGAAGAGAGGAAGAGGAGGAAGAGGAGGAAGAGGAGGAAGAGGAGGAAGAGGAGGAAGAGGAGGAAGAGGAGGAAGAGGAGGAAGAGGAGGAAGAGGAGGAAGAGGAGGAAGAGGAGGAAGAGGAGGAAGAGGAGGAAGAGGAGGAAGAGGAGGAAGAGGAGGAGAGGAGGAAGAGGAGAAGAGGAGGAAGAGGAGGAAGAGGAGGAAGAGTGAGAGGAAGAGGAGAGAGAGGAGGAGGAGGAGGAGGAGGAGGAGGAGGAGGAGGAGGGAGGAGGAGGAGGAGGAGGAGGAGGAGGAGGAGAGAGGAGGAGGAGGAGGAGAGGGAGGAGGAGGAGAGAGGAGGAAGAGGAAGAGGAAGAAGAGGAAGAAGAGGAAGAGAGGAAGAAGAGGAAGAAGAGGAAGAAGAGGAAGAAGAGGAAGAAGAGGAAGAAGAGGAAGAAGAGGAAGAGAGGAAGAGAGGAAGAAGAGGAAGAAGAGGAAGAAGAGAAGAGGGAAGAAGAGGAAGAAGAGGAAGAAGAGGAAGAAGAGGAAGAAGGAAGAGAAGAAGAAGAAGAAGAAAGAAGAAGAAGAAGAAGAAGAAGAAGAAGAAGAAGAAGAAGAAGAAGAAGAGAAGAAGAAGAAAGAAGAAGAAGAAGAAGAAGAAGGAAGAAGAAGAAGAAGAAGAAGAAGAAGAAGAAGAAGAAGAAGAAGAAGAAGAAGAAGAAGGAAGAAGAAGAAGAAGAAGAAGAAGAAGAAGAAAGAAGAAGAAGAAGAAGAAGAAGAAGAAGAAGAAGAAGAAGAAGAAGAAGAAGAAGAAGAAGAAGAAGAGAAGAAGAAGAAGAGAAGAAGATGAAGAAGAAGAAGAAGAAGAAGAAGAAGAAGAAGAAGAAGAAGAAGAAGAAGAAGAAGAAGAAGAAGAGAAGAAGAAGAAGAAGAAGAAGAAGAAGAAGAAGAAGAAGAAGAAAGAAGAAGAAGAAGAAGAAGAAGAAGAGAAAGAAGAAGGAAGAAGAAGAAGAAGAAGAAGGAAAGAAGAAGAAGAAGAAGAAGAAGAAAGAAGAAGAAGAAGAAGAAGAAGAAGAAGAAGAAGAAGAAGAAGAAGAAGAAGAAGAGAAGAAGAAGAGAAGAAGAAGAAGAAGAAAGAAGAAGAAGAAGAGAAGAAGAAGAAGAAGAGAAGAAGAAGAAGAAGAAGAAGAAGAAGATGAAGAAGAAGAAGAAGAAGAAGAAGAAGAAGAAGAAGAAGAAGAAGAAGAAGAAGAAGAAGAAGAAGAAGAAGAAGAAGAAGAAGAAGAAGAAGGAAGAAGAAGAGAAGAAGAAGAAGAAGAAGAGAAGAAGAAGAAGAAGAAGAAGAAGAGAAGAAGAAGAAGAAGAAGAAGAAGAAGAAGAAGAAGAGAAGAAGAGAAGAGAAGAGAAGAAGAAGAGAAGAAGAGAGAAGAAGAAGAAGAAGAAGAAGAAGAGAAGAAGAAGAAGAAGAAGAAGAAGAAGAAGAAGAGAAGAAGAAACTGAATTTCTCGATCACAGGTAGCATTTTAAATAGTACTAACACAGAAGAGGTCTGTATTTTTAAAGTAGAAATCAAGTTGATTACAACTGAAGTTTAATACGTATAATGCTGTGCTATTCATTAGCATTTTACTATCACATTCCTTCTTTACAATATGCTCTACAAGCTATTAATAAAACAACTTGTTTTAGTTCATTTATACCACCTAATATTTGTGTTAAGCAAGTCTTTAAAATTTTGAAACAATTTTCTTTATGCATTCTATCTCGATTACATAAAAGAGACTGAGGTGGCCTTCCAGGAGTAAAGATTATCTATCCTAATATTCTTTTAGATATCATATACTCTTTTCAAATACTGCATAATACTTATGCTACTAAATTTAAAGTTTATCATTAAAATAAGTATACCGAAATATTATAAAATGTTAATACAATTACAAAAAATGGAAAAATGGACAAGCTAGAACATTGGAGTAATGGTAAGTGGCGTAGCATCTATTAGCAGAGCTGGAAGTCAGAGGTCTTTGGAATGACTCAGTAGAAGACGGACGTGTGATAAGGCGATGCCCTCGTAGTTAGTGGAGAATCAAAGGTGGAGCAACACATTCCTGAAGTGATTTTCTTTGTGATGTGAAGCGGCCTAAATAATGGATTACAAACTGTGTTGGTATAAAAGGATATATCATGTGGTGGTGTGCAGTGTCATTGAAAAGCTTTTGTTGTGGTGAAAAGAGACAGTGATAGTGAACTGAAACATCAAAAGTCGAACATTGAACTAAAGAAGAATAAACAGACAGGATTATATGTATCATTTAAATATATATTAATGCAAATTGTGCGAATTTTAAATATTATTAATAAAAGGATAATTCATGTGTGTGAGTAAGCGTAGAGTATTTTTAATTTAAACATGTTGTGCTCCAAAGTCCCAAGCACTTTTGGCATTTCGTTCTCCAGTGCTTAGTAATTCTTTTAATCTTTTACAATTATCCCTTAAAAGAAATTTGACCAAAAACTGAATCATTCATAAAAATGGAGCTCCATAATGTTCATACAGTTGCAGAGATGTAAGATATGCCCTAGAATATTAAGGAAGGAGAAGACCCTATAGAGTTCAATATATTTACTAATTGAGTTAAAAGTTATTCTATCTAAAGGAATATTACAGTATGAAATTGGCATTCACTCTACAAATATAAAATTGACGTTAATCTTCTCTTATAGTTTTGGCTTGCATTTCTCATCAATTTGAAAGGCAAATGAACTTATGCGCAGAAAAGCATTTTAGAATATACAAGAACTATATTTTAATGGCTTTAAATTTAACTAATGACTCGATTTAGACATTCCTCTATGCCAGATATCTAAGTATCAGGAGGGTTTAAAAACGTTTTCAAAACTTAATTGGCCCGAAGTCGAAAAATCTGCAAAAAAAATTAAATTCCAAATAATGCGGTTATAATTTCTACTAACAATCTAATACTAAGCACTTTAGATTAAAGCAAGTTGGCGCGGATGCTTGCTCAAAGGAAAGAGTGCTTCCTTTGAATACGTCTGTCTGATTAATCGACATTCATTTATTCTCTTTCTAGACAGTTCATCGAACCTGGAACTGTTTGGAATTTCCACATATCTATGTGTCATAACTGCCTACCGCCTTTCTTGTGATTCCTTTCGTTCATCTCCCTTTTGATTTGGGGGGGGGGGGTTACCTTAGCAATGATAGATCAATGTAAGTCGCTCTGCACTGTATACAGCATTTAAATTAACGGCAAAATACATATTTATTTTGAAATAAATATTAAATTATTTAATTTCCTTTAGACAGAGAAAGCTGAGCATATTTGTCTGTCGTTCTGTGTGCCTTAGGACATTGAAAGCAAGTTCTAAGAACCTGAATCAATAGTAATTAAAACGTGATTTTGCGTTCACAGAGATTGAGCAACTTCAAAGTTCCAAGTATGCCAATACTGAGATACAACAAAGGAGTAGCCTGTATTTGTGATGACAAACAGGTTCATCAAAATTAAATTAAAACTCCTCCTCAGTAAACGCCTCTAAATAATAATCATTCACGTGTACTCTCCAGTGTGTTCTCAACAGTTCTTTGGATTTTTTAGTAAGTCTACACTCGTTTATGTCAGAAATATGCTTTACATCTGTTCTCTACTGCAGAGGTGAACAAAAACAAGGAAAACGTGGTCTATAAAGTAGAGGAAAATGTATTAAATTTAGCACAAAAGTAAGAATTCCAGTATAAATAACCTTGAATCTTACACTAGCAATACAGTACCACAACGTATGTCAGACTATCTAAATCCCGATTTTTTTTTAAATATAATTTTACGTCCACCAACGTTAAGTCATATCGGACGGTGAATGAAATGGGTGAAATGATGCTCAAATGAGTCCACGGTCCATGGAGCTTAGAGCTACCCGACATTCGTCTGTGAGGATAAGGGAAAACCTGAAGAACCTTATCCAGGTAACTCACCCTGAACAAGATTCGAACTCGGGACCTCTTGAACGTGAGGCAGACATGCTACCATCTGCGCTAACGAGGCGGGCATCTAAATCCTAATGTAAACGTCTGGGAGGAAATTGATTATATATATATGGTAATGGTTTTGATTGAGTCAGGGAAGGTTGTAATAATATTTTGATGTAGTGTTTTGTATATCTCAATTTGTGACGATATTTTAAGAAGTTTTAATTTAGTTTCGTTAAATTTTGTTTTAAGTTAATTTAAAAGATGAATTCCCAGGCGTAGCATGATGATTCTTATCCCAAGATATCGTCTCGCACAGATGTCCTTCTCTTCCTCAAGTAATGATTTGCACTACAAAATAAATTATTGGATTTATTTTTAAGTAAACTTATTTTAATTCTTGATTAAATTGACACAAAACGTTATAACACAAATGTACTTATAATCTTTACAATATATTCACTCTATAAGCTACCGAGGCGGGCAACCACACATTTCTTTGACTACGTCATTCGTAACAGCCCATTCAAAGTCTTATTTATTTTCACAATTTCACTTTTTAAACGTAAATTAAATATTATAATACTTCGAACATTCTTTAAATAAATTTAAATTTTAAATAAAATTATAAAACAAATTAACAATATTAAAATAAGGCCTGAAGCTTCCCTGGCAACGAATATGCTCAATAATAATAATAATGATGATGATGATTATGATGATGATGATGATGGTGATGGTGATGGTGATGATGATGGTGATGGTGATGATGGTGATGATGGTGATGATGATGATGATGACGATGACGATGACGATGACGATGACGATGACGATGACGATGACGATGACGATGATGATGATGATGATGATGATGATGATGATGATGATGATGATGATGATGATGATGATGATGATGATGATGATGATGATGATGATGATGATGATGATGATGATAAAGTTAAGTAGTTACGTTTCCTTGACAATCTTCTATACTCACGCCAGCTGCTGATCTGGCATTTAATTTACTGAACTGTCTTTTGTTCAGTAATGCGAATTTTCATAGTTTTTTCTCTTTTTTATATTAATGTTCCATTTGTGCTTATAACATTTTATGAATATCCTGATGATGGGAGCGATGCACACTCACGAAACATCGATATTCAATCGTCTTTTCACCTGGCTTGTTGCCCGAAGAAACTGCGCAATAAAGTGTGGATTTTTTCTTTCGAGGCTGAATCCAAAAGAACTGTTACAAAGTATGCAAATAAAGGATAATGATTATTACCTTCCCTGAGCCAAGGAGAACTCTAATGGTCATTTATGTGCCTCAATATGGTAAAGTACAAGCAATTTAGCTCACTATCACTGTCTCTTTGTCTCTTCCCTCCTTACCATGTGTGTTGCGTAACTATACGAAAAATTAGACTATATCGCGATGAACTCTTTCTGTAGGACTGTCAGAAGGAAAATATGATGAAAAAAATTAGTTTTATTCTATTTTATTTTAATGTATTTCTGTATTTGTGAAGCATTACTCTTATGAACAGTATTTAGACAGAATTAAAATTAAAGACGGGTGGTTAAAGGGAACAATTCAATTTAATTATGACAGAGAGTATCTACTCGCTCGGTATAATCCGGCCTTTCTCTGTACCCGGGAGCTACCAAACTCACTCCAAAGGGGCGCCTGGCACACTCCGGGGCTCTTTCCATTAGGGCAAGACCTAGAAGTAAACAAGACCCTTCTTCCCATTACGGGGCGGAAGTGGATACGCCACTTACACACGTCAACCCATCCGGAAAGACTACTTATTCCCTCGGTCGGGGCGCCTGATGATCCAGCACACCGACTACTAGCTCTGCAGGCTAGCACCCGGCAACTTCAAACTTCCTTCAACCCCGTCTAAACAGACGTACCCAGTCTTCCATGGGTATCGGCAAACACTTACCTCTCGAGTCCAACCCAATCCGAACAACTTCCATTAGGGAGGGGCTCGAATGTTCGGCCCTAGATTCCTCTGGTAACGTCAGAAATACCACGAATGCTAAGGGGCGATCTGTTTTAGAGAGGTTTTACTGCACTACCTTATTTTATCTTACTGATTTTACCTTATTATAAATATTAGTGCTTTATTAAGCACTTCATTAACTTAAATCAACAGAAAATAAAAATAAAATTTGTAAAACAAAATCAAAACTGTTTTAATTTTTCAAATAAAATGCACGTAATTCGATCAGGGTAAGTTATATGGTCACTGTTTCCTCCAGGGTTTTCCCTTATCCTCAAAGCTGAATATCACGTAACTAGAAGCCCTAGGGGAACTGGGTTCCTTTATACATTATTTCGCCACTTCATTCATCTCTTCTAAATGTTTAATTGTACAACCAGCTGGCTCAAAACTATATTTCAAATATTCCAATACAGTTTTTGGCAACATTCATGTCATTTGCTAGGTGCACTACTATAGTTCATGACGTCACACTCTAAACTCTCCTACACAAATATATGAGTCACCCTGTGAAATTGCTTTAAATGCTGCTCCATTTTTAGCAAACAAACCCAACCGGTATGTGCAAAAACCGTGCTAGGGATGATTTCATTCATTATATTAAACTGCCTTAAATTCAACTCTACATGAAACCCGGACAGGACCTGCGAAAAATTTCATTAGTTGCACGTGATATTCTCACAAAGTGAAATTCAAGCTCCAGTTCGTCACATTAAGCACGCTAAGAACGTAACGTTTCTCATGGGAGTCACTGCAGCGATGTCGAAGGGCTGTAAAACCTTTTTGAATTACTCGCGGGAGTTTGAAGAAGCTCTCTCTAGGTACAGGTAACAGTATCCGGTTCGTCAATTTCGCTTGGATGATAAATTATGATGTATATATAATTGAAATATTACTAAGTGAAGGTTTCATCATATAAAAACAAGGGGAAAAACACCTCTACAGTGATAAGGCTCTCAGTCTTTGCTTTATGGCTCTTTTACGAATATCATTATTCTCATAAAAACTTAATTTCATCTAAGTATTGACAGAAGTGGTGTTGACACTTAGGAATGATTGGAGGCTCATATAGCGGTCCTCATTCTTGTATACACCTCATTGCAAATTCCTTGCAGGAGGTCAAGAGAAACAAAGAAACGATCAGAAAGTAATCTCATTCCGTGCAATAAGGACACATTCAAAGTGCAGCATTAATGCTACAAAAATATTGTAAACTAATTCTACACTTTAAAGAGATGTGTAAGTTTTCTGTCGTAGGTCTTTAGCCGTTTCATGTACGAGGGCTGTTCAATAAAGAAAGATCATAATTTTACACAGTCATAATTTTTCACACTAAAATTCAATTTTATTATATTCTGTTAGCTTAATGTGAAACAAACACGCCATAGTAGTTTCATTGTTGGTACTCCTGGTTAACGCCTATGAGAATCAGACATGTTCAGGTATATTCAGTATCGCCTACCACTGCAATGGAGGTAACATGTAAGGAACAATATCCGGCTTTGAAATTCTGCATTCGTCTCAACAAATCTTCAGCTGAGGCCTATAGACTGTTACAGGAGGCCTATGGAGAGTCTGTTCTTCCCTACAGAACAGCTCGAAAGTGGTTTAAAATGTTTAAAGAGGGGAGACAATCAATTTCAAAGGAAGGTGGACCGGGGCTCTAGTTACTACTCTTACAGAAGAAAACATCAACAATTAGCTTAAGATCACTTTCTGAAATACTGAACATTTCATTGGTTGCCACCCACACGTTCGTGACAGAAACATTACAAATGAGACGTGTTTGTGCGCGATGGGTTCTAAGACTGTTCATTCCTGAACAAAAGGACATTCGCATGTATGTCTGCATGCAGTTAAAACTTGATATTAGAGGAAGATCCGGGGGAGCTTTTTCAAACGTAATCATGCTGATGAAACTTGGCTACATCATTTTGATCCTGAGAGCAAACAGCAAAGCTCAGTGCCGAAATCACCTTCATCACCAACCCCCAGAAAAGCAAAAGTAGTCGCTTCTGCTGGGAAAGTTATGATTATCTCATTCTTTGATATTCATGGAATGGTTTAGCTGCACACACATCAGGAACTGGACAATACTGCAGGGATGTCCTGAAAACATTGCAAGTCCATATCAGGCGCAAAAGACCACATTTCCGTGAAGCAGGCTGGATGCTGCACCACGATAAAGCACGGTTGCATATTGCCAATGTTGTTGCTGAATATCTTGCAAAGATCAACATAAAATGTATCCCTCACCCTCCCTATATTCCAGATTTAGCCCTATGTGACTTTTTTCTATTCCCTAACTTGAAGAAACGCCTTCGTGGGAGGCAATATCCATCATCAGAAGCAGTGGTGAAGGCTGCGGAGGCGATTCGGAAGGATCTCTCAAAAATTGTTTCCAGCATGTCTTTGAAGGCTGGCAGAAACCCTCGGACAAGTGCATCGCATTCAAGGGAGACTATTTTGAAAAGGAGTATCAAAATTATGATGATGAGAAACGTATGTTGTCAAAAAGAATTGCAATCATTCTGTATTGAACAGCCCTCGTACACAGATACAAAATTCAGTGCTCATAAAGAGCATCTCACAAACCATTCACCGAACCTTTCACATACGTACTTTACTTTCCAAGCCAATATCTATCTCAAATATGTTATATTTTAATCCAGATCCTTAGGCACGGCCGCGCCGTGGCTCAGTGGTTAGACCGCTTGGCTCTCACCAAGTCGGCCCGGGTTCGATCCCAGGCGACCGCAAAGAGAGATTTGTGGTGGACAACACGGCGCTGGCGCGGGTTTTCTCCGGGATCTCCGGTTTCCCCCACCATCTCATTCCACCGGTGCTCCATCTTCATTTCATGTATCATCAGTGTCACCGCCTGCGGTGCCGTATGTAGTAAAAGCGGGCGTTAAACACTACACATTTCATTTCATTTCATTTCCTTAGGCACATTTTGAGAAGACTAATACTTCAATTTTCAAATAATGGACACTGAATTAAAGGGAATTCCATGAAGTGAGATCTTCTTTTTCAGGAATACAATTAAGTATTTATCCAACATTGTGAGAGCCCTTGCTTTCTTGCTCTCTCATTTTTGTTATTGTTATTATTCTTGCTATTATTGTTATTGCTGTTAATAAAATATTTAATATTTAGGAAATTATATGTCAACAGAAAGACGTATCGACTACATATAAGTGGTATATTTAATAAAATGTTGCCCATTCCAATTTTTATCCCGGTCTCATGGTCTATATGAGATGGAAAGAATAAAATTGATTTAAGAAATCATTGTATAAACACAGTCTTGTGAAATTTTCACAAAAATAATATATTTCTCCTTATTAAAGGCCGTTTAAAGTGTGACAATATCATGAAGTTCCTGAAACTCCTTAATAATTGACTTTTCTATTAGTCAACTGCTGGTTATTTTTTCCATTTAATTTTGAACTAGAAACTCTTTGTGATATAGTGTTCTTTCCCTATCTAGCATAGTTAAAGGTAGAAAAACAAAAATTAAAAATATCATTCTGCACAATTCAGCAAGATCTTCAATCTAAAAACTTAACAGACGTTGGGATATTCTTGGAAGGTTACTGCAGAAGTCAAAATGAAGTACGCAAAGAATATTTAATTTTGAAACATAATAAAATGGTAGGTTTACCACAGGAAAATTACTGCATTGATGCGTTCTCTGTGAAACTTAACAAAAACAATTTGTTAATACTAGAAATCTCACCAAAATAATGGTTAGAAAATTTCAAATTTCAAAGAAATAAGGAAGATATATATTCTAGAAATGTAACTATAATACAAGTTATTTATCGTCGTTTTAAAGTAAATATCAATCATAGATTCGCGATTATGAAATGTGTTCTCGTTCCACTCCAAATAACAACTTCAGATAGGATGCTGGGATAGAGCACTTTCTGGGCTAAACTCGTTCTGTAAACATATATACCTAAATGGACCAAAATATAACGAAACATCAGCAGCATTGAGATGAGTGTATCACTGTGATTCAAAAGCCAATTCACTGCTGTAGTTATTTTCCATTGCACTTCAAATCCGCGCCAGCTAGTTCACAGGTTGCCAATTAGAACATCCTTGGCTATCATCCAATGCCCCTTGCTAACCTTTACAATTGAACTACCACGTTAACAATAATGTCTACCACTTCATATAAATTTACTCACATCACATATCAGTGTTGAGAATTTCACATGTTATACATTTTGGAGTTCAAATAACAGCGATTATCTTATACAACACGCTAGGCATGTTATACACTAAAGAATAATGTGATAGAAATAACTAACCATTATTAATAATTCAAATATTTCACAATTGTGAAGAAACTTTAACATCCAAGGGGACAATACCGCAATTGCACACTATCAGACATGTCCATCAAATTACATACTTGAGGAAATTGTTACCGAGTAACATATAAACTCCGGAAATGACTAATGCTACGAAGAGGTTTCGCAAATGTTGGCTAGTTTAGTCCCCTCTAAATCGTTTTCCGGAACAAGATGCAATTGTTACAGGCGCTTACTTCACAGGCTCGCTCATAGCTCAGTTGGTGGAGCACCTGCCTGCCGTAAGGGAGGTCTCCGGTTCGATTCCCAGCTGTGGTTGGGGATTTTTCTCCAACACTATCTTCCCCAGAGTCTGAAAGTACGAATGAGAGTGTGAAAATGTGTAGTGTTTAACGCCCGCTGTTACTACATACGGCACCGCAGGCGGTGACACTGATGATACATGAGATGAAGATGGAGCACCGGTGGAATGAGATGGCGGGGGAAACCGGAGATCCCGAAGAAAACCCGCCCCTACGCCGTGTTGTCCACCACAACTCTCACTTTGCGGTCGCCTAGGATCGAACCCGCCTTGGTCTAACCACTGAGCAACGACGTGGACTAATGAGAGTGTGAATGTGTGTGTGTGTGTGTGTGTGTGTGTGTGTGTGTGTGTGTGTGTGTGTGTGTGTGTGTGTGTGTGTGTGTGTGTGTGTTATAATGATTTTAAAAAATTCAAATTACCTGCAACCCAACGTCTAGCAGCTAACACCAAAGGATGTTCCAAAGGAGAAATTTAATACCAATATTTAAATCAAGGGAAGAAAGATTAATAATTTATGGAATATTAGGTTTGATAATTTTTTGCTGTTTTTGGTGGGAGTATATTAAATTGAATAATTTTAACACCTTATTTTATTTGTTTACCTTTTTATAGAGATAAAACCAATTTTTGTTAGACTACTAACGGCCACTGCCGATGAAAATTGTAGTTAAAGGTGGGGTATAAATGAAACAAAAAGGAATGCGTTCAATCGAACTTAAAATCTAAATTTAATCAAATTATTTTGACTTATACCTCAAGCACATCATGTGCCAGTTTTGGGTAGAAGAAAAATGGAAAGTGTTTTCCTGAAAAGGCATGTATACCTATAGGAATTATTCTTCAAAATGTTTGACAGGCATTCTCAACGAGCTTTCAAATCCAGTAAAAAATATATTCATATGTTTAAGGAACTTGTGTGACAAATAAATGCATATATATATATATATATATATATATATATATATATATATATATATATATATAATTTTATAGAAATCCTGGTGAATTCCTGCTCATTAAATCTTTATTAACAGCATGAGAGATTTATCTTATTAATTGAAAGTTTGATTTTTATTAGTGAAAATTGCTAATCTAGCTCTTTTGGAGATATTGTTTCCTAATAGATTCACGGTTTGTAAATGTTTTATACCTTTCTCAACTATAAATCTCCATTTCTTTTTCCTATATTATATTAAGTTTTTATGCAGAGATAAATGAATGTTTAAGTCTATACACAATCGCTGGTTTTCATAGATTGACTATCGCTTCAGCTAAACGTTTCCCATATCCTTCTGTCAGGAAATGTGTAACAATGGGTTAATCCATATGGCCAAGACATCGAAGAATAACATTTTTAAGATTATTTAGTAGTACGTTTGAGCAGATAACGTCATAGGAATATAAAACAAGAGTTTTTGTGTATACTGTTTTTCAGTTTCTTTCCCTCTCTTTATCTGTATGTTTTTCTTTCTTAAATACTATTTATGGCCCTAAATTGTGCATTTCCGATCAATTTTTCATTTTGAAATACCTATTTGAGTGGAATGCTTTAGATAGGTTGCTGGAAAAAGAAAGCATATCATTCATGGTTTTATTACAAGCAGAAATACAGTAGGAAATGGTATTGAAATGCATTTAAATACAGTAAAACCTCTCTAAAGTGGAACGGCATCGTTCTGGTATTTATTTTGCATTTACACAGGTTTCCGTCTTAGAGAGGGTTGTGTTTGAAGCAAAGAAATTAGGAATAATCGCACGGGTTTACTTTGACTAATACATACTGAAGTGTTAATAATAATAGACTGATATGTTTTATGTAATATATTTTCAACTTGCATACAATAATTTCACTTTATCACCCAGTTTCTCTGAGTGTTTTAAGTTTCCCTTTCTAACCTGCAAATATCTGCATATCAACATCATTTGCTTTACTACTCAGAGCATTCAATGTTATGGCGATGTGTGAAGCTCTCGAGACATTCATTGGAGGTTCTGAAGTTCTCTTTGCCTAATTTTCTCTCTCTCTAAGACGGCACGACTTATGTCGTCATATTCTGCAGATTTTCTGGTGTGATGCACATGCACTGCTGTTCCCTTTAACCACTCGTCTTTAATTTTAATTTTTACGGAATCTCATAAATCTGAGCGTTTCTCGCTTTAAACAACACAGTTCATTCTTTAGCTGGACGTTTGTTATTTTTGAGTTCATTAATAACCTTAAATTTTCCCTCCAGTAATAATATCTTAGGCTTAGAACTCATGTTACACAATTTGTGTACACAAAATATGCTTTTAAAAATCACCAAAAGTTCTCATTTTTCTTTCACTTCTACTTGATCACTTGTATATATCTTTCCTTTTTTCTTATTTATACGTTTTTTCATTATTTCCGATTATTTACTTACGTTTTCCTTAGTTTCACACATATGCACTATACACATAAATGCCCATGCCCAAGGCGGGACTCGAACCCGCGACCCTCTACGCGACGGAGCGCTAAAGACATACGCTCCAGCGAACATGGCTACGAGGGCCGGCTGTGTTGGACGAGAGTTGACAGAGCTAATTGTTTGTTTTCCTCGAAAGACTACAGTTTATGACTTTATGGTGCGTGGAAATACACTGGCTCTCAAAATAATTACATCTTTTAAAATAATCACGATATAACCCATTACACATACCTTAATCCGTTTTAATCAGGTTTATTTTTGCAATTAGTTCCCCCAACGTATTTCCGTTTACCGTATTTGGCACTTTTCTGGCTTACAGGCTAAGTTTAAATGTTTTAAGTTTGCTATTCAACTGAATTTTTGTTTTTGAGCTAAGCTGTTCACACCCATGCACACACCGATATTTTTCAAATGTTTATTTTGTTTTAAATGGTCCCAAACCCAAAATATTTGTTTCCGATGAAACATGTTATTGAATTTTTGTGTTAAATCCAACTTCTCCAATTTAATATGTATTTCATATTTTCTTAAACAGTCACATAAAAACTATAACAGCTGCCAAAGAAGTTTAACAGTTTACTATATATGAAGGGCATATTTCATTTCAAACATCTGGATCTTATATACCTATAATCATGACATAAACAACATAATCTTTACTAGAATAATAAATTAACTTTGGCCTGCCAATAACCTGTTTGTTGGTGTATACCTCTGCACTGATATCGTAAAAAGGCTTTCTCGACATTACCATTGACTGTAGCAATTAAAACGTTCTTACACTAATTTTTCTCGAGTTGTAGCTTAATTTGAAACTTAAGAATGCTTTTAAAGTGTTTCAAAATACAGAACAGTCCACCTCCCGTACGCTGGAGAGAAGATAAAAGTGCAGCACATGCCTGGCATATGTCTGGTAACCCTGTTTATTTGGTTACTCTGTTTATTTGCTAAATGTTATAACATATATTGATTTACTACCGTTAAGTAGTGAAGCTTATTTTACAGCATTGATATTCCAGGAGATCTACTGGCCGTAAACATCGAAAGGATGCAGAAACGTAAAGGAAATACTCGACGTGCATCTGTTCGTTGCCGAGTCGCTAGCTGTCTGAGGTAGAGCACAAAGCAGTGTGCTGAACGCCTGGGGCGACACACAGCGGTAGTCTCTGAAACAGCAGTCCATTTCAGCAGCTACTCTGACGGAGCTATAAATATTTCCATGGTAATTCCCTAGCACATTGCGCGATATTAGTCTACTTTCATATTCAGAAACGGAACAAGTGTAATTATTGGAGAGCAATTCATACGTACACGTTGCTTTGAAACTTTAATACTCATCCGACTTGAACCTCATATTGCACTGCCATCGTGCAGGTGATTTATTTTTTCCCCCTCTAAAACTTTTCGGCAATTCTATATCCTAATGCAGCAATATTTCAAAAGTTCCATTGAGCACTGCTCTTTTATTAACTTGAGGAACACTATGACTGAAAATTTAAAACCTTGAACTAATAACACTAGCATTTTTAAGATTTACACCACAAATGTAACTTAGTGCAAATATGATACAGTCCAAATTTTATCAATTTTACTTTGAAAGTTTCGAAAATGTGGTCAAATTTATTTATTTTTGGTTACGTCACCGAAAAGTCCCGTATGACAAAATAGCTTAAATTTTAATACTATATATTTAATATAACTTAATATTTAACAACAGGTACCCAATACATCCATTTTTTAATTTGCCATAGGTTTCTCTGTATCTCGATAATTTTAGGCTCCAGAAATTTTTAAAGCTATGAATATGGCTTTTTTGCCCTAAATTTGAAATGTTTGTGTTTTGAAGTAAAGAAAGTGTGCTTAAATGCATGTCACAATAAAACCCAGGATATTTTCTATTTTATGTAACTCTCTGAACGTGTGCAGCATGTTTCATTAGTATAAAACCAAAATTGCGACGCAAGAAGCATTTTAAATGCAAAAAAAAAAAATGCTGAAATTTTTAATAGCAAGAAAACAAGGACAAATAATTAGAATTCATATCCAACACTAGTACTTTAAAACTAGATTAAACCATTAAAAATCGCTTGTGAGTGTTATCTAAGCCTTCATTGGATTCAGGACGGCTTACACTATTTTATAGACTAAAATAAGGAAAATGTGACTTTTTTAAATGTTCATGAAATTTCAGTCCTACATATCCTAACTAACAAATTTATGCTTTCTCACCAATATTTGAAAATAGGATTCCTAGATAATGAAAATCTTTTTTTGGAAGGCCATTATACTTTGCGCTTTTATTTAGGCATGTTTCTATATTTACTTTGAGTATATAACCAGTTCTATTTTATTCAAATTTGACTGTTGCGGTCAAAATATTAAAATAAATCTGCAAAATTTGGTTCTACATCTTTAATTAAATAGCACATATTAAAACGAAACATAATCATTGTGACCACATTACAACTTGAAGCTTGATTACCCTGAAAACTTGATTTAGATAAGGCATATTAAAATAAATTTTATTTAAATTTTACCTGATTGTTACACCAGAACCTCAATCGTTGGATAACAATATACGAGGGCTGTTCATTAAAGAAAGATCATAACTTTTTACGGTCATAATTCTTCGCACTGAATTTCAATCGTATTATATTCTGTTAGCTTAATGTGAAACAAACACGCCGCAGTAGTTTCATTGTTGGTACTCCTGGTTTCCGCCTGTGAGAACCAAGCAAGTTCAGACATGTTCAGTATGACCTACCGCTGCAATGGAGGTAACAGGTGAGGAACAATGTGCGGCTCTGAAATTCTGCTTTCGTCCCAACAAATATTCAGTTGAGACATATACAATGTTACGGGAGACCTATGGAGAGTCTGTTCTTCCCTACAGCACAGCTCGAAGGTTGTTTAAAATGCTTAAGGAGCGGAGACAATCACTTTCGAAGGAAGGTGGACCCGGTGCTCCAGTTACTGCTCTTACGGAAGAAAACATCAACAATGCTGTTGCCATTGTGAGAGAGGATCGCCGAATTATCTTAAGATCACTTTCTGAAATACTGAACATTTCATTGGGTGCCACCCACCCGTTGGCGACAGAAACATTACACATGAGACGTGTTTGTGCGCGATGGGTTCCAAACTGTTGATTCCCGAACAAAAGGGCATTCGCATGCTGGTCTGCATGCAGTTAAAGTTGATGTTAGAGGATGATCCGGAGTTTCTTTCAAACGTAATCACTGCTGATGAAACTTGGCTACATCATTTTGATCCTGAGAGCAAACGGCAAAGCTCAGTGTGGAAATATCCTTCATCACTAACCCCCCAAAAAGCAAAAGTGGTTGCTTCTGCTGGGAAAGTTATGGTCATCTCACTATATGATATTCATGGAATGGTTTGTGAGCATGTTGTACCTACACACACATCAGTAACTGGACAATACTACAGGGATGTCCTGAAAACATTGCAAGTCCATATCAGGCACAAAAGACCACATTTCGTTGAAGCAGACTGGATACTGCACGGCAATAGTGCGCGGTTGCATATTGACAATGTCGTTGCTGAATATCTTGCAAAAATCAACCTGAAGTGCATCTCTCAACCTCCATATAGTCCGTATTTAGCCCCATGTGACTTTTTTCTATTCCGTAACTTGAAGAAACGCCTTCGTGGGAGGCATTATCCATCATCAGAAGCAGTGGTGAAGGCTGATGAGGCGATTTTGAAGGATCTCTCAAAAAATGTGTTTGAAGACTGGCAGAAACGCTGGGACAAGTGCATCGTATTTAGAGGAGACCGTTTTGAGATTGACCATCAAAATTATGAGGATGAGTAAAGCTACGTTGTCAAAAAATTGTGATCATTCTTTATTGAACAGCCCTCCTACTAATGACACTAGGCTATTACATATATCAAGAAATACATAACAAGTACTTTTGAAAACACTGTTAAACATTGCAAACATTCTTAAATTCTTAGCAATAACACAGTCCTGTTCGGTAATTTTGCAAAATATTTACCTAGAAGTACCTAAAAAATTCAAAATTTTTACCATCCGGAAGGAAATATGTACAAAGCACGAAAGCTAAAAATAGTTCTCGTATTCACTGTATTCAATAATAAGTTATTTGTATTCTATGAATTTATTTTCAAAATTTATGTGAAGAGGGATGCCTATTTTAATAACCTGGCCACGTAACGTATACAGAAGAAGAATTTACGTCAGAAATTTCTCCTTTTAATTGAGAAGGAAAAGCAACCTACGGTCTTTATTCCCATTCCTTAAACAAATTTATAATCGAATTTAATTGGTACTGTAGCAAGGACTACTTTTGATGTAGGGGTTGTTATTGTCATGAAAGGAGATAAATTTACAGGTATGATTTCACGTTTCAAACTATCTAGCCTTCCACTGGGTCTAGATGTAACATATTAGCCTCTAGTTCCCGAGCAACTGCGTACAAATCATTTTCGGGCCTAAATAATTGGTATAGATAGCTTTATTAAGAAGGGAAATGAAGTCGGTATCCCATGTAGTAGATTTAAGATAAACAGTCTTTTACGCCAAATATAGAATGAAACTCTGAGAACCAAAGCAGTCAAAGAGTGTTTACAAATAGGACTTGATTTATGGAAATTTATTATTCTTCTTTCACATTAGCTGTGTTTCGGACGAAGTATCGAAAGATAGAGTCAGTCTGAAACCAGGAAAACACAAATCAGTTGGAGAATCTAATGTAATGCTGTAATGTTTGCCATGGTAGCTCAGAGTTTAGGAGCAGCTGGACGGAGAATGGGACATCTGTAGTTGAAATCCGGCTATGGCGTTTAGTTCTTCAGTCTCACTCTACCTTTCCAGAACTTGATTTAATTTATATCTGAAGCTATGATGCGACAAGACAGTTTTCCACTTTTCAGTTTAAACATTGTGTACAGTCAGGTTGCTATTAACGTGGACTGAAACTTATTTCTTTCTGAATAAATTATTTACAATTTGTGAACTTGAAGGAGTTATTGTTTCATTCTTTTTTTTTCTGCCTCAATAGGTGTCTGTGCACCCATAACCCCCAAAAAACTGTACGTTTTGCATGAGTTTGCACAGCTTAAGCCCAATACGATATATCCCATAGTTACAAAACGTAGGTAATATTCAAGTTCCCATTTTATGAAGACAAAAGTCAAAAGTTTTAAACAAAATATGCCTACCTCAGATTGGTGATTGCATGGACGACTTTTCGAAGTTTTCGATTTCCTCAAAAATAAGTATGAAGATTGTATTCAATAAAATATTTACATAAATATTTTCAAGATAAATAAAGTGTATGTCTTGCCTTTTCTGTGAATATTCGTTAAAACTTCGTGCATCGTGAAAATTTCGGGTAATTTTCTGTAAGTTGTAAGAGATAGACGTGAGACGGAAAATCTTTTCGTTAGAAAGTTGCCTTGAAAATTTTCCTGTCACATTCTTTGAGCATGCTTAACTTAAATATAAATTTTGATATGTAACATACTTTTCACAAATTTAAAAACTATATTATTTTCAGACAGTCAAACCCTGCTGCCAAAAACTGAAGATGAATTGCAAAAGAGACACATTTTCAACAAAATTGTAGAGAATCTTAATATGAATGTATCAACAGAGGAAGCAAAAATTAATTGAAAGTTATGCACCCAATTCCCTCCAAGATAGATAAATAGATAGTTTTATTCACCTTAGGAATATACAATATGCATGGCTTCGTCAAATTTTTACCCATTAGAATAATACATTTCTCATGAGTAATACAATTATGAATAATACAATAGTAATTAAATAATACAATAGTAGTTAAATAGTACAATAGTGATTAAAGTAATGCAGTAGTACTTAACAGAATAATAATACAAATAGTAATTAAGAATAATGCAACTTAGGTCACATAATAGTTTATTGTATTACATTTTTAAGAACTAGGCTGTAAGAGACATCATTTTTACCAAACAAATCAATATTTACTTTATTATTTAATTTTACTTCTTAGAAACTCATCATAGTGCAGCAAAATAAAATTGTGGAGCAAGTATAAACGTTTAATTTTCTTGTGCACAACGTATAATATATCGATGACGTACGAAGAAAATATATAGAAAACTAAATAAATTTAACTGATTAACCGGAACATTAAGACAAACCTTAAAAAACTAGGCAAGATTAGAATCGATAATTAAATAATTAAGCAATGCCTACAGTCACATGTGCAGAAATGTGCAGAAATGAGATGTTTGATATCCATAGCAGGATATATAAAATTAAAGACAAAGTCAAATTCAAGTATTCGTGAATAATTAGAAGTAGAGAAGCTAAATAATAAAATTAAGGAACATAAAGGAATTTGGAAGTTGCACTTAGAATGCCAAACAATATCTCTGAAGAATAAAAACCCTGAAGAAGGCAAAAAAGAACTTGCTTTTCAGTTTTGATTTCTTGACACATATAAGCATTTTCCTAACATTCTATTTTTCAATTCAGGAATCTCAAATCCTGTATTTTCAGTGAAATTTCCGTATTGAATTGTTTGATAGAATGGAACATTTCCACTACTATGTTAATGGTTAAGAAAGTAATATACCAATACAGGTATAGGACACTATGGGACTGTAAAATAACAAATATTCAATTAATTTTTTTCTTTTATAAGTCAAGATTAAAAAGTCCTAGGCCCCCTAGCAAACATGTGCTTGCAGGAGGTGAACAGTCGGCTATACGAAGCGCCACTGGCGTGTTTCGACCTGCAGCGTTTAAAGATCCCGCTTACCCCTTTGCTGTAGTGTTCTTTCCGTCCGGCCATCCTCAGTATTCTCTCATCTGAACATTGTCTACTGGGGATCGTCCCGTTAAGGGCATAGGCACAATTTCATTGTACGAGGTGCTAAATTCCCACCTTACGAATGTTGTCATAGTATACAGAAAACACAGTTTTATTTAGTGTTGTTATATATGAATCTCATTGTGCAAAAACTCCAAGTCCAATCACTATGATTTTTCAGGGGAGGAAAATAAAAAACTAAATTAATCTTCATACCACGCAGATAAAGAAAATTCGCTTAAATATATTGAAGTCAAATACCAATCGTATATTCGATGCAAAGTCTTTAAGCTCACGGATATTGCGTATTATATGTATTGGACATGATAGGTTTCTACTCCAAATTGAAATATAAGGTAGCATAATTTATTTGTATTCAATTACCGCACTCAAAAAGTAACCTAAAACACTTTTCTTTGTCTACGTTGGTGGTTATTGAGTACAAAAAGAGTCAAAGTTACTTTTATTAATCCCTATACGTGGACTTATGGGCACAAATTACTAAAAATGACTGGATTTCTGTTAACTGAGGAAGATACAGCTTACATTTCTCAAAATCTGGCATCTTCTTATCACTAATCATAGGAACTTCACCAAGGAAAACCTTACTTCGAAGCCAACTCTGAAATTCAGCCTGAGTTTACACGTCTGAAAGTATCGTCCTGCATCCTATTTAAAAAATGTCGAACTTCCGCGACATCAGGAAACTCTGCTGTACGAACCCTCCGTGAATCCTGATATTGAAAAAATGTTTTGTTTCTTGGGTGCTTTCCTTTCTTGTGATTCTACGGATAGTACAAGGTTCTTGTAATGTGTTGGTCACCAGGACTTCAAGTCTAAAACTTCTTCCTTAGACACCTGTGAATGTGAAAGCCCTTTTAGAACTTAGAGATAATTAAGTCTGTATATTCCATTGGCAAGTATAGTCTTTCAATTGTCTTATTGTCATTTTAAAACGCTTAAGTCTCAATCACATGCTCGTGTATTGTAGCAGTTCTTCCTGTCGCTGCTAATGCCAACATGAGCCGAATTGCACGATAATTTTTATTTTGGTCAGCAAAACTCTTGGAGAACACGTAAACGGTCTAATATTTTGGTTAATATGTTTATTGATGTAATTTAGAATGAATGAACAGACATCATTGGGACCCTTCTTACCCACCGTCTCACCATAAGTATAGAATACAGCTTTGTTAAGTTTATATCATAATTCTATCATATCAGAATTTATTTCACTGGACATGCCTTCCCTTTGCATCTGCAAGAGCGAGGAACTTGATTTCATAATATTATATGTAATCACATTTTTAAAATGTGAACAGCAAACACTTTGAGAACTAAGTAACAATAACAATGCTTACCTACGATAATAATTGTTCACATTCCTTTACTCTTTCAGTTATGTATATAACACTTTTTACTCCCTCTCTTCTTTTAACCATACCTATTTTACCAGTAGCATATTAAATTGCTAGAAATTGTGAAAGGTAGAGCTAAAATAAACAACAAAATAAAATAATGTGCGATAGATGTATTCAAAATAGTGATAACTTGAACAAAAATCTCTGTGTTGGACATGAGGGGTTTCTGAACAGAACGAGCATTAGTGTTACATGCTGTGACCACACTTTACTGCAGACTTGAGGAGTTTTCATAAAAATTGATGCATGCATTTACAAGTTTGCGTACGAAGGAGAACTGAAATTATATAAAAATTGGACATGAGGGGTTTCTGCACCAAGCGATTCATATAAGAGACACCTAGAAAATGTATAAGGTTATGTGACTGTGTATCATTAGTTCTTTTCGGTTATTTTAAGTTGTGTAAACGTGATTCAATCTGTTAGCAAGTTGTAGGTAGTAATAAAAACACTTACCCACCGTCACGATTATTCATGATTGCTGGCTATAGGAAAATCCCTTCAACTTTCCCCAACAGCCAGCAATCGTTTAAGCCTTTAAGCGGATGAAATGCCATGTTCTAACATGCAGAGCACACAATTCCCTCGAGGAGTTCATTACCATCATCATTGGTGGGTACGACCGTTAATCGTTTCGGAGAGTGTAGACAAGGTCAATTGCATATTGCAGTGCAGATGCTACTAGCACGTTTCCTTTGTCCATGCTGATATACCTAACACACAGTAAGTTTGACGGTGCAAGTTTCTCTTGGCCTGTACCCACCTGTCTGCTACATTAACAACACTGTAGGCGACAGACATCAACTTGCACATACAAACTAATGAAAGGAGAGACTGTCTAACTTGGGCAAGATATTCTCATTGGACTGCTAAAGCCGATGGCAGACAGATACTATATGTCAGATACTCATAAAATACCTCGGAGAGACATTTTATTGGTGGACGTTCGATTAATCAGCCTCTCTTCTTTAGTATACCCTAATATTTGCGGTACACCTGCAGTTTCCCCTATTAAAATTGCATAAAATGTCCTATTCTTTCCCTTTAATCAGACAATGTGAAGTAATATTTTCGAATGCCCTCATTGATGAAAACAGAACTTATCAACTGTCAATAGAGCCAAATAGTAGCAGTATTATTTGTTTCAAATGGGATGATGTTTGTCCTTGAGCGCTACCAATCAGAGTCCTGCAGTGTTGTCGTATTACATTTCCCCTAAGTGATGTGTGACGAGCACTAAACTAATCAATATCTAATAAATATATTCATGCTAAGACAAAAATTCAGGCTTTGCCAAAACTAATTCATTCGGTAGGAGAGTACGCCTCGGTAGCGTGGATGGTAGCATGTCTGCCTCACATTCAAGAGGTCCCAAGTTCGAATCTCGGTCAGGGTGAGTTACTTGGATAAGGTTTATTCGGGGTTTTCCCTTATCCTAAAAGACGAATGTCTGGGAACTCTAAGCTTCATGGAATCTGGTCTCATTTGAGCATCATTTCACCCATTCCATTCATCGTCCGATATGACTTAACGTTGCGGGACGTATGTTACAAAGATTATATATATATATATATATATATATATATATATATATATATATATATATATATATAGATGAGTAATGCATTTAACCTAACCGTAAAAAACCCGTATTCTTTTAGCTCAAATAGCTTTCCTAATACAAATAAAGTACTATTATATTATAATAGCCCCATCCCTACTGACCTGTTGTACTTTTTTAAGCTAATGGATCGTAAGTCGCTGTAGAGGAAATCAATTCACGCTAAAAGACATGCAAAAGGTTATACTGACATCATTGAGTTAAAAAAGATTAAAATAACAACTTCAACATATACCTAAGTTTATGGTTCTACGAGCGAGATAACAATTTTAAAATAAAGTTAAATTTTCTTTTTTAAGAGATATAAAATAGAAATATACAGTATTTAATCTGCGTTCTGTCTTACTAGACCACGTAGTTGCTGTCAAAATGTGACCAAAATTATCTCTAGAACTGTTTGGAAAAGTGATACGGAAGCTGGTAGAAGAGTGTGGGCACCCTAGGGGCGTGCAAATGGTTCCATTTCCTCTATAATAAAAGCTTCTACACATTTTTTGGTCATCTTTTTACTCTTTTAGTATCACTGACTCATTGAGTTCATTTTGTTTAAAGAGAAACAGATATTCCAGCGACAGAAATAACGCAATGATGCAGTTGCTTTATTAAAATTGAAATGATGCTATATTGGAAATAATTAAAATGAAATATTACTTTTGAACAAAGCGAATCGTTTGACATCGCGCACTTTACATTTGTAAAAGGCTATGTTACAACACTGATAAACGCAAACCGGGTAACGTCGTAAATTTAGAGAGTTTAAAAATAAAGAACCGAGAAAACCTTCAAAGCATATTCCCTACATGCAGAAGAAGAAAGTATGCTGTGAAATAGATCGAGAAACGCTTCAATTTTATGTTAGAGTTAAACTTCTGCAGTGCATAGTGCATTAATCATGAAAGATAAATGCGAGGGTTGGCTGATAAGGTCAGGGATTCACAGTAAAAAAGAATCATTTTTTTATTTCTGAATATAATCTCCAGAAAGACTAATATATTTGTCATCTCGGTGTTCTTCTTTAATTAAACAACCTCTGTAAAGCAATTTATCATGGTCCTCAAAATGGTTGTTTACCACATGAATGATCTAATTGCTGTGAAATCTTCGTACTCTAAGACATTTTTTTAGGTTTAGGAACAGGTGATAGTCACTGGGTGCAAGATCTGGCAAATAGAGTGGATGTTAAAGCAATTTGAACTTGAATTCGCACATTGTTCCCTTGCAATGTCTGAACGATGGGCTGCAGTATTGTCGTGAATAAACAAATAAGGTCCTTTTATTTTCACTTCATCACTTAAACATTGCAGTAAGCTTGCGTAGTAGTCACCAGTGATACTCTTATCCTATTCCAAGTAATCAATAAATATAATTCCCTGTACATCCCAGAAAACACTCGTCATAACCTTGTTAGCTCACAAAATTCACTTTTCTTTTGTTTTGGAGTTGGTTCATCTGATGCAATCCACTGTTTTGACTCTTATTTACTTTCAGGAGTGTAGCGATGGATCCAAGTTTTAACCATGGTAATAAGCTGTCTCAAAAATTCACTGCGATTTTGGTGGTAGAGCTCCACATTCTTAACAGAAACGGTTTTTCATTGCAACTTTTGATCAGGGTCAACAAACGCGGCACCCATGTTGCATGGACCTTGTGAAAGTCCAAAACATTACTTAAAATATTACCTGTACGTTCTTTTGACATTTTACAGACTCTGTTTTCCCAAAAATATTTAATCTGCTGTCTTATAGTACTAAACGATGAATTTTTTTTTAATTATCTCTGGAGTAATGATTTCCACAGTGCGTCCAGAGCGAGGCTCATCACCAATGCTCGTACATCCCATCTTAAACTCCGCAACTTACCTTTCAATAATTGTATACGAAGGGGCAGAGTCCTTCAATGTTCTGTCCATTTCTAGGAGTTAAGCCTTCCAAATGGAAGTATTCAGTCACTGCTTGATTTTCAAAATTTTTCATTTTCTCAAAAGCCTTACACTTCTCTTGTTTAAAATGCTGTCATTCAAAAACTAAACAAATTGATCTGTAACTATGGATACAATCTAGTCTAGAGTTAAACTATATGATGCTATCCATCATGCGCCAGTGGCGCCATCTCTATATGAGGCCCGGGACCCTTGTAAGACCTTCGTGAGACCCTCGTAAGAACATATCGCAAGATATGAAATTATTTGTTGTACGAAATATTCAAACTGCTCTCCGTAAGCATTGATACAGCTCTAACCATCACCTCCCTTTACTCTGAATCCCGGAAACAATGATGTTTCCCTGGAGAATTGTGTTTTGTTTTGTAACCCTCAGAATTCGTGTACGAGGACTTCCAAGATAAGAAGTGAGCAGTATTTCAATAATGCCTTCGTTCAAACGGTACACAAAGCACTGGAGGTAAGGCCTAAATATTAAAACCTAACCGAACATACATTTTAAACATTTTACACAAGAAACAATCCTATGTCATATACTGGGTTTGTGTTTACTTCGGTCTCGAAATAGCTGCCTACATAAGCATTTGTTAATTAATTGATTTGTTTATTTCCAGCACTAATGCTATCACTGAAGATACTATATTTATGAAAACTATGACGTTACAAACCTGTTCTGAAACTTCTTTTGCATTGTGTCCGCCTCGGTAGCGTGTCTGTCTCACGTTCAAGAGGGCCCGAGTTCGAATCTCGGTCAGGGTGAGTTACCTGGATAAGGTCTTTTCCGAGGTTTTCCCTTATCCTTCAAGAAGAATGTGGGGTAACTCTAAGCTCCATGGACCCTGGACTCATTTTAGCATCATTTCACCCAATGCATTCACCGTCCGATATGACTTAACTTTGGAGGACGTAAATTACACAAAAAACACTGCAATAACTAATCAGCTTTCTATTATGCATGTCATTATTATCTACTAAATACTTTCCCCTTCGTGGCAACCTTTCCCAACACTACAAGGTATATGCAACCTATCATTTCGACACTTTCACCACTCCATCTCTGAGTGAACGCCAGAATAATTTCTTCTCCCGCCATAGTATGCTTAAATTAAAGTAACTTTATTTTCCCACCTGCAGCCGCCCTTGTTTCCTCTTAAGTTTCTTTTCTGGTATTTTTCTTGTTAACGTGGTTTCCATTATGGGTTGCCTTTCAGAAAGCTTACTTTTGCACTTATTTATATAACTTATTTAGAAATTGTAGCAGGATTTCTTCGTTTAAGAGATGTTTCCAAAGTTGGAGAGCCATATGTTTTGATGAAATGGTCTCTCACCTCCTTTGCTGTTCGATCGTCGACTATCAGTCGAACAGGATATCATCGACTATCCCACAAATAGTTGTTAATTATTCTATTGTATCTGTATAGTTATGAGTTATAAGATCTCTTCTTTTCAAGGCTGGTTACGAGTAAAGAAATACAATTTGAATCAGTTAAATTTCGTAATATATAATTAAATTTATTTTCCAAAACTTCGATGTTTCCAAATGTAATCTAAATTAACTTTCCAGCATTTTTAATAAAATGATACTTCACAATACAGTAGGAATCCTTTAACCACTACTAATCTCAGATATAACTTAAATCTTTAAAAGATCATGGATTAAAGAAAAATAACATCTATTCACTCCTGAGTACGTTGATCAAAAGCTGATTTCTCTCCAAGCTTCTTCAGCAACACCATTGATTTTTACTTCAGAACACTGAATATGCATTATTCCACAATATATTTTCTTTTAGATTACTCTACTGCACGTCCACTCATCACTATAAAACTTTCATCTCCTCTGCGTCCCTTTCCCACAAGAAAGATTAGAGCAACCGTTCATTTATTTATATTGACGTCACTTGTACCATCCAATATACATATCTTGTTTACTTTCTTCCTAGAATTTTACTTCCACATACGAGGGCTGTTCAATAAAGAACGATCACTTTTTTTTGACAACATACCTTTACTCATCCTCATAATTTAACCTCCTTCTCAAAATATACTCCTCTGAATGCGATGCACTTGTCCCAGCATTTCTGCCAGTCTTCAAAGACAAGCTGGAAACCATTTTTGAGATGTCCTTCAAAATCGCCTCCGCAGGCTTCATCACTGCTTCTGATTATGGATAATGCCTCCCACGAAGGCGTTTCTTCAAGTTAGAGAATATAAAAAAGTCACATGGGGCTAAATCCGTACTATAGGGAGGGTGAGGGATGCACTTCATGTTGATTTTGGCAAGATATTCAGTAACAACATTGGCAATATGCGGCCGCGCATTATCGTGGTGCAACATCCAGCCTGCTTCACGAAAGTGTGGTCTTTTGCGCCTGATATGGACTTGCAATGTTTTCAGGACATCCCTGTGTCCAGTTACTGATGTGTGTGCAGGTACAACATGCTGATAAACCATTCCATGAATATCACAGAATAAGATGACCACTACTTTCCCAGCAGCAGCAACAACTTTTGGTATATTGAAGGTTGGTGATGAAGGAGATTTCCACACTGAGCTTTACTGTTTGCTCTCAGGATCAAAATGATGTAGCCAAGTTTCATCAGCAGTGATTACGTGTGAAAGAAACTCCGGATCTTCCTCTAACATCAGCTTTAACTGCAAGTTACCTCCATTGCAGCGGTAGGCGAGAAGAACATGTCTGAACTTGCCCGGTTCTCGTGTTTGTTTCACATTAAACTAACAGAATATAATTAGATTGAATTTTAGTGCGAAAATTTATGACCATAAAAATTATGATCATTTGTTATTGGACAGCCCTCGTAATTAATATAAACATTATTATACTTTTAAACATTTTTAATTCTAAAATAACATTACCAAGTAGATTAACAAAACTCATTTCTAGTGTCAAACAGAAACTGTTATAAAATCTTTGATACTTCTATAAATTTCCCGATATTTACAAATATTTTAAGCTAATTCTTAGAAGCTATAAGAAGCAAATACGTCGTCTAATAGGACTTCATCATAAAGGGAAAATTTTTGTTTAAACTAAAGTACTGCTCAGTTCATTTAAAACGTCAGTTTCATATTTTGCATATTTTCTAAATTTCATAGATGGAATTTATTTTGAAAAGCACATCTTAACCAATTCTGTATCTTGTGGATTATATTTTAATCTCAAATTTATAAATTTATAGCACTATTCTCCGTGTTTTATGAAAGATCGTTGTTTTCATCTATACGAGCTTCTCGGCGTATAAGATTTTGATTTTGTCTACACAGTTAACAAAATTTATATTGTGCTAATGTTATATTAGTATAAATACTCTCGTGTACTGTATACCTAATGTAGAACTATAACACATTACTTCTTAAATGCTATAATTGTGGACTTAGGTATCGGCTGAGATTTTCAAATTTACGTGCGGCTACACGGTGCCATGTAAGTTGCATATTACAGTGACTCGGAAATAATTGTACTTTCACCACGTCTGCTAAAATATAATATCTGCAAGTATTTGCAAAACTATATGCCACAGAATTCGAAACATTTTCCTTGTTTGACAGAGGAGGCATTTTACTTGCGTCTGAAAATCTGTATTCAATTGTTTTAAAGCTTTCTAAGCTGTATACAATGCCAATATAATGAAACTGTTCTGCTGTCGTGAGGCTGTTTATAAACAGCCGTTTGATTCTCACTGGTTATGTTTGCAAAGGCATAGCATTATGTTGTGCACATATCCAATATCGGTTTGCAATCCATACACCCAAATCGATATCAATATACGCATCTCAATATTAGCGTGGCATGAGAATTGGATCAGCTAGTACATATAGACTGACTAATAGGGTTCAGAAACGGGATTATGTGCCATTAAAATAGAAGAATAATCTCATTAGATAACATCGCTTCCTGGTAGCTAAAAGTGGAACGCTAATGTCTATTCTAACGTGTTTACCTCGCTAGCATTAGTGCTCCATATGTCGATAGTAATTAAACTACATATATGAACAAATATCCAGAATGCCCTGATACAGCAATTATTGAGTGGTAAGATTAATTATGTTATAAAGTAATCATAGAGAAGCAGATAAATAGTTACTGATAAATAATGTATTTATGCTTAAAATCAATGTATAATGTAAACATCATGAATTAAAATATCTGAAAATAAGGGGTTATTAACTCAATAGCAAGGAAATTTTCACACTAGGGAGAAGTAATTAGTTAAGGGGAGGCGGAACACCTATCTCACCAATGTTAAAATGAGAGTTTTCTGGTGCGATTAGCTCAAGGTCCAGTGAACGCACCAATTTGAAATTTTTTACTTGTTAGATTACAACACTTTCTCAATTAACTTAAGGTAATAGATCTTATTTTTTTAGTTTTAATAAAGGGTATGCGACTCTTTTAAATTAATGTCCTGAATTTACTTCTAAAAATAATAAAGATTTATGGAAAATGTACCTCTTTAATTATATAATCGGGATTACTTAAACTGTTTATACTGGTCCCCGTGCCAATGTTTACACCAAAATTATTGCTTCCTCCCATCTTGAAAACAGTACTAGTAATTCAAAACATATGGAAGAATTAACATCACATGCACAGATTAATATTGTCACGGAAACGGGCATAAATAGATAACAGAGTGCGGATAATGTTTCACGGTAATAAAGAGCTTGCCTAAGCAGTTAGCGATAGCGCGGCTAGTGTACACAAAGAGCCGACAGAAGCAGATAAACAGCGCTTGAGATAAGTGACCTGCCGGCCTAGATAGGGTTTCACGTAAGGAAGGTTCTAGTGATTTCTCGATTGACAGAGAACAGTTGTTTTTCTTTTTTGCTCGAGAAGTCTCTCGAAATTATGAATGAGATATATAAGAGATTGTGACATGCCAGCTGGAGTTGTTGTAAAGACATGTAACAAGAGTGTTGTAAAACAGCGAGTAAGCAGAAAACAGCTGTGAAGTGTTGTAACGAGAGCTTATGTAATCAGAACGTTTGTTATTGTCATCGACTTTGGTGCTGTGGATTGTGATAGGTGATGTAATTCTGCTGTTACGCAGTGTGTTTCTACGCAAATAAAGAACATTTAGAATTTCGACAAAATGGACTTTTAATTCTACGAACACACAAAGTCACAATATTAATAGAAAAAAACAAGGATTTCCTTTCCTAATAAGTGTGTGCTCTGGGATATAGCTTCAATAAGGTTACAACCAAGGAGAGAACACAGTTAAAAATGGATAATAGGGGGCGTGGCACACTCTGCAGCCTTTTCAAAATGGGTATATTTAGGAATTTTAAAAATATGGGACAGGAAAATAAATATTGTCATTCGCTTCTAGAAACATCAGGGAAAATTATTTTGGCAATAACTCATTTTGTGAAATTTCACCTCAGAATGTGGTTCTAGCTCCCTTAAGTCGACGTAGTTAAGGCAATAAGGCGCTCCAGGAACTATACATCAATGGTATAAAGACACGTGTGCTAGTTCGAAAAATTAAAAAGGAGTTAGTAGAATTCAGCAAATAACAGAGTAAAACTGTGTTTCATATGTAAAGAAATATATTGTCACAAACGACTGTATTAATTACACTCTGGTGACTCAAGTAGTAGGTTTGACGTTATTCCCTCCCCTCCTTTATGACTGGATGAGTGATCTTTGGGCAATAGATGCCCTCTCTTAATGTAACCTTTGGAGAAGCAACACGTGTTTGTAGGCAACTCCACTTCTAGACAGGTAAATGGTCGTCATGGCCGCCTTTGTAATGTTTGTTGTAGTAAATATTCTTATTAAGTGAATTCCATATTTAATTAGCCTTACCCTACCTTTATACCAATGAAAGCTTTATAAATAAAAATCCCAACCTTTCGCTAAAGCATGTAGTTCTGCTCCGAGTGTTTGCTCCCGAGTGTTCGACCTGACCACGTGTTCCTTAATATTCACAAACTAAGTTCAGGTCGTCACAATATGATTCTCCAATAGTACTTAGATAAGATAACCATGATGTAGGATGGATTTAAGTTAGTAAGAGTTTATCAAATCATATCTTTCGTGGAGTAAACTCTCAAAGAAGAGTTTTTCTATGATACATTTTCGTTGGTCCGTAACGTGTAAAGCCTATTTTTAAACAATAGAATAAAATAAGTAAAATAATTGGTGTGAAGGCATGCTTGAATGTTGACAGGGTATCGTTTGACTGCAGTTGTTCAGATTTTGCCTTTTTATACTGAAAAAAGAACACTACAATGTAAGTGTAAAAATAATATAATATTTACAATTGAAAAGAGTCACAACTTTGCTAGTGTAACCTACAAAGGCCAGTGAAATATTATAATAACAAAAGCACCGCACTAAAATATTTTTAAATTGAATACAGCGTGATGTTTCCCCAAGGCAACACCACCAAATAAAGGGTTAAAAGAGGGTTGCTGAGTAGTTTACTCCTTTCCATGACCACCAATACAACACCATAGCTACTTAGCAGTCTGTTTTACGTCAAAACACTCTTCACCGTGAACAGTTTACAAAGTATCAAGCTTTAAATGATGTATGAAGCCAGCTGCTGTATCATTTATTCTTGCTGAAGTATTTCTAGTTGATTTTTATGCTTTAAAATCCGATTCCCTTTCGGGGAGGACATTATTCAGCCTTGTAATGAGTATAGCCTTGACCCGGTTTTCCGATTCGCTCGTTTCCTCATTAAGCTTACCTCCATCCTTGATGCACAACCAGTGCTTCTCAAAAATATCTCTGAGAATTTACTTCTGATTCCATAAGTTTAAAATAGTTTCACGGCAAAGAAAATGCGCAAATCCTGAGCTTGTGATTCCTCGTGGTACTGAGCAGATTATGTACACTCATGAATATCTATTAAACGTAAGAAACAAACAAAAGCTATTGCACAACATTTAGATCCCGATTAAAAATATAAAAATGTTTCACACAATTTTGTATACTATTTTCCGAGATATTGCATTCTATTTATTTTACAAATACTTTATATATGCTGAAGGATTAACTTTGTATACGTCTGTGTCTTAAGGAAGTTAGCGTATGGTTGATTCCATTTTAATGGTCTGATTGACGTTTCGGCCTTCTGTATTCTTTTACCTACAACTAAATGAGTATTGTGTGTTTCAAATAGGATTAGTTTGTCCTTGAGCACTGCTAGTTCAGTAACCAATCGGAGTATTGCGGTGTTGTAGTATTGCATTCCTCCAAAGTGGTGTATGACGAGCGCCAAACTAATCAATCTCTAATAAATACTATTCGAGCTAAGACAAAAATTCAGCTTTTCCATAGGGAAGGAGAGAGTAATGTATTTAACATAGCCGTAAAACCCCTATATTTTTAGCTCAAATACTTTTTCTAATACAAATAAATAAAGTAGATACCGTTGTATTATAACAATGCATTGTGACGTAAGCACTGTAACGAATAGCATTTTGGTTGGCTTGTATGCGTGAACGTATATTTGTAATTACACAGAACTGAAACATAAATATTTGACATGACCTGATCAAAGAAATATGCCAAATAAGCCAAAGTGTTTGTTAAATTCGATGAGAGGAAACAATACACTTCCTGCTGGTCTGACAAAACAAGTCTGGCCACATTATATTTTTGTTTATGAATGGTTCGTAATATCTATTTACTCTGTGCTCTAGAAACTTCAAAGCAGTATTATTCAGTTATACTCTTCCATGAAAAAGCGTATCAGCTGGATCAATGAGACACGATCCACCATGCCTCTTACTACTGCCAGAACAGTCCAATTGAGTTAATGTGGGCTCAAATTATGTTGCAAGCAGAAATAATATTTTTAAACCGACTGACGTTGAACGACTTTTTCACGAAGAAATTGACAAGGAACACAAGGCTGGGAAAACTTCGTGAGACATCAGATAAACGACAAGAAGATGACTTTTAGAAAGATATAGTACGTAACGAGATTTTGGAACCTATCATCATAAATTTGCAGTACTCAGGCGATGAAGACAATAATAATGACGAATTATCTCTTAACGTTCCCTTACGTCTAGCGCCAAGAAAATTCGCAAGTGTGCGAGGGAGAGAGAGAGGGGGGGAAATATAAAAAGAGTAGGGGTAACGCGGTGGCAACGCAGAAGGCTCCAATGTATCTGATTCGCTATAGGCGAGAACTCTTCCCATTTGAAACACATAATAGAGATACAGATATATGGATGCATAATAAAGAACTGCTTTTTGTAAGGATAGTTTGTATAGGAACGTGTAGAGGATCTCGTGGGAATGTAAACATTAGAAGTCTAATTCCCAAAATGACCATAGGCTTGTCTGCAAAACGTATGTAATTAAATTTTAGCAGTATGCATAGGCTTCACATCTTTCTTTAATACACATTTTTGTGGGAGTAGTAGGTGTAGGTGCATGCTACATGCTTATATTTCTTTATATGTTTGAGTGTGCCGTCCAAATCTTTATTCCGTGTCTACTATTACTTCAAATGCAGTTATCTCGAAAACAGAAAAGAAAATTACGAAAGGGGGGTTACTGCATTACACCAAAAACTTCGCTGCCAACTCAATTCTTTCGGATTTCCTATGCAACATTTTTGAAGCAAGGTTCATGTGGCATGTTCCTACACACCGTTAGGCCCAAAAGGAGATATGTGACGCCTTAAAGTCCTGCGGTGCCAACTTGAAGTATCGGTTCATAGTGCATTAGTTCAATGTTGGCTGCACCCATGTTGTTGGGTAATCTTATCCCTTTGGCGTAATTGGTGCGTCCAGTTCCGTTCCATTTCTATGCCACTGGAGACAAGCTTTTTAAGTATAAAAACAAAAGGTTTCCTCGATTGCTGACGGGTTTCAATCAAAGTAAAACTATTTCTTTGGACACATTTTTACTGATCAACTTAAAGTGAGTATAAACAAACGTTATTTTGTGACAAAACCTACAAAGAAATTTATTACACATCGCATTGGAGTAATGAGAAGAAATAAATAACCATTAACAATTGAATATCGTGAGTAGAGCTGTGGCTTTTTATATAACATTTAATCATGCTAAAATGAGGGAATGCATATTTTGCATTCTAATGTACAAGGGGTAATAAAATTTTGTGATTTAATTGTACGTCATTTACTAATTAATATGTAAACGCCTGAAGCAATTTTATCGTACTACGATACTTACAAAAACACACACTAATAAAAACTGAGGAATGTTTATTTGCATTAACGATAGTAACTTTATTACTTAATGATTCTTTAATCGTTTTATTTTTATTTTACTAAATAACCGCTCAATAGACCAATTGTAAACAGCGGTTATACCATTATTAAAAGCAGGGTATGTAAATAAATATCGACACAATGTTTTAATAAAAATATTTTCCAATAAAGGTGATGAAATTAAGAATTTGGCACTAATAGTTTTCAATAGCAATAAGCCTACATGGAAAGTTTCTTATATAATCTAATGCACTTAAATGGAACCAATGATGTGTTAGCAAGTGTTATCTTAATGAAGGAATAAAGTAGATATTACTATTTGAATAACTACATGAGTTTATTAAAGGAGATAAATTTATCTATTATTTGACAATTACCTACCTATGCTAATTAATGATAATTTACTTTTTCTGATAAACACAGGCTTATAGTGGCAGCTGTATTAAGCCCCAGAAATTACAGAATGTACTTTACTCAAGAACTTTACTGAAGAATAACACCATAACATATTTTACTATGTAGCAAACTAAGTTAATTTTAAATAGCCCTGAGGAATTAATTGCTTCAAAGGTCTCTGTAATTAAATTAATCTACACGGTCTCCTACTGATAATGAAACTAATCAGTTCATTTTACTTTATTGTCCAGCAAAATACCCGAAGATTGATACAAGACAAACCCCTTAATGTAACCCCTGATTCTTTTTCTCATTTATTTTAGAACAATTAGCATTAAATCAAAATATAATTTCTACTGAGGCATCCATATGTAACATTAAGTTGGAACAATTAGTGAGGACAATAGGAAGTCATTTAATTAGCAACGTGTAAGGACTTATAATGCATTACTAAAGAAAATAATTGAAGTAACGAATATGTATTCCAGCTGTACAAAAGCATGCGAGGTTTCTCCATGAAAAACGTTTCAATTATTCCTATGAAGTACGATGTAGTGATGTGATGTTTACTATAAGTATCTGAATAAGCTTTATTCCCATGAGCTTTGTGGCATTTCGTCCAGCCTAACTTCGGAAGTATTCAATATATATTTTAAGTCTAAAAATTGATAAGATTATTTTTATTGAGCATAAGAGGTTGTGTACAAATCAAAGTGCACTATTTGCCATTCTGGAAAGAGCAGTATGGAATCTCCATTGAGTACTCCAACTTCTAACTAGCTCAAATTTCTGTTTTAGTTCGTAAATATTAATTCTTCGTTATTTATGTGTTTGTATATTTTGAGATTCTGTTATTTTGTAACAAAACGAAAGCAAACGAAAATATACAAAATAAATTTCGACATAGTTCACCAAATAACACGTAGACTTTTAAAATAGTTACATCAAATAAGAAGAATAGATATATTTCCTGGACTGAGGAAATATAATAAAAATATAAATACCATATAAATGTATTTAAAACAAAATATGACAAAACAAACGCAAAATAAATTATAGAAGCATAAGATTAGATATATTTCACCAATTAACACTTACAACTTTACAATAGTTACACGAAATAAGAAAAGTAGATATATTTACAGGACTAAGATAAACTTTGGTGCACGAGGTATTCCTTATCGGTTTATACTTTTACCTATTCCTTTACAGAAAACCTTTTCTCTGTTTGGTTGTATCAAATTGGTTTCAGTCCAATGATTTTGATTAAAATGGGATATGTTTAAAGCATCTGAATAAAAAATAACGTATGGCTTGAAAGTTCAGGATAAATAGCATTTGAATTTAAGTTCTATCAAATCGCTTTTGTATAGCTGATAATCAATAAGTGACAAATAAATATCGTTAAATACCACAATGCTCGTAATTTTTTTAAATAACTGGGTTAACTACTTCAGAGATTTTCCTATATACATTTCTTAAATTTATGTACGGTATGCTTCTCATAAATAAGAAATATGTAAACGTTAATATAAAATTATGTACATTAAAAGAAGTATACAAAATAAACTTTTCTTTCAACAGTTTACAGAAAATTGTGTAAATAAGGTAATGGGAAAGCAACTCATCAGATTTTCCTGTTTGGAAGGTAATGTTTTATTTCCCTCTGTGTTAATTAATCATGGAAGGAACTTAAGAAACGAGGCAAATGCAAGAGGCAAGTTACATTTCGCTTTTTAGTGTCACATAGCCGCGGTTTGTGTACTTATGATGATAAAGAATATTTTAAAAACACAAGAGTTTAGCTGAAAGCAAGGCTAGAGAAGAAGAGAAAACCACAGTTTTATACACAAAGCGCGTACACCTCCCTGGTTTCAATCTCTGTAGCAGAATCTCTGCCCACGCATAGTTTTTTGTCTTTTCTGCTTTCCTCGCGCCGACCAGCACACAGATCGCCTTAGGCGAAACACTTTTGACAGCATTCGCTTTTCCTTTCTCGATATACAATGAGGTGGTCAACCATATCTGAGCTTTAAGAGAAAGGCAATACCGATCTGAAATAATGTACTTTTGTGTTGCTTTTAGTTTCCTCTTTCTCCATCTGTACGACAGAATCTATATCAAGGAAACAAAAGACGCTGTTACAAGATTACAGCTGCAGTTAGAAAGCATTTCAAACCTAATGCGTTCACTCTCATGAATTTTTCTACTCACTCTTGTACAAACTTTCCTAAAACGCTTATTCCTATATCTACTGCATGCAAATTAAAACCAACACTCGTATGCACAGTTTCTTTGTGGGTGGGGTGGGGGTTCGAGAACATCATAGAGTTAAGGGTTGGTCAAATCATTTGAATTGCCATGCTCCAAGGTCACTGGAACCCGAAAGCAAATAAATTAAAAAAAACTTTTCTATTCTAAAATTCACATTAATAATACGGAATATTTTGAAGACTGAAGGAATAGCTATCTTTCAAAAATGACCTAACTCGTATGTTTACACTTTTTGAGTTGTAAGATCTTATTTATATTTTTCTGAACTTCATTGTCCTTGTTCTTTGCATGACCACGAGAACATATCTTATGTGATGCATGACTTTCCCTAACTACTCTTAAAAATCATGCTTAAAACTATGCATTCACATACTTATATTAAACTTTTATAGTTATATTTTTATTAAATATTTCGTCATTGGTGCAAGCGGGATAAGATTAAAAAATTACATAAATCGTATTTTTTAAGATTTGCATTTTTTCTGTTGAAAGATCTGGTTTATATTCTTCTGAGCTATATCATTTGAATAAAAACAATGATACAACTTTAAATCTAAGCACATAAATGAGAAAAATAAGAATAAAACGAAGAAAAACTGCAGAAATTATTAAACTAATTAATAATAAAAATAAGCTCTTCTGCCATACCCCCTCCCCCCAACCAAAGAGGACCAAATCTAGACCGAATTCAATTCGATGGATATCATCTACGGCTTACTAAATATTTCAAAATCCTCAGGAATGAAGAAGACTTAAAGAGTTACTCCCAGAAAATTCGAGATGTAATTTAATTAAAATCCTTAGAGAAATGTTTCAGAAAATCAGCATGTTCAACATTTGCAAAATTTATTCCACGTAAGTCAAGGTTAGTTTGAGGCTGGAGCATTCTTTTTACAAAAAATCTCCATGCCACGTCCTTGGAAGATGTTTAATTTAAACATAAAGTAGGCTATTAGACTGAAATTTCATTTTTCAGTTATGCTGTTCACGGATACACACCAAGAATCCCTTTCTAAACCTCCTTTTACTCAAGTAACCTCAAAACAGGCACTTCCAGTGTAATCTCAGTATCCAATGGTTTAGCTGCAATGCGTATCTTTTCTCCAAGAGGAGAACCTAAAATGTAAAGGTTTCTATTTAATTATATTTTTCTACAGCATGAAAAATGGTACACACCAATTAAAACGACTTTGGAGTACTGTATTATGTAATTATATTTTTACATCACTTCTCTGTGACCAAATTTGGTTTCAAGTTCAATCACATGGCAATTACGTTTTCTATCTGCACATGCTCAGTTATTCGATTATCTGTTGCTTTTCATTGAGTCGTTTTCCACAGTTCGTTTCTCATGGCACTCCCATTATCCATTCACAATACAAATCTTCATCGAAAACAGTTAACCTATACGTTACATCGGCAGCCTTTTGTTTCTTTGATTTTAAACGTTCTTCTTTTATCTCGGATATCCTACACAAAAAATAAATATGACAACTATGAATAAATCTAGATAAAATGAAATGAATGAACCAAGTGAAACTACCAAGGGCGAAATAAATAAAACACACAAGCTACTTACCCACAAAATAAAATGTTATTATGAAGTAACATTTAGTTGATTCATTGCCCGGTATAACAAAACTTGTGAATCAACAAACTCTGAAAACGTTTAACATTTCGCTACCCACAATAGTTGATCTCGTTTTTAGTCATTTCCCTCCTGGATATGAGAGTTCATCTCGTTCTAAACAAGATTTCTTTTAATTTCAAAAATTAATTTATTAATATTGATATTTTACAAAATTAGAAATCTATCTAAATAATACGACACTGCATATGTATTAAATAGTTTTACTTTGTTCCTTCAAAATCTCCTAGTTGCAAAATAAAGGTGTTTAACCCTTATAGCATCATGTAACCTTATGGAAAATTCTATACATGATGTATTCACTTAAAGCGAAGCTTTTAATAAGAGCCGTCACATTAGAATTTGAAGAATCCACTACTTAGTACAATAAATGGTTTAAAAGTTCCCACTTTTATAGTTCAGGCAAAAGTCACCGTTCTCCGCCTGCTGTCGTAAAGGCTTCACTACTTTCCATTGTTAAAAACATTCTGCACAAACCTCAAAGCCACGTATTAAGAAACATGTAAAGAACGCTGCTTTCAGTTCAGAAGCAGTGTCATAAATGTGTGAAATTATCCCAACGCTAGAATTAGAGACGCCGAAGTAGAAACACAACCCAAAACACTACATCACAAGTGCAATAAATATGTTAAGCTATGCCAAGGCAGAAAGAGGCCGAAGTGGAAACCAAGCAGGGACCTTAAACTATCTTTATTTCTGAGGAAATTGTATGTATATAAAAGAGAACTTACATCGTGCTAATGTTTCAGAAAGGGATTGCGTACAAACTGAAGGAATCTTGCAACCAGTAGGGAGGATAACTTTGGAGTTGTTACCAAGTATGCTGAAAAAACGGTACGACATTGCGTAGTATTTCTTCAATGGTAAAAGTAAAAGTAAAAGAAAAATAATTTTTATATTTTATATTTACGAAATTAAGATATAGAAAACTCCTAACTTGTTTTAACCCAGACCAATTTATACATCACGGACTATTATGACTGTGATAATAAGTAGTTAAGACAGCTTATCGTTCTTGTCAGCATTGATGTTATGCAAGTCAAACAATAATAAGGGTCAAAGAACACTAGACTAGAGCTCGCCATTGCGTACATCCGAAAGCTTAATTTGTAATATTCTTTTTATTGTTTTATAAAATTATTTTATTCGACAATTGGAAGGAAGTAATTTAAGGAAATAACTTATTTGTTAGAAGAGCAATGAGCAACCATGAGCAAGTGTTAATATAAAAGTTATTGTTAATCTGTTATTAACCTTTAAAGTATTCCTCAGTGAGTGTTCGTGTAAGAGTGTTTTTTTTGGGCAACAAAATACATTCTTGCATTCTTCTTCTTCTTCATCATCTTCTTCTTCTTCTTCTTCTTCTTCTTCACCTGCCTGTTCCGCCTTCGAAGTCATCCAGCCATCGTTTCCTGGGACTGCCCACCGATCTCCTACCTTTAGGATGATACTGTAATATTTGTTTTGTAAGTCTATTATCTGACATTCTTTCAACATGTTCCTTCCATTTTTGTTTGAGATCTCTTAACCTATAATTCATACTAAAAATGTCCAGCTCTTCTCTTATATTTTCATTTCTTATTAAGTCCCTCTTCGTGCATCCTTTCACATTTCTCAATAATTTCATTCCTGAAGCCTGTATTTTACTCTGTTGCTTTTTAGTTAACGTCCAAGTCTCAGTTCCGTATGTCAGTATAGGTACAGCCATAACTTTGTAGAACTTTAATTTTGTTTCTTTACGTATTTTGTTTCTAAATGTTCTATTTATTGTTCCACACACACTTTGAAATTTCCATATTTTATTGTAGACATCATATTCCTTGTCATAACTAACATCAGTTCCCAAGTAGTTACAGTGGCTTACCTGTTCATTCTTGCATTTGTACTATAAATTACATGAAGAGAATAATAGCTAAATATTTCCTCTCATCCCATTATTGCCTTAAGAACTTAAACATATATGTTTGAATCTTACTTATTTCAAGGTAGTATGTTGTTTGCTGATAAAGTTCGAAATAATTAAATACTACTAACAAATGTTAAGTGTTTACCTTATTCTAGTAACAAATTCGCAGCGACATCGGCTAAAGAGAGCGCTTTCTGTTCTGTGACAAAAGTATCAACCTTGGTTTTTCCACTTACTAGCAATGAAGCTATTGCATCCGCCTAGGTAGTGTAGTGGTAGCATATCTGCCTCACGTTCAAGAGGTTCCGAGTTCGAACCTCGGTCAGGGTCAGTTACCTGGATAAGGTTTTTCCGGGGTTTTCCCTTATCCTCAAAGGCGAATGTCGGGTAACTCTAAGCTCTATGGACCCTGGGCTCAGTTGAGCATCATTTCACCCATTCCGTGCACCGTTGGAGGACGTAAATTACACAAAAAATCAATCTATTGCTTTACATTATTTTCAAGAAGTGCATTAGGAACTCTTGAGTGTCCTTAAGTAATAGAATGGCATCGGTGATTCTTTTTTCTTCATTCACCATGTTTTTCCTACAGCCACCTCATTAATTTTAAATACTGTAAATTGCAGTATGCTTACCTTAAGCAGAAATAGCTAATATTTTGTAATTGCTTAACTCCAAGAATAAATTTAATGCATTCTAAAGGTTCAATTACCTACCTAATCTTTACTGGAGTATGCTTTCTTCCACTTTTACGTAAAATTAAGAAAAATAGGAGCTCCTCATCACCAATTAAAACTGAATTACGAACTTCATTCATTATATTACTGTAAAATTTAAATACCCGGGATCTATAGTAACAGTAGATAATAAAACATCAGTGTAAATTCAAGAAAAAATAGCAAGTGGTAACAGATGTTTCTATGCCTTGTAGAATATGTTTAAATCAAGGAACGTCAGCTGTACTGACCAATAGTAATGTATGGTTCAGAAAACTGGGTGTTGACAATCAAAGAAGAACAGTAAGGAAGATTTTGAGAAATATATTTGGAGCGATTAAGGACTTGGACGGATGGAGAATGCGGACCAGCTTGAAGTTATGGTGCCTATTTGGACAACCAAATGTAGTAGTGAAAAGTAGACAAGGAAGAATAAGGTGTAGAGAATGCCGGAAACCAGTGTAGTTTAGATGATATTCAGAAAGCTGGATGGTAGAAGGAGAAGAGCAAGACCCAGGAAAAGATGGGTAGATGATGTAGAAGATGACTTGAGAAAGATGGGGGTTAAAGGCTGGAGAAGAAAAGCAGAAGACCGAGTAGAATGGAAGAGGGTGGTTAGAGAGGCCAAGTGCTTACATGGCCTGTAGTGTCATCTATCATCATCATAATCATCATCATCATGTTAATGTAACCGATACATTAGAGATATTTTATAGAATATTAAAATTAGAAATTCTTGCCCAACTCGGTAGCGTAAATTTTAGTATGTCTGCCTCATATTCAAGAGGTCCCTAGTTCGAATCTCGGTCACGATGATGATAAATTGATGGATGATAAATAAATATTTTTCCGGGATTTTCCCTTATCCTGACAGACGAATGTTGGGTAACTCTAAGCTCCATGGACCCTGAGCTCATTTGAGCACCATATTGTCAATTGAGGACATAAATTGGAGGACATAAATTACGAAAATGAAAATATTCTTACATCCAGTTAACGTTTTGTTTGCTGGATTCTTGAATTATTTGTTCCGTGCGCTTTGTGTCTATCTTAAGCATGGAATTATGCATATATCCAACTTCACTTTTGAAGATATGTGCCTACACATACATATACATTCTTTTTAAAATGTTTCTTTGCTTTTGAATTCAGAGACTTGCACTAAGTACAGTATCTCAACTTGAAATTGTAAAGCCACTAGGTTTTATAACCAGAGAATATAGCAAAGTAAGGTCAACAGAGCTTTTGGATGACCTAGAAACATATACCATGACCACTGTATTTAATTAATACTGGAAGAAGCTAGATATCTGACATAACGAAATAGAAAAACAAGATACCAAGCGGGAAAAAATGAAAAGCAATGCTTCCTCTGGCGCATTTATTTATTCGTGCATTTCCGTAATAATGTTGCACTGTGTTTCATTCATGCGACTTCCCCCTTAAAGTTAAAAAGTCCTGGTAGTTGATTCATAACCCACTCGGCGCTCCTTTCCGCCCTCAAAAATATATATGCATTTCTCTTGTAACATGTAACCGAGTGGTCCTTTTATAACCTCCAGCAATAACGAACTAATATAGAAAATTAGTTTCATCTGCTCTGCTTTTATAACCCTAAAAGCAAAACAGCATCAAAATACCCACTTAACATGTGACAAGAGATCTGTATATACATAAAGCTGAAATGAATTTGCTCTCCAGAGAGGATCAAAAGAGGAACATCGCAGCCCACAGTTAAAGTTTTAACTGATTTGGGCACTTTTATTAGAACACAAAAACAAATATTCAACAAATTATGTAAACATAAATATGGATTAAAATTATATTTATAAAATGTTACGGCTGTTATGATCAGTCGAGATCTTACATACGTCCATAAGTAGATCTTACGTTTACAAACCAACCAGCAATATTCACGACGTGGTTTATTAGTCCGTTTTATGCACTTAAGAGTACTCTTCAAAAATCGTTTTAGCAATGGAGATCCAGAAATAGGCTGTCTGAAGGATAAAGTCCCACATAGATGACCGAGCGGTATGGCTCAGTAGTTAGACCGCTTGGCTCTCACCAAGGCGACCCGGGTTCGATTCCAGGCGACCGCAAAGTGAGATTTGTGGTGGACAACACGGCGCTGGGCGGGTTTTCTCCGGCATCTCCGGTTTCCCGCGCCATCTCATTCAACCGGTGCTCCATCTTCATCTCATGTACCAACAGTGTCTTCGCCTGCGGTGCCGTATGTAGTAAAAGCGGGCGTTAAACACTACACTACACACACACACACACACACACACACACACACACACACACACACACATTCGAGCGGGATGGCACAGACGGTTCTGTGGGAGGCCCGGGTTTGATTCCAGCTCCTTGGGTCGGCCGCCCTCTGTCTCCTTCGCCTCATCCTTCCTCCCGGGAGTGCCCCAACTTGGCGCATAGGAACAATGGGCCCAGCATGGTGGCCTACGTACCGAGTCCCCTCCATAATGAGTATATAATGATGTGTTTATCATTTGATATCCGTGATTATCATAACCAATCAAATCTTTAATTTTTCACTGAAAAGACTTCAGATATTTTAGACTTCAGATTAAGCTTAATCAAAATTCTTTACACTCTGTAGCATGCATTTTTAATAGACGTGTATATGTCTATCTTGAGTCTCTGAACATGAACAAAACACGAAATGTTCAATAAATGTAGAACATATCTTAAATTGAGCATTTAACTATCACGAATGCATCACGAGTGTTATTTCAAAGGACCAGTGGAGTCGTGTATATTACCATTTCATTTGACATGACAGAACACAAATAATAGCCAATAACTTACGAGAGCAGAAAACTAAACAAATACATGTTTTGTGTAAGTGCTCCCAGTACTGCTATTCATTTAGAGAAATTGCAATTATATACATTTATATTGTCGCGAGCCAATGTTGCGACATCGCGGCCGGTGTGCACAAAGATACAGATACTGCAGAGCGGATATAAACGGCTTGCCGAAACAGATAAAGTTAGAGACTGGAAGGTTTGTGTTTCGTCTGGTGCCGTCTTGATTCTTACAGAACGTTAGATTAATTTCTATAAATATGAGTTGAGCTATAAAAGAAGCCGTGGATCACCAGTTGAGACAGTCCTAATTGAACTTGATTCGTGTGCGTACAGCTGTTTATTGAAAGTGAACCTTTTGTTTGTGGTCGTTGACCTTGGCAGTTGTATTTGTTTATGTTACGTCATTCTGTTTCAGCTGCCAAGGGTGTACAAATTCTGTTTCTACGGAAATAAAGATCATTTTGGAATTTCTGCAAACTGGACTGTTAATTTTCCAAACCACAAAGTCACAATTGTTATCGTTGTAATATGTTTTATACTTATATTTTTATAATATGAAATTACTCACTTTATGGAATATATTTCTTTCTACGAATGAGCATAATACCAAAATTCATTCTTATTGTATTCTGTTAGCTTAATGTGAAACAAACACGCCGTAGTAGTTTCATTGTTGGTACTCCTGGTTCCCGCCTGTGCGAACTCGACAAATTCAGACATGTTCAGTATCGCCTACCTCTGCAATGGAGTTAACACGCCAGGAACAATATGCGCCTTTGAAATTATGCTTCAGTCTAAACAAATCTTCAGTTGAGGCCTATACAATGTTACAGGAGGTATATGGAGAGTCTGTTCTTCCCTACAGCACACCTCGAATGTGGTTTAAGATATTTAAAGAGGAAAGACAATCAATTTCAAAGGAAGGTGGACCCGGTTTTCCAGTTACAGCTCTTACCGAAGAAAACATCAACACTGCTGCTGTCATTGTCAGAGACGATCGACGAATTACCTTAAGATTATTTTCTGAAATACTGAACATTTCATTGGGCGTCACATATCCGTGAAGCAGGTTGGATGCTGCACTACGATAATGCGCGGATATATATTGCCAATGTTATTGCTGAATATCTTTCAAAAATCAACGTGAAGTGTATCCCTCACCCTCCCAATAGCCCCATGTGACTTTTTTCTATTCCCTAACTTGAAGAAACGCCTTCGTTGGAGGTATTACCCATCATCAGAAGCAATGCTGAAGGCTGCGGAGGCGATTTTCAAGGATCTCTCAGAAATGGTTTCCAGCATGTCTTTCAAGACTGGCAGAAACGCTGGGACAAGTGCGTGAATTCAGGGGAGAATATTTTGAGAAGGACCATCAAAATTATGAGGATGAGTAAAGGTACATTGTCAAAAAAGTGATCATTCTTTATTGAACAGCCCTCGTATTATGAAGTGTTTGCAAATTATATGATGATGTAATTAATGAGAATTCAACCAGAAACTTAATACATTCATTTAAGGCTAGAGAAAAAAAAATCTGTACTCATTTTACTTGTTTTTCCTTTTGCTAGGGTTGTTTAGCATCGAATTACTGTAACATTGTAATTTATCCTCTTGAAATGTTTTCAAATATAAGTATCAGATATCGAGTTACATATTTGTAGTGATATAAAGGTGCTAATAAACCACGTGACAACCAAGTGCATACAGTGAATAGAATGAAGCAATTTAAATGCTGCAAATGTAACAAAAAGCACGATAAAAATGAGTCGTATAAAACATACATTCTAACAAGAAAATTCTTTCAAAACAATTTAGAAAGGTTTAAAAGTATCTCAGATAGAAAAGTAGTACTTTTAATGTTGAGCAGAAAAAGTTATTAGATTACGCAATATAATCCCATAAGGTCTGCTGCCTTTCAGCGTAAAACAACAAAATTCTCACAGAGATTATACTACTTCCTGCATTTACCCACATAAACCTAAAGTCATACCACTGATGTGATTTTCTGCGGAAGAGAAATTTGTGTGATATACTTTTTTGTGAAGGTTTAAAGGGAGATATAAGAACGAAACTGTTTATAGAATCTTTATTCATATTTTACTCGTTTCTTCTTCCATTCAGGAAAAGTCTAACAGCATTCAGACCGTTGCAAAATTACTGACATTAAAAATGAATGCACAGGAGGTACTGTAACTGTCATTCCAAGCTAAAGGATAGAAAAGAAAAGCAGGATTTCCGTTTGAAGAGCTGAATTAGAAAATCCGTCAACGTTCTTCCTTCACGAAGGATGAAAACATTAAATTCCAGCAGAACTTGCTTTGTCTATCAGTCTTCTCAGCTGAGAAATGATAACCATTTTCTTTTCGGAAACAAAAAAGACCGGTAGTAATCAAATTATTGAATGCATTTATTCATGTTATGAATGTTCGAATGTATCAAGATCTTTGCTCATTTTCTTTTAAAATGTATAGAGTTCCTCGTTTACAGGAAAAAATTCTAGGTCAGTGAGTAATTAACTTTACTGAACCCAGTTTTATAAGTTTTCTATGCACTTAATAAAACCATCTTCCCCAGAGTATGGAAGTATGAATGATAGTGTGAATGTGTGCGTGATTTAATGATTAAAACCCAGCAAATACGATTAAACACCTTCGATATGTTCCTAAGGAGAACGGCCGCCGATATGACCATTGCAGTTAAAGGCGCGGTATAAATGGAACAAATAAAAAACAATTCTGCCGATGTATCGACGTGTACATGAAGTATATATAATTCTCTATTTGTTTTTCTTGTGCCTATGTATATGGATGTGTTGTCTGTTATGGAACCGAAAACTTTTTTTAATTTAAGAAGATAATGCATGAATGTTGCCAATGCTCTGGAGTGAATAATGAAGTCATTCTCCTTCTGGTTTCACAGTATTATTGTGCTGCTCGAAAGGTTAGCGTGACTTCATCTTAACAGAAACCTCTTAGATAACGCACTGATTAATCCACATGGACATAACATCTATTTCTCGTTTGTGATTCCTTCGCATTCCATTGGCTGAAGTGATCCGTTCATTGGTGCTTAACACACGTCCGAGAAACCCACAAATTCCCTCTCACTCTTAGAAGAATAATCAGTGCGTTATCTGAGAGGATAAAGCTATGTTAACCATTCGAGTAGCAGGATAATACTTAGAGAAGGTATATCGTGAAAATTTTGTAAAGCCTCACAGCTTTCTTGATTAACTCTTGAGAGCACAATACACAATTTTGAGAAGTTAGTGTGCCAATTTAAGGAAACAATGAATGGAACAGGTACAGTACGCGCAAGATAAGTTGCGCGCTGGATTTACGGTGTGGTGCGTGCAGAGGGGAAGAAGCGAGAGCTAATGCTCTTTTGTTTCTGCAGTGAAAAACAAAGTTCATAAAAATAGCGTCTAAGATAAACGAAGATATCACAAGTAACGTGATTCCTTGGTTTTACCCACGTCAGCTCAATTGCATTCAGATCACAGTTATACAGAGGTAGACCAATAGTAATCTGTCCCCTTTCGAGCGCCAAAACATCCATAAATGTTCATCCAAATATAAATCATTTTCGAGTAAATGCTGACTTACATTACTACTACACTCGTAACAAGGATAAACTGGCAATTTGAGCGCACAAAACGAGCCTTCATGAAGGAAGCTTTAACTACAAAGGGATAATGTTATATAATAAAGTTCCATATTCATTTAAACAAGCTGCATCATTTAAACACTTTAAGAATAAGGTTAAGAAATTTTTGCATGCACACTGTTTCTATGCGGCTAATACAGTATTATAACTATAACCATGTAAATGAGCACTGGGAGCATAGTATATTTACAAACCTGTAATATTCATATTATGACATTTCTTGTAGTAAATGAGTCTATGCAAATTCTATATGAAACCATAGAAAAAGCTGCTTACTCTGTATGTTGTACGTAATCAATTTCACTTTTGGTATATACTTGTATTTATACATTTTGAGGTGTCTCATAACATGTATATGTTGCCAAGGAAAAACTAAATTTCTAATTATAACATACGATTTTTGTATACTGGTTAGCTAATTGGAAAGGTAGAGTCAGACTGAAAATTTCAATGCCATAGCCGGGATTTGAACCACGGATCTTCTGGTTGCCGTCCAGCCGCTCTAACCATTGAGCAAATATTGCCAACGTGCCGACATGACATTAAATTCTACAACTGACTCGTGTTTTTCCCGGTAAACCACTTAGGAGTTCTCATAAACACAGAAGACAACTTAATGGCGACTTACAACATGTAAGTACTTTAAGGTCCGGGCTTTATAGTTAACCACTATTAGGTCAATTATTGGAAATTAATTGTTCTTTCACACTGGCCGTGTGTAGGCTAAACTATAGAAAGGTAGAGTCAGACTGAAAAATTCAATGCCATAGCCGGGATCTTCTGGTTGCCGTCCAGCCGCTCTAAACCTTGAGCTAATATGACCAACGTGCCTACATGACATTAAATTCTACAACTGACTCGTGTTTTTCCCGGTAAACCACTTAGGAGTTCTCATACACACATGAGACAACTACCTTAATGGCGACTTACTAGATTGTAAGTACTTTAAGGCCCGGGCTTTATAGTTAACCACTATTAGGTCAATTAATGGAAATTAATTATTCTTTCACACTGGACCGTGTGTAGGTTAAATTGTGGAAACGCAGAGTCAGACTGAAAAATTCAATGCCGTAGCCGAGATTTGAACCACGGATCTTCTGGTTTCCGTCCAGCTGCACTACCATTGTGCTACTGTGGCCAACGTGCCGACATGACGTGCCGAGTCAGTTGGAAAATTTAATGTAATGTCAGCACGTTGGCCACAGTAGCTCAAGGGTTAGAACGGTTGTACGGCAACCAGAAGATCTGTAGTTCAAATACCGGCTATGGCATTGAATTTTGCAGTCTGACTCTACCTTTCCATACTTAAGCCTACACACGGCCAGTGTGAAAGAACAATTAATTTCCAATGGTTGGCTAATTAACCTCGAAATTGATCAAAACGAAATATGGCGGACACGATAAAGCTTAGCGTATTAGCCACTAGATGACAGTGTATAGCGCATTTCAAATTTCAAAGTTGTCATCTATGTTTAAGGAGTTAAACGAAACTTACCGAATGAGGACTTGGAGACCGATCGCTCTTCTTATCGCGCGCATATAGTACATATAACAGCAATTTACTGTTTATAGCAGCCCTGGGGAAAATTACTCCGAAGGTGTGAAAGAGTAGCGCCTCTCCTACTTACGTCAGCATACATACATAAAAAACATTAAGTGGGACCAATTTTCTCTTTTGTCTTCCATATTTTTACTGGGTTGGTGGTCACAAAGAGCGGAGAAATGAGGGAATATCTTCACAGTTGGTGAGTTGTTTTTGCCAGGCCTTATTTAGGCTGTTTCTACATATGCGGCTTTCTATAATAAAACACTGGTGCTTTGCACTAGATTAAACAAATAGTGAACTTTTCCTTATTTTATTTTTCCACGCACTAGTCGATTATATGCATTAATCACAGGAATGCTGTTGTCAACTAGACTTTGCGATGATACACGTCGTTGCGTAATTTCTGGAGTTCTAATTGCTAATGCACATAGGGAACGCTTTCATTACTTAGGCCCAATTCTTCATCATCGTCATCATCAATACTATCAGATGCAAGCTGGAAAAGAAAGAGCTTACCCGGCCGTATTGTAACACGAGTGAGGCAATAATGGGCCCCTGAAATATTAGTGCCTCGCCCAACTTGCCTACTGCTTTATGCTGCGTCAGGAAGAATACAGTGCAATAGTCATTAAACATACATAAATATAACGTGTGAATAAGTAAGTAAATTAACATGTTTGTATTTAGGAATCATAAAATATGAGAAAACGTATAATGGAGCTAAATATTATGGCATAAATTTGGGTGATTAAAAAATTTAACGTGTACAGAGACCGACAGAAGTATTAGAATAATATAATAAGTAACATTGCACGTACTATAAATACTGTAATATTTATTTATCAGCGTGGAATTGTTAAACATGTAAACATAAACCTTTTGTGTCTCGGAAAAAGTACTTAAAGTATCACTTTGCATGTACTTATTACACAATCTGTACTGTATTTATTCTATTGTCCCTCTTATTGGAGAACGTAAGTATTCGAAGGTACCCAATCGAACAGAAAATTGATTGGACGTAACCTACCCGTCCCTACCACATAGCAGTTGTGTTTATGCTATGCCTCGAGACAGTGTGCTCAAAGTTATTCAGCAGGTAATATGGGACGTACAGATAAGGAGACAACTGTGGCAGTGAGGAATATCTTGCAAAATATGTTCAAACAAAACAAATCTTTCTCTGAAATTCACAAAAACATTAATAGAAGCAAAACTACAGTGTTTTGCATAATTCAATTGTCAAACAGACAAATAGTGTTGTAAATAAACTTAGAAATGGCGCTCCTTCTAAGCTCACCACCAGAGACAGGAGGCAAATAATAAAAGTGCTGAAGCAGAATCCGAGAGTCACTGTATCTGAGATTAGAGGGACGCCTTGAGCAATATTCTGGCACTGTAGTTCACACCATAATAGTTCAACAGGTTTTAAATAGTATTGGGTATAATACCCGCGTTCCTAGAAAGAAACCATATGTTAATAAGGGGAATAAAAAAGCGTATAGAATTTTTAAACAATACATGGTGAAACCAACAGAATTCTGGTCGGACGAGAGCAAATTCTGCTTATACGAGAGTGATGGACGTCTTAAAGTGTGGAGAATGCCAAATACAGAACATGGTAGCTACAGTGAAACTTGGTGGCAGTAGTGTGATCGTCTGGGGCTGTATAGCTTCATCTGGATCTGGGGAACTGGTGTTCCTAGATGGAATCATGGAAAATTTGAATACAAGAGGATTCTTGGAAACTAGCTTAAAAAGAGTGCTGAGAAGCTGGGATTAGAGCATGATTATTTCTTCCAGAAGGACAGTGGTCCGAAGCATACTGCTGAAATTGTAAGGCTTTGGATTGTGTACAACACTTCTCACACTTTGAAGACACCGCTTCAATATCCAGAGAACATATGAATATATAGAGAACATCTGGAAGGAACTCGATGAGCATGCGAAGAAGCATCATATCAGAAGCAAGGACCATCTGAAAGAACTTCTTCAAACAGAGTGGAAAAACATGTACTCTGCAGTCACTAAACTACACATACAGAAAATGCCCAAACGATTATCAGCACTAATTCAAAGAAAGGGTATCATAACTATATACTAGCTGTTCTCTGTTCGAATACTTATGTCCAGATGTAAAGTAACCGTTTTATTTTTCCTTGTAGTGCAAATTACTTCCAGTTGCTACTTATGAGTTTATATGTTTAGTGAAAGACTCAATTTCATTTTGTACCAGTTGCATTTACGTATAAGCATAGCTTTAAAATAAGATAAGTAATAAATATGTTTACGTTCGAATACTTATGTCCGCCTCAGTATATGCCAAAAAGTGGAGATAAATTGTGAACAAGTGAGGTTTAATTGTACAAAAAATAGAATGGTAATTATTCCAGCAAATAGGGATTTTGAATAAGACTCAAAGACAAACATACGAAATAGATGTCCTATGTCTCATATTTTTAAATCATCAGTGTAATATACACATTCTTTCCGAATATTTTTATTTATCCTCGTATTAGTCGTGCATATAAACTGGTTACCACGACAGACAGTGCAGTTCTCATCCCACAGACGTCGTTTCGGGTAACTGAAATGATTTATACGTGCTGACCTACTGAATTCAAGGTCGCGAGTGTAAAACCCAACACAGACATCATTTTAAAGTGCACTTAAAACCAACAATCCCATATTATTTATTTTTAGCAGATGAGAGACATGTAAAAGAGCTCCTTCAAAATTTCTGCATGCACAACGGCGTCCCTGATATTCTGGTAAGTAATACCGTCATTAATAAACATATATCCGATATGACTTTCGTCAGAAGACATCAATTAAAAAATAAAAAAATAAAAAACTAGGGCCTAAAATAATGTTTTGTGCTTTATAATTTTGTTTTATGTGTATTATTTTATTGTGTGGTACTACTTCAGCACTTAAATAAACGATACTTCGAATCGCTACATTAAATCTCTGCGGGAAAAGCAGGACTATCTTCATTTGTATATAAAAAAGTTTAGAACTTTTTTTTCATAATATAAATACCGACAGAGATGGAGAGATATATGTAAAGGTATGTGTATCACATTTCTGTACTAATTGGAACAAATAAAATATGTTTAAACCAAGGCGGAATTAATCTAAAATAATATTACAAAAGAACAAGGCATCTGATAATACGAATCTCCCTCTGGTAAACACCAACGTGTTATATTGGTATGATATAACCGTTCTTTTTCTCTGTGTGTGTGTCTTTCTCAGACACACTCTTTCTCTCTCGCTCTCTTTTAGTGCTCCTCTCAAAAAATAAATTGTTAATATTTTGTTAATATTTTAACTTACATATGTATTTACAATTGACCCCTTTTCGTTATAGCTGCATGAGGAGTACAAGAATTTGAAGAGATAAGCGGATGGTTTAGTTAAGAATGCGAAATACTCTAAATTTACATAATACAGTAAAAAATCTTTAATCCAAACCCCTTTAAATAGGGTTTTGCTTAATCCGGACAAGCATCGTTAAACAATACTGTAAATTGCGAACTTAAATTAAAGTACTGGACTAAGACAAATTTAAGGAAATTCTCCATTTTAGTTTTGCGCAGATCTACAACAGTAATTTCTACGTAATACCGGGGATGCCCGCCTCGGTAGCGTAGATGGTAGCATGTCTGTCTCACGTTCAAGAGGTCCCAAGATGGAATCTCAGTCAGGGTGAGTTACCTGAATAAGGTTTTTCCGGGGCTTTGCCTTATCCTAAAAAGAGGAATGCCGGGTAACTCTAAGCTCCATGGAACCTGGGCCCATTTAAGCATCATTTCATCCATTCCATTCATCGTCCTATATGACTTTAAAAAGTTGAAGTACGTAAATTACAAAACAAAATATAACTAAACAAAATATAAATACCAGGAGTATATTAGTGACAATGATACATGAGGTCTTCCCCTTCTCACGCCCTTGCTGTAGCTCCGATAGGGCTTGTAACTCTTGTCAGAACATTTGCCTTTCTCAGTCATTAAGCTAAAGAAACGAATCGATTGTACCATGTCGTTTAGTAAATCTACAATGTCATCGGGCAAACGCCAGCATAAATCTCTTACAATGAACGAGAAACTGAAAATTATCGAAAGAATTGAAAATGGTGCCACTCTTACGTGTTTGTGTGCAGACTGTGTGTGATTTCAGATTCACGATTTTTAACCTTTTAAGTGCAGTAAACAGCATTTCGAACTATACATTGACTTATGCGTGGAATAAACTTTTGTATTATGATAGTGTTGAGTTAGATCAATGAAAATCAATAAATGATTGGTTGGAGTTGGCGAGAAAAGCTGTCGCAATAGACGAGATCGAAGTCTGCCTTGACACGCATGAAGATCATCCACATCATGTCTGACAAAGAAATTGTGGACAAGTGTAAGCAGTGCAACTGTAACTACTAGCGAGTCTGTGGCTTAGAGTGTGGATTTTCGGAAAGTTGAAAGTGAAATTAAGAGAGGTTAAAACAGCAAATGAATTGTGTAATGGACTTTGTCGAGAAAACAGATAATAAACAGATTTCTGCATACTGCCATCATATGAGGAGCTTTAGTGATCTCACTGTGAAAGGGGTGTGTGATAAACTACAAAATAAAATTGATAGTTTCTTCAAAGTAAACAAATAATGGTTAAAATCAGGTGAGCCTATTGTATCTCAAGTTCTAATAAAATTATACGGTACATAATTTAATTTCATCCACAATTTTTCTCTGTGGTGTTTATGTCACTTAATCCAGACTTTTGATAATCCGTACAAAACTAAGCTCCAATTGGTCCGGATTAACGAGGTTCTACTGCACTAGTAAAATAAAATATATTTTCATGCATTACTCATAATGCTTTGACAAATTCAAACTAGCAGTTTCCAAAGTGTGGGTTTTGACGAAGTTTTATGTAGAAATTTTTACTTTCTGCAGGTAATTACAGCAAGCAGGGGGGACTTGTATTTTACTAAAAATACGGAAATTCCATCCTAAATGCATATTTACTCCCTGAATAATGATGATGATATATCTGATGAACGAAAAATCAATTAAACTTAGTTTTATTTCAGCATCCCCAGGGATTCCTCACAATGTTTTTTTAAATATAGCTGCATCACAAATTATATTCCAAATCTTTATATGGAAAATTTTTACGACAAAGTTGAAAAGATTTGTAATAACTTACCACATTGAAAAGATATTTCCGTGACAAATTAAAGGTCTATCTTGAATTTTCTATGACTAACCTCTGAAGTCCTTCTCGCCCTAGATATCTTTTCCTTAATTGGCAAACGTGGCATACTGTCTTAATTTTATAGTATAAAGTTACATCTCCTTATACAGGGTGACAAATATACAATGTGGTGTTGAGTCTTTGTAAGACATTTCTTATTACTGATATGAAATGTCCAATGCTTCTTATTTTCTCAAACGGGAAGTAATTCGTCTTTTCTTCCAGGGCAATGCAAAGAGAACGGAGTTTGAAAGCCTTCACAAAGCCGTCAGCTCTTAAAGATTTAGCCATCACTTACAACTTTTGAATTTATCATTATACTCTAAGGATATATTAGCTTCTTCTGTACAGACTACTTCTGTTTACCTCAGTTACACGAAGTTGACGGAATAAGTGTTTGCAAGAATAGTTTTGCAAGGTTCATATACTCGTATAAACACTAGACTATTTGATAGATTGAGTCCACATGAAAAATTCAATGCCACGGCCGGGATTTGAACCACGGATCTCCTGGTTTCCATCCAGTCGCTCTAACCCATTGAGCTACCATGGCCAACGTGCCGTCCTGACATTAAATTCTCCATTTGACTCGCATATTTCTCCGGTAAACCATTATGGGCCCTCATATTCGAGATAAACCGTTTGTGGCGACTTACTATCGTAAGTACTTGGGTCCCACGCTTCATATGTTAACTCTTATTATTTTAGTTAATTGATGGAAATTAATAATTTCTCCATACTAGCCATATATAGGCCAAGTGATAGATTGAGTCCACATGAAAAATTCAATGCCATGGCCGGAACTCAATCTATCAACAACCTTAGCCTAGTATAAGGAAATTATTAATTTCCATCAAATAACTGTAATACTAGACTATTTGTCTATGTTACAGTTTAAAATTTGTACCAGGTTATACAAATGTCATTCAGAATGACGAGCATATATACGCTTTCAAAAATTTCAAATCAGAATCGTTGGAGTGATTATGAGAAAGCAGGCACAAAAGGAAAGCATTTCCATATAAAGGATAATAACCGGACTTCCATTTCTACACTGTGCTATTTATCCCTCCGTTCCATCTCTCTCTCTCTCTCTCTCTCTCTCTCTCTCTCTCTCTCTCTCTCTCTCTCTCTCTCTCTCTCTCTCTCTCTCTCTCTCTCTCTCTCTCTCTCTCTCTCTCTCTCTCTCTCTCTCTCTCTCTCTCTCTCTCTCTCTTTCACACACACATAGACAGACACACATTGTTTTCTAAACGTACTGCCTTTTGGTTCAATACAGTTCAACGCATGATTTTTATGTGAATTTTAGTTTTAGAATGCTGTGTGGGTAAGCTGCCTACTCTTCTTTGCGGGGTAGTAAGTAAATAGAGTAATAGATCGTTTTTCATAATAATCTATCATCCATATATAAGTGTTGTAATACATTAAGGTATTCAAAGTTTCACTATGCTATTCTACACTTATTTCTCACCCTTTAATTCAGGTTGATGTAACTAATTCACCAAGAACAGTGTAATATTTTTGTTGTCCTATTTACTACCGCCATTTTATATCAAATATACATAATACATCATTCTATACAGTTTACCATAATGCGAATTTAAGCAAAGTCTTCTTCTACGAACTACACCTTTTTCTCGTTAGTTTTAAAGCACTGTAATATTTAATAATCGCATATAAAATTTCAGTAAGATAGCTGTATATTTTCTGAAATATTAATTATTTTGCTTCTATATTTATTTAATATAAATGTGTTAATTAAAATTACTCAGCGTGATAAGCGGTTTTTACATCATAATAAGAAGTTGTTTCTATGTTTTAACTGATATTACACAGAACCTCACATTCGATGTCTTTAAAATGCAACACTAGAAAATAAATTGTTATTTTAGTAGTTTTCAACATCATCAATGTCAGGCTACGAAAAGGATAATAAGCAATAATGCAACTACAGAATTTCAAAAATATATATGTAAGTCTACTGAGTATTCGATAATTAAATTATCTGAATATTGAAAATAAATCAAACAATTAGCCATGTGGAGATTTTAAATTCCGAAAAATAATTTTGAAATAAATGTCATTTAAACTTGCAATGTAAAATGCGTTGAAAGCTGTTTCAAAGACCATTAAAACTAATAAATATTGTGAGGAATAATAATCAAGAGGACCAAATGAAAATGTGGAGAGAAAGCACTGAAAATAAAAAAAAATAAGCAAAACAATGAAAAAGTCAGGTTCTGCTTGAATTTAACTTTCCTACCCAATTTTACAATCGCTTAATAAGGATGCTTCATGTTTAAAATATTTGCATGAATAATACAAAGCAAACCTGGGATTTTATAACAGCCTGACCTCTTTCCATTTGAGTATGATTCTGTATGTCATTAGGTTGGTATAATGGTATGCCACAGGAATTAAACTCACAATTTGTGTCATTTTATTACTAACTTATCTATACATTTATTTTTAAGCACTCAAGCTTTCCGACATTCATCTTGTTATTGGTTTCAATTTCCTATTGCTTTGTTTCCCTGATTATCGTTTTTTGTTTTTGTGGATCTGATGCAAACCTAGTGTTTCAAGATAGCACGTAGCGCCCAAAGTGTTAAATGTTTAATTATTACTGAATCCTCATACTTCTCCCATGTGCAGTTAAAGGAACGTGTAATGCAACTGTACTTTAAGTATTTATTGATTTAGCATGGCATAAATAGAGCATAGGCTTCCCAAGAATAGTTTGTATAAAACATACGATAAACTACGGTGCATAGAAAAGCGATCTGAATAAAACATCAGGTGTTTTATCATCGTCTGAAGTGAATTCTAAAACAGGCTATATAGTTGCCTAATTTAACTATTATTAATAAAAAAAACGCATACAGTGACAGAGCTTAAACAATAAACGTTCTTATTTAACACAAGTTACTTCCGGGCTTAGAAGCCGTGGTCTGCTAGGGTATTCCAGCCGTGAAAGCTTCGAAATATTCATAAAAACGTTGTAGTATTTTATTAAAATTTTATTTCTTGATAGATGTATGCATTTATCTTTAAACAATTCTGTAACAAAAGAAAAATGACTGTTAAAGCAGATAAAGTTAAACTGGACGCAGCACAAAATCATTTATACAAAGCAATTCAAACTGCTCACGGTTCACTATAGCAAGAAGCAGTATTCTGCGGTCGTGCATTTTGTCTCCAAATGACAAACTTTCCGAAGTTGTTCAACCGTTAATGCCTTCAGTATTCAAATGTTTCTAATTAGTAACGCCGTTGCTTTATCATGCGATCTTCTCAAAGTTTCGCTTGTTTTTGTCGTTCTTTTATTAGTAATAATTATTCAAAGTCAAATAAACTCATATTTCAATTAATTTTATTTAGTATTTTATAAACTATTCATCAAAGCCTTTAAGCTTGCATCAAAGAGAACAGAAAACCTGACTTACTTAATATTTTATTTAATTTTGTTGAAAAGTTGAGTGTAGGTTTGTATTAATTAGTTACTTAATAACTTTAAATATAATTTCCATATCTGATACTCCTTAATATTCTGTATTCCATAAAGTAATGTTATAGTCGAATGTAGTAAGATGAAAATTTAAAAACGAAAAATCGTTTTTCAATTCGACTCGTGCGTAACTTAGGTACCACGTTTGCGTTAAATTTATGTACTTTTTAAAATGTAATTTTCATAAACTGCTAAGTTTATACGGTCTTAAGGTTTTAAAAACCAAACGAAGTTCTTTGCAATATACAAAATAAATTTATATTTCTGAAATTTTCGGCAGCTGAAAATATAGTCTTTATAAGGACGAGTTTATCATTTAATTCTGCAAAATATTTCGTTTGAAAAAGCTTACGCAGGAATAAATCCAAAGCCGAAATATACCTATGAGTGTGGAGTATATAAAGGAAAACTCACCTAAAAGGTTAAAATACATATTAAATTTATACACGACTGAGAAAAATATGATTTTGCATTCAAAACGTCTAATATGAAATATTCAGCAAATTTTATCGCTGCATTCCCTTATGAAAAGCATCCACTATATCATTTAAGTATTTCAAAATATGCCTGCGATATGATTTATTTTGTAAGCAACAATTTCTGTTAGTAAAATAAATTTAGTTTGCGTGTATGATCTAATAAACGCTTCAGAGGTTCGATTTGCGTTCTTATTCAACTACTAGAAATGTATGCATGTGGAAACGTCTTTCAAAATTTAGACCATCCAATGAAGTTTTATTATTCATGGGTTTTTCGAAGTTTGGGTTGATCAATAAAGAACTCTATTTATATGGAGCATGGTCCAATGAAAATAGTTTTATGAATTTGAAATAAAAGAAAACGCTGCTGTAAGAGTTTATCACTTACAAACACATATGTTGATTTTGGTACTCATATTTCAATGTTTAAGTGTATTTAAGAGATGTAAGCTTGCCTTCAAAATTGTTTGCACTCCTATTCAAATGTTTTGCTATGTGAAACAGAAATAACGTTTCTGCTTGAGTCTTTAATTATAACAGTGATCTAAATGTGGACATTTTAAGAAATTTAAATTAATAATGGAACATTTGAATAATATGCATGTATGTATATGTACATGTATATGTACATGTATGTATGTATACCTATAAATAATAAATATTTATATTAAGTTTTATTATACAGCATACATGAACGTATTTTCTACAATGTAGCTTTAGCTCATCCTTGTGTCTTTATTTTAGAAGCTCATTAATTAAATATACCTTGATTTGTTTTAAGAGTTTTAAGATTTTGATTCTTTTTAAATAAGCTAAGTATTTCAGTACTGGGTAATTGATTAGTTTATTCTTCTTTATTGAATAGCAGAGCAATTAGTCCCTCATTTCAACAATCAATCTTGGTAGTATCTTAACTAATGTATACAAGTATATTTTCAATGAAGCACATGATAGTGGCGCACAAATTCATTCTATGTAATGCAGAAATGTCAGTAGTTTAGATTTTGGAGTTGAAAGAACTCATTCACGCTTTTTAATTCTGAGTAAATCTACTCACATTACTTCAATAAGTTTGTAAACTCATAAGGTATGAAATTAAATAATTTGGGGCATAAAAAAGTAAATGTTTGCATTGTTTATAGATATATAGACGCAACTTTAATTTTGGTTGGACAAAAATATTTAATCTTAGCTAAATGCAAATTTATTCAGTTTTAAATTGACTTTCATGCAGGCATCTGCTTGGCTTATCCACTTAAAAGTGTATCGAAAAGTTGAAAATCATTAAAAAAAAATTGACGATCGAACAAAGCAAGGGATGGAAATCGATCAGCATACGTCGCGCAAAGTTGCTTAAAGTATCAGCAAAAACCAGAAAGTTTGTCTTGGGAGGTTAGAGTTGTCAAAAACGTTTTTGCTTGAGAAACTCACCTCCAAAAAGTCAAAGTTTTCGTCGTCTCTAAAAGTAAATTAAACTGAAGCTTATTTTGCACAACTTAAGCTGCAAATACATCGACTCATGATGCACTTGAGATAGGGCAAGAGGGAGTTTTCACGTAAATGTTCGCGCACGCACGTTAGAATCACACACTGTCAGTATTCGCGGGATGGCAGCGAACACGCAACTGGCACACGACGCCGCGCCGCGACGCGAACCGTCGGTGAGTGGAGCAAGGGGAGGGGAGCGGCGTGCGCCGAAGATCCTCGTGTGTCCAGCCGCAGGGCAGGAACATACTCGAGAACTGCCGATTGCTGCCGAACTAACACGCGGCCGCCAAGGAGCTATTCCACCTCCTGATGTTTGGACTGGGATTAAACACTGAACCTTTTGCATAGAGTTGTCATAGGTTCCATTCACGTGGGCGACGCATGTTTCAACTTGGCTAAAATGTACTGTGAAACACATAAAATCTAAAAGAACAGACCTGAAAAATAAATTGGCATGGTATTTTCGTTATCATATGCAGTTACCATAAACTACTACGTATAACCTTTCTTAATACAAGGGTGCCACTGAAAACTACTATACTCTGTCTCACGCTGGTTTAATGCTGCTGTAAACAACAAGACGGAGCTGACTCAACTCCCCACGTGTGAGACGCTACATGCACGCACATAAGTTTTGTAGCAGTATATACAGCAGCGCTAATTTCTAGACAATAAATAAAATTGGGTTGCATATTAATTTATTGAAACTATGAGCTGGAATATTAATAGAATCATGCAGTAACATAATGTTTACCTTTAATCGGATTCCTACGAGAACTTTTGATTTGGCGCAGGTATTTACGTCTTCACATCACAATATCTTCTCTGTCCACTGTAACTGATTTCCGCCCTTGCTCTTGAAATTTAAATCCAATATCTATCAACAACCGATGGAGAGTATTTCGTGAAAAATTTAGCAAGCGTTTTTTTTTTTCTTCGGAATTTACCGCATGCAGAACCTTATTTAGAGTCGGCGGTTCATTTCTGAAAAAATAATCTTGAACTTTATTGCGTATAGCACTTTTCGTAAAATCGTCGTATTTCTCTACACGCTGTTTGCATTTACGCGATATTCCCAGCTTTCTTAGAGTTCCGGTTGCTTGCTGTTCCATTCTAACACTATGCACACTATTTGCGTAAACGCCAAAGAGATCACCAGTTTCTTTCTGAATGTTTTTATAGACGATTCTGGGTTTCTTTCTTAAAGCACCGTGAAACAATGCGCGATTATTTGCCTCTCGCCACTTTTTAAAGGTTTGCCTCGATTGTGTTTCATTTCACCTGAAGCACCGGCTGCCCCATGATGAAAAGCTTACTGATTTTAAATTGCATATAAATAAGTGTTCTTGGGCTTGTGAGTTACGCAAGATCTACAGGAAATATCAGAAGAAACTCCACACTATAATCAGTAACTTCTTAATCAGCATTCAACTACTTGATACAGACCTCGTTGCGAGAGAGCTGCCTGGTATAGTAATGCAAAAATATTATATAATTGCAGTGTTCTTTAGTAATATTTAAATAAAATATAGCTTAATTTAACACAATAAGTTAAATGTGTGTATAATAATTTCACCTGTCTAATCTGTATATATTATACAGAATACATCTTTGTGGTATGTGAAGCAGAAAGATGAAATTTGGGACTATTACGTCTATAAGAAACGAAACATTTGCATACTTTTCTTCCTCCGAAATGAGCTCTCACAGAGCAGTGATAAGAAAACTACTTACAGTACGGTGCTTGAAGGAGGGGTTTATCGTACTCATGCAAATAAATTCAAACACCCATTAACCTTACTAAACCAATCAACAGCTTAACAGATTTCTGTCCCAATATCTCTGTCTCTATAACTTAGAGTTATTTTGGTCTGTTATGCCGTGGTCTGCTGGAGTTGGATTTTCTAGACGTTTCGTCCACTACTATGGTGGACATCTTCAGTGGCATGGTCGTGGTCGTAGTCTCCTCGGAGAAGTTCGAGTAGCGTCTCCGAGGAGACTGCGACCACGACCACGCCACTGAAGATGTCCACCATAGTAGTGGACGAAACGTCTGGAAAATCTAACTCCAGCAGACCACTGCATAACAGCCCAGAAATAACTCTTAGTTATATTGACTCCGGCCGTGAAAGCCTACGCTCTCTTATCTCTGTCTCTGTCTCTCTTCCCACCCAGGTGTTTACAGCAGGATTAAACTAGGTTGAGACAGATTATTGTCATGTTTCTAAAAGAAACTTTAAGTAATTTAGTTTACTTATATTTTATAGCTACTTTGCGAGTTGATTGCTATTTAGTATGTTTGATTTGCTCTAATGACTAATTATCGACACTCAACCCTCTTGCTGCCACACGTCGATTAGATCCACGGTGCCTGCTCGATGTTTAAATGCCAACCTCAAATATGTTGGCAGTGAAAATTGCGTCTGTTACATATGGTATGTTAACTTTCAGAAAAAAAATATATATATAAATGTAATTTTGAAGGTAAGTTAAAAATATAAAAATGAATTTTAACAACAAACTTTTTCTATACTCTATTAACTAACATAATCATCAGATAGCAAATATATATCCAGGGTATGCTTTACTACAAGTAGTAGTTTTGTTATTGTAATTTGAAATGAAATGTTACATATTTCCTTTTAGATGTTGGGGATGATACCTGCACCAACAAAATTACCCAATTATAAACAAAATAATCATAAATTCATCTTAATGACTGTGATATGTTACCTAAAACATACGCAAAATTTAACTTACGAATATCAATGATTTCAAGTTGGTTAGCATCAAGAAAATGTATATTTTTCGTCTATTGTCGCGGTTTAGCAACAATGGTTTTAAAATTATACCAGGTGTCTAAGAAATCTCTGTATACATACATAAACATAAAATAAACTATTTCTTAACCCAGATAAATTTGCAATTCACTTATATACACTACATAGTAAGAAAAAGTATTTGATATGCGTATTTTTATAAAGTAAGGTTGATCGAGACCTTAAAAGGATTTTATTCATATTAATTACAGTTTTGGAGTTAGAAGCCTAACAATTTTACACATACTTTTTATAAATTTAAGGAGTTTTATTTCTTTTTAATGCCCCCAGGAAACATTCTAATAATTTCTTTTACCGACAACGAGGCTAAATTGAAAATGTTAAGTGCCTTAAGAATTATATTAATTTTTCTTTATTAACCGTCATTTACGTGGGCCGCAAAGTTCGATCTTCGCTTTTATCGCATAAGGAGTATGATCGAACGCAATTTTATGCACTGGTTTCTATAACTTTTTTTTTTTTCGTAATTTACGTCCTCCAACGTTAAGTCCTATCGGACGATGAATGGAATGGATGAACTGATGCTCAAATGAGTCTTGGGTCCATGGAGCATAAAGTTACCCGCCATTCATCTTACAGGATAAGGAAAAACCCTGGAAAAACCCTTATCCAGGTAACTCACCCTGACCGAGATTCGAACTCGGGACCTCTTGAACGTGAGGCAGACATGCTACCACCACGTTACCAAGGCGGGCGAATCATTGTTTATCTATTACTATTATACAATAAAACATATTTTATTACCAGTTGACAAAAAGCGCATGGAAAATGCCACGAAAATAAAGGGAGAGGGAGCATAAAGGAAAAGAGAGAAAAATAAGTGGGAGAAAACTTCAGATGGAGGTGAGTAGGAGACACCTAATGAAACCCCCGGATTTTAAGCTTTCAACAATACCAGTGCATCATATCGAACAGCTTTGCGGGTATTTTTATTTGATCAAAACCTGATTCACTAAATGTCTCCGCCTACTCGCTTACGCGGAGGGACAGTTCAAGATGTGGGTAGCAGAACGTGGCAGCTGACGAGAGTGCCGGAAGGCACTAAAACGTTTATACAACACAGGACTTCGCGACCTAAATCACCTGATCTTTCAAGGATCAATTGTCTCATCGTGACCAATGCGATCCTCACAATTTGCATGAGAAAAGCTCAGATATTTGATACGAAGAACTTTTAGTAGCATTAGAAAGTCCGTAATTTCGATACTACATCAATGAGGCAGAAACCATCCACAGCCCCCTCCAACAGCGGGAGATATGGAAGAGATATATCTGGAGCTGATGCTCCTACTTAATCTAGGGAATGCAAATTCGAATGATACTGTCTTTGTGGTATTTTCCATTGGGTAATTTTAACTGCATGCTGTAAGCGCTCTCCGCGTACGCCTGCGTGTCACATCATCTCTCATCTGATGGGCTCCCCATAAGGGGGCATCCATCCCCTTCAGCTGCCGTGGTTCGGGCACTGTGGACTCCTAGCACTCGTGGTACCTCTAACGTTACTAGAGGAACCTTGGGCACAACTGCCGAGTCCCTCCCGGAAGGGAATTTTTCGGATTGGGTTGGACTCGAGGGGACAGTGGTTCCCGATACCCGTGGGAGATCGTGTACGTCTCCGGACAGTGTTAAGGGAAGCCATATATTCCCGCGTACTAGCCTGCATAGCCAGTAGAAGCTGTGCTAAATCACCAGGCGTCCCTATCGAGGTTGTTCGTTAGCCTTCCCCTTTCGGGTTTGGCGCGCGTTATTGGCGTAGCCACTTCCACCCGTCTTGTGTTTTCGAACTAGATGGGGTGCTTGTTAATCCTTAGGTCTTGCCCTACTGGAAACATCCACGGAGGTGCCGGGCGCCCTTCGGGGACAGCTCGATAACTCCCTGGTGCAAGAGGGAGGTCAGCGACAACTGCATGTGTAGACCCTATTCTTAATCTGATGGGCTCATTCAGGGTGCAACTGTCGATAGGTGTTTCGGCGCTGCATTGTAGGAGATACGGTCTTGGTGAAACTTTCTCCTGCGGTTGGACGATCTCCGGTCTCCGTAACCCATTCTGGTGGTGGCGTTTCCGAATCACATTACTTGGCCTGCCGGGGAGTTTTCAACTGGTGAAGTGTAGAAACCCTGCCCTTTCGACGGCCACCCTCAATCTTCTCTTGACTCATCCTTCCTCCCGCGGGTGGGCATAGTTACAATAGATCATGATTAGACCTTCGTGCCGAATCTTCTGCGTAGCGTAGTCAGTTAAGTCCAAGGTCAATAGTTGTGCCTTTGCCGGTGGGTGAGGGGGGCACCTGAAGTCCTCTGCCATTTGGAGGGCCAGTATTCACAAAGAGCAAACCTCCTGCCCCTCATGCCAAAACGTTCGCCAACATTCCTTGAAACAGCCGACAGGATGAAGGATGAAGAGGTAAAATAAAGGAACAGGAAGTTCAGAGGTGGTAATTATCCTAACCAACATTCCCAACCACGAGAGCAACCATGGGTCAAGAAAGTGAGCCAAGGATTCTAACCTATGACCTTACTAATGTGGATCATAGACGCTACCAAGTAAGCAATATGAATGGATTATTTTTGTGAATACGCTACATTTAGTTGTCTTTAGCTTGTTTGTACCTAGGTTATATGACACCTTGGTCATCTACTCTGCCAGGTAGCTCTTAACCTCCATACCTCCTTGTTACTTATCCCCTTTCTTCCCCACCTCCCGCCATCTTCCTTTCTTATAATCTTTACATTTGCTGCCCATTTTTCTTTTACTTTCTCTAAGAACTCGCCGATTCTTCTTACCTTCTCTTCCTCCTTTCCTGTTAACATTTTTATCCTCTTCTACTCTCCTCTTCTCTACTTTCTCCCATATTTTCTTACAAACCTTTTTTCTCCATACTGCAACCTCCTCGTCTTCAGTTACACAGTGTTCCATACCTACTTCACAAATTCCCTTTTCCCTACATCTTATCCCTCCTAGGAATACTGTTCCTGTTCTCATCCAAGCTAACCCTTCTCTCTCTTGTCTATTGCAGTCTAGGTATGCTTCTCGTCACAAGTTTCTTTATATTTGTTTGTAAAATTGTTATGATATCATATTTTCCAGACTTCCCCATATTTCTTGCCTTTCTGTATCTTCTATTCTGTATTTTATCAATTTACCCACATCGCTTGTATTCCTTTCCTGTGTAACAATACTTTTGGGTTATGTTTAAAGTATGAAAAGTTTATAAATTTATAAAAAATGATTATGTAAATATATTTAATAATTTAAATATGTAAAAATGTATGTAAATGTGTGATTGGCCGAAGTAATAATTATATGACGTAATATGACGTAATGTGGTGACGTGCCATTGGATCGTCCAATCACAAAATTAAGATACGGGTAACGATAGTTACAATAAATCAATAATCTTGGAGGAGAGAGATTTTTGTTGTAATGGTGGAGTGTGATGAATAGCGGTACTAGATAAGGAACATTTAAGGAATAGTTTGAATCTGTATAAATGTAACAAAGTAAGAATTTATTGACATGTTGGAAGTGACTGGGAAAGGAAATTCAAGCAAAATGTAATCTAAATAATACAATTAAATAGTTACAGAATTTGACTTCTCCGAAACTTTATTCCGAACCACGCCTAAAAAACAGATGTCTCATGACTCTTATTTAGAATAACCTGATACAATTGGTGACCAGAGGAAATAGATAGCCGCAAAACCTCACACGAGAAGAGAAAGAATTGTGCGTCCAACATAGAAATCCTGTCCCAAATTGCGCCCAACGCGTGGCTGATGAAGATGGAGACAAATTAACATCGAATGGTCACAAATTCCTGTCCCACCTGTAATCTCCATACGTCTCCCATTCCTATTTTTTCCATAATTCCTCTTATCTCTGCCCGCCAACTGTTTGAGTTTTCTAATTTTTTTTTTTTTTTTTTTTTTTTTTTTTTTTGCTGTCTCATGCATAATTTCATAATTTATCCTTCTTTTTTGGCCAAGCTCCTATACCAGTATTTGCTCGGTACAGCATCACATAAATTACAGAGAGAGGTGGATACATATTAAAAACTTACGGCGAGCAAAGTTGCTAGTCCATTTATATGACACAAAATAATACAATTTTAACTCAGGAAGAAGTACACTGATATCTTTTTTATTTTCTCAGCAACATTTTTATTACATAGGAATACCTAGCCACATTTACACATCCCACGATTCCTAGCAACTGAAGTATTTATATTGAAAAACTTCCTAATATAGCTTTATAACGGAATATTCCTGTACAAAAATATAGCTAAATAATTACATGTAATGTTCCTTATGAGTATTTACCGCTTACTGAAATACACAGAAATACCCAGAAGATACAATCCAGGTATTGGCAAAGTCCTTATCTGAGAGGTCTTAGTGTTTTGTACCACTACACCATCACTTATGAAATCTTTCTGTTCCACGGAGATACAGCATATGAAGGGCTCCGCAGGCTCCCGCTCCACATGGGAAAGGGAGCTTTCCGCTTTGAATAAATCAAACGCAGTTTTACGCTCGACACTGACATAGAAAAGACACAGTCTCGTTGCCGTTTAAAAAATATATAAAGGTGAACATTCAGATATAGAGGAAGTTTGAGAAGAATTCATTGCGTAGGCATGGAATGATGCATAAGCAATGCTCCATATACCCCCGAGTTTCCGTTTTTATAAATGCATTTACAGTTTTAAAGTTTAAGAAAGGCAGGTCAAATTTAAAAAATGTCAGTCCAAATATTTTTATTATATAATAATGGCTTGGTGAGAAATAAGTGTATGAATGAACATTTTTGTACTTTAAACAACGGTAATTTACAGAAAATTCGAATGGACCCACGCACAGAAATGTTATTTCCTGTAACAAAGCCCTGCAATGCAGGAGGGCTGTTCAATAAAGAATGATCATAATTTTTACGGTCCTAATATTTCGCATTAAAACTAAAAGTTATTGTATTCTGTTAGCTTAATGTGAAACAAACACGCCATAGTAGTTTCATTGTTGGTACTCTGGTTCCCGCCTGTGAGAACCAGGCAGGTTCAGACATGTTCTATATCGCCTACCGCTGCAATGGAGATAACACGTGAGGAAAGATATGCGGCTTTGAAATTCTGCTTCCGTCTAAAAAAATTTTCAGTTGAGGCCTATACAATGTTACAGGAGGCCTGTGAAGAGTCTGTTCTTCCCTACAGCATAGATCGAAGGTGGTTTAAAATGTTTAAAGAGGGAAAAAAATCAACTTCAAAGGAAGGTGGACCCGGTGCTCCAGTTACTGCTCTTACGGAAGAAAACATCAACACTGCTGCTACCATTGTGAGAGAGGATCGACGAATTTTCTTAAGATCACTTTTTAAAATAGTGAACATTTCATTGGGTGCCACCCACAAGTTGGTGACAGAAACATTACACATGAGACGAGTTTGTGGCGATGGGTTCCCAGACTGTTGATTCCCGAGCAAAAGGAAATTCGCCTACAGGTCTGCATGCAGTTAACGTAGATGTTAGAGGAAGATCCGCAGTTTCTTTCAAACGTAATCACTACTGATGAAACTTGGCTACATCATTTTGATACTGAGAGCAAACAGCAAAGCTCAGTGTCTAAATCTCCTTCATCACCAACCCCCAAAAAAGCAAAAGTGATTGCTACTGCTGGGAAACTTATGGTCATCTCATTCTTTGATATTTCTTAGATGGTTTATCAGCATGTTGCACCTGCACACACATCAGTAACTGAACAAATACTATAGGGATGTTCTGAAAACATTGCAAGACCATATCAGGCACAAAAGACCACATTTCCATGAACCAGGCTGGATGCTGCACCACGATAGTGCGTGGCCGTATATTGCCAATGTTGTTGCTGAATATGTTGCAAAAATCAACGTGGAGTGCATCCCTCAACCTCCACATAGTCCGGATTTAGTCCCATATGACTTTTTTCTATTCCCTAACTTGAAGAAACGCCTTCGTGGGAGGCATTTTCCCTCATCAGAAGCAGTGGTGAAGGCTGCGGAGGCGATTTTGAAGGATCTCTCAAAAATTGTTTCCAGCATGTCTTTGAAGACCAGCAGAAACGCTGGGACAGATGCAGAGGAGACTATTTTGAGAAGGACCATCAAAATTATGAGGATGAGTAAAGGTACGTTGTCAGAAAAAAGTTGTGATCATTCTTTATTGAACAACCCTCGTATTTCTCTATGACAGTTAAGTACAGTGTGGCAGTAGAGTATAATACTATAAGTTACTAAGTAATTTCCAACTAGAAATTCAGAACTGAGGTTTCGCCGCAATCACGTATTTTGATATTTCCAAAATCCAAAAGACACGACTTCGAAACGAAATGTTCTATAAATACAAAACCAGTTATTTAAATTCAACGTATAAAAGTAGAGTCTTACTAGAAAATACTTTTATCCCGAACTCCATTTAACGTAGTAATTATCCTTAAAAACTTGCTGTTTCTTAAAGTTACTTTAGCGATTTTGATTAATTCCTGTTAGAGGTATGTTCATTAGAAAAAAAATGTGTATCTTGCCTCATTTTGGACTGTTAGATAAAGGTTTACTATCCAAAAGCCGCGTCGTGGCTGAACGGTTAGACTGTCTTACTCTCACCAAGGTTGAATCCCATGCGACTGCATGTGAGATTTGAGGTGGACAACACAGGGGCGGGTTTTCTCCGGGATTTTCTTTTCACCCCGCCTTCATTCTACTAATTGCTTCATCATCTTTCCTCTCATTCGTATCGCCCTCTTCTATCATATATTTCTCTCACCCTGATATCAGTCATCGGGATCATCACCCATCCTCCGACGTCTAAGGGCATAACGGATAGAGGAAAAACAATTCCCTAACACCATGATAGTGGCAAAACTAGGGAAGTTACTATCCAAGTAAATTTATATAAAAATTAAAAGTGTTTAATATATGCGTTTTTAAAATGGAATAAAAGGTATTAAATATTTTGTGACGGCTGCATATATTCCTTTACCCATACAGACTGTCCAGAAAATTCTTATTGTAAATTTTAATAGCTATGAGATTCCGCGTAAAATTCAAAACGAAAAATGTAAGAACTATGCATGAATAGTTCCCCTAAGTCACTAACAATTTTGTGGTACCAAAAGTGATATAAACCGCTGTGCAAGTTATCTTATAGACAGCCACTCTGTACACCTTATTCCAGTGGGTCACTGCTCAGTCAAAACACGACAGTATATTTTCTACAGGTGTACTGAAATTGAATGATTACTGAAATATTGCTTTACAAAACTGCAATTTGAAACGATGACCGCCATATCCTCTGATAAGCAAAGGAAGCAACGACATGAGTAGTTCTTTCATCTATTTAAGAACGCCTGAGAATTAGATGACCATATTTCATGAGGTTAAGTATTTAGGTACTTTGAAAAAACATAATTGTTAATGAAATTATGCATTTAGCTTCCACGAAATTCTCAAAGAATTGTTTATTATTGTTTATTATTTCTTTACATTTCTAAGTAAATCCAACACAAACTATGTGTAAAAATAGGGCAATATTTGTGTGTGATTTGGGTTGTGAAGAATATCATAGCTTAAAAGCAAACGTCAATATTAGTACACATTTAAGCATAAACTTTAATAATGCAAATTGGCAATCCTCGTAAGGCTTCTGTCGTGTAATGCAAAACTCAATTTCATTTGACATATTTCGTTGCTATTATTTTAACTTGCTCTACTATATACACAGTTGGTACAGTACGATCCATATAAACCTGAACTATTTTAATAGACCGTAATTTCCCTTTGAGAGCTCGTAGAATGTAGAAATTTGTTTAAATGATCTCAGTGAATCTGGAAAATTGACAAAACTGACAGTCTTAAATGTGCAGTCATAACAGCAACATGTTTACTACGAGAGGATGTTTACCTTTTTAAAACATATTGGAAGACAAATTCCTTGGTAACAACACAGGGGGAATTCCGAAGATAATTTAATATACGCGATGTTCGAAAAAAGACAACAATGTTATCGCTCGTAAGAAAGTTGGAGACAACTGTAACTACTCATTAGTGAGAGTGGAAAACATAGACCTCCATTGAATGCAGAAGGCTATTGAAATCTCCAAACAAACAATTGCGTCGATTGAGCCAGGAATTAGAGTACTCATATGGAACATGTCAAAGAGCCACGAAGAAATCAGGATTTCGACCTTAGAAAGTGCATATGGTGCAACAACTGGCAGAACCAGATTGTGATAAACGAATCAGTTACTGTCGATGGTTTCAGGGTACTCTTATTTCACGTCCAGACATTCTCTCCATTACTTGGTTCACAGATGAGGTACGGTTTCATCTGTAAGGCTGCATAAACACACAACACAACAGATATTGGGCTGCTGTAAACCCCCAAGTGATCCACGAAGCCCCACTGCACGACGAAATGGTTGGAATAAGGTGCGCGGTGTCAGCTTCCAGGATCGTTGGTCTTATTTTCTTTGATACGACTGGAGACACTGAAGTTTATATGGGTATCTTCAAGCCATTTGTGGAGAAGCTGGATGATATTGAATTGAGAGGACGTTAATTTCCAGCAAGATGGAGCAACGTGCCAAACATCTAATGACACCATAAAACTTGTAACTAGTTTCTTTGATAATCGAATAATCTCAAAAGGTCTATGGCCCCCAGATCCCCTTACCTAACCTCACCGGATTTTTCCTTGTGGGGTTATCCAAAAAATAGAGCGTACAAGAGTAGGCCACGGACAATTGATGTTCTCATGGAATCCACTCGAACTGAAATAAGTAAATTTGGTGGGAATACTCTCCTTAAAACTTCAGCGAAATTGGTGAGATAAGTGCAAACATGTATAGATGCTGGTGTAGAACACTTCCAACATGTTCTCTGAGATGTCAATAGTGTAATGTAATCTCCTGATTTTGCATTATATTCTCCCAAAGTTGCAGGTGTGTCATATTATTGGTTCCAATTGAAGTGGTTCAGGTTTATTTGGATCGCAGTGTAGAAAATAATATTGCATTCGAATCCATATTTTATCAGGAATACAGGTTTCTAGACATCCAAAGTTAAAAATATGTATGTTAAGAAAACACTTAGTTAACACACTTAGTAATTACATTCAATGTCTTAAAATATTTTCACAAGATTTCCAAGAAGTCCTCCCCCAATCCAGTTACATGGAAAAAATTTAGAAATGGCTTATTTTCTCTGTTATTGGCTCTATTAATCTCAATGTCTGTGAATCTAAATATAAAGTTTATTTATTTGATGTTTTGCTTTGGAGTTATGCTATCCACACACACACACACACACACACACACACAAATACACACACACACACACACACACACACACACACACACACACACATATTTGCACTGCGCATACAATTTTAAAATTAAATTAAAAGCCCTGCCACATTGTCACTTGCATATTTTCTCATCCAAACTTAAAGTCACGTAATATTTAAAGGTGTAAAGCTAAATGAAACTGCATCTGCATTTCCATTTGTGTCAGTATATTTAATGTATTTTTGTACCACTGACACCTCACCTCAGCGTTCCGCGGTTTTATGCAATATATCATTGCAAATCAACGTCACTCTCTAGACAATTAAATTTCTCGTTCAGTAATTTTAACGTTCACTTTAATAACTGAGTTATATAGATATCGCTAATAAAACATGCCGCGTTGCTGAAATAAGCCGTTGAGCTCAGTCATCAAAACGTCTGTGGCTTAAGTTGATTATTCCATAATAAAGGGTTCTGGGTAATGAACACTTAAAATGTTTCAAAATGGATTAATAGGCTAAATTTGTCAATCAATGCCACCACAACTGTTGGGATATTTTATATAAAATCTTTCTTCGAAAGGTTTATCAATAGGGAAAATTACAAATAAAACAAAAGTCAGAGATACATTGTTGTTCCATTTTAAATGGAATAAAACACATTTTGTGCATTGCTGTTAACTTAAGGAAATAGTTTTATCCTTCTATTCTGTAAATCGTACACGTAAGTAAAGAACCTATAATGAAAATATCAAAATTTCAACGGATACACTACAGTTTTTATTACTCAATGAAGGAAACCAAAACAGTAAAGTACCCTATGATGGAGTCTGGTTGTAAACAGTGTACTTAGTTCAGAACGACTGCTCTGTTAATGCAAACTTATATTCAACTTCAACTTCTTTCAAGATGAGGTAGTAACATTTTCAAGAAAACCGTTTAACCTGACTACCACCGAGCAGGATGGCTCAGGCGGTTTTGTCTGAGGCCCGCATTCACGAGGCCCGGGTTCGATTCCCGAGATCGACCTAGTGACCCATAGGTTTTTCGAGGGTTTTCCTGGATCGCTAGGCGAATTCTGGGTAGGTTAATTACATTCCCCGAATTTCCTGTCCCTCCACTTCATTCCCATTATCATTTCACATCATCTCTCATCTGGTGGTCTCTTTCAGGGTAGAAGTGTAGTCGGGTGTCTCGGCGGTGGATGGCAGGATGATATGCTCTGAGGAAAATTACTTCCTCCTCCGGTAGCTCGGTTGCCGATCTCCCATGCTCTGCTGGGACCATTTCGGGACCGCCAGCCAGGGAACTTTGGGGCTCGTATCGCCTGCCTGGGACCATTAGGGTTTGGCTGCTGGGCTCACTGCCGTCCCGCGGAGCAAGTTCGCTGTCCTAGCCTGTCGGGGAGGTCGCTATCCATGTAAACTGTAGGGACCCTGCCCTCTGTACTGTAGTGGCTCCTTGGGTCGGATGCCCTCTGTCTCCTTCACCTCATCGTTCCTGCCAGGGATGCCCCCACTTGGGGCCATAGAAACAATGGGCCCAGCATTGTGGCCTACGTACCGAATCCCCTCCGTAATGAAATCGAAATCTCCAAACTACCCAATTACAAAAAATGCTCGAAAATTAGGATTTTTCCAAAAATGACTCTAGCAACTTGGACTTATATATATCATATTTTCAGATTATTTTCATGAAAAATGAAATGAATCATATATTGGATTTCCTCTTAACGGACTGGGAAGTCTTCTTTATTTTGCATGACTTTTACGTAACTAGTAAGGGGTGGACAAACACTTACTGCACAGAAAATGTAGATCAAGTTTAAGTATATATATTGCACATTTTATAGATAAAGGCATTATTGGTTTCTATGTTAAAGCAGGAGTATCTTCGATAAAGAAATCATATTTAATTAACGCCCTTTAACCGCTTAGTTCATATGGGACGAGATATGAATTGAGTGAAATGATTTCAAATGAGACCATGGTTCACACAGCTTACAGTTTCCAAACATTTCTCTTTCATGATAAAGGCAAATCTTCGTAAAAAGCCTTATCCAAATAACTAATACGAACCAGATTCGAAAAGGGGACCTCAATTATTTTGTATACAGTTTGGAAGCCGTCATTTCTCAGAAAATCAAACTTCTCGAACTTTTCCCATGAAAAACGTAGTTCAGAGAAGGATACGTTCTTGAAAGGGAGTGAATATTGAATTATAGTCCATTTCCGGTCCATTTTAAATCTTATCGTTTAACCTCACTCACCGGGAGGCTGGTTTAACTAAAATCGAAATTTTCAGCAACAAAAGCTGTCCATAAAGATTAGTTTGAAGAAATAGTAGGCTCATTGGGAAGGTAGTTTGAAATTCATTGCAAGATTGGTGTCGCACAAACCAACAAACGGAAGAGAAAGCGAGTTAATGCACTATTATGAAAACAGGATTCCGTGACAAGGTTTTTAAAATATTAAACAATATTGACTAGAAGAAGAATTACGCAAGTCAAACTTTTTCTCTTATTAGTATTTGGCACTTATAGGAAAACTGAATATAATAAATAGTTCTCTAAGTGTACAATGCCTAAAATAATGAACATTCAGTGGAATGAATCAGAAGGCAGTAAGACCCTCACATTCGCCAAGGAAATTTAAGACCTCATATGACAGAACTGATTTCCTTAAGGAAAATAGTAAGACCAGTGAAAGCAAAGCTAGCCAACACATATCCGGCAACATCATCTGAGGAATCGTCTAGAGAGGACGCCGATCGGTGACTTTCGTCTTCGCCGATCGCAGTTTCCGATCGTGTCGAGAGTCTTGATTCGAAGTTACCAGTACGAAAGCCCTCCTCCTACATTCAGGATGTGGAGCGGGTACATCTTGTCCTCGGTGCCCAAACGACAGTGAGGAAAAGGCAGGAAAAACCTGCTGAAATTGCTAGCCCAGCCCCAAAGTAAAGGAACAAATTGATTCGACCACCACTGGGCAGGTAGTTTGTTTTGCCATGGCAAGTTGATATTGAAAGTGGTAATTTTTATGCCTTTTGGTATCTTATTGCTAATTATAGATTTTACTGTCATTTTCTTTTGATACTATTTTGTTTTAATTTTGTGTAATTTATATCTGGCTATTGCCATGAATTAGTTTTTGTAAGGGCGCTGATGACCAAGCAGATGAGTCCCCTTATGTACAAATCATCATTACCCTCACATTCTGCAGCTCCCAGACTACTGGACTGGCCAACCGTATTTTTCCCCCCCACTCCTGAAGCATTAAAATCTCTCAATGGGATGTGTCCTCTATAATCTTTTTTTTATTTTATTCAATGATCGATCAGCAGTACATGCTTTACAGATCCTTGTTGGCTAATTGAATCTCTATGAACTATATAATAACATGTAAGGAAAACCAAGTTGGCTCCTATTAGCGTCTTAATACTGTGAAACAAGAGAAAAATGAGTTAATTAAAACAAACAAGTAATCAAGGAGATAAGAAAAACAGTCATTGTGAATCAATATTCACAGTTTTTTTTTCAATCAGAGTCACTAACGAGGAGATCCTGTGGGAGTCGTCTCTTCAGGCGCGTGGGCTGGCGGGTTCGTACGTCGAAGTCGTACATCACAGCTCCTGGAACATCTGGCAGGTTTTAGAAGAAGCGAGAGGCGATCTGATGTATGTACTGGTGAAGAGGAAGGAGACCAAGTTATTTATGCAGTTGTTGATTTCTTGCGTACCAAGGGGCATCCGTGGCGATGCGCAGAAATCGATTTTGCAGGACCTGTACCTTACGGAGATGAGTATTGCTAGCGGTACCCCATGCCTGGGAAGCATATGTGATAAGTGGCCGGACAAGAGATTTGTAGAGAAGCAGAGAGCATTCAATCCCAAGAGGAGTGTGTCTGTGAAGTAGTGGGCCAAGTTTTGAAAGTCGTCCTGATGACAACGAGATAAGTCGATCAATATGGGCTCGCCAAGTAAGTCTAGTGTCCAGCATTACTCCAAGGTACTTGACGGAGGTGGTAGGAGGCAGCCAGGGAATTGATTCATGCTTAATATGCAATTCGGGAGAGTTGGAGATGCGACGTAAGCTAAACATCTTAGCTGCGGTCTTTTGAGTGTTTAGACGTATGCGCCAAGTATCGAACCATTCAACGAGGCAGTCAAGAGAGGTTTGTAGCGTGTGAATAGTTGTAGGGAAATCTGTGCCGGAATGATATAAAACATCATCATCAGCGTATAAGGCTATGGAGGTAGGGGCCAAGTCAGGAAGATCATAGGTATAGATACTAAATAAGATTGGGGCCAATATGGATCCCTGAGGAACTCCTGCTGTAATATGGCGCTGAGATGACTCCATGCCACCAATGCGAACAGTAAATGTGCAATCTGATAGAAAACTACAAATGGTAGTGAGCAGATATTGTGGAAGTCCAATGCTATGCAGTTTGAAGATTAACCCCGCATGCCAAACTTTATCAAAGGCCTGTGCTACGGCGAGGAACAGGGCGGTTGTGTCTCAATAATCTTGAGGGATTGGACACAGGTATGCTATAAAAGCGGTGAGCGAAATTTAAGCCTTTTGTCCAAACCTGTTCGTCACGAACAATAATATCCTTACTACCTTTAGTAATTATTACACAAATTCTATTTTGAAAGGGATGTGGCTTTACTAAAAGGCGGATAATAATTTATTACATTGAATAAAAGTAGTGAGAGAACATCGACATTGTGGCCAAGGATTCTTTATCTGGAAACGTCAGGGTATCCGCTGCGTTGTGCCTGCCGCCATCACAACCATCATACTTCTTATTCTTTCGATTTGTTCCTACCTTCCTCTCTCCATGACTTTTAGTAAAGCGCAGAGCTAATAACCTCCTCCGCTTCCAATCCAAATTAAAATCCAACGTATGTATAGTGTAGACATTATTCATACGTTGGTTACTACGCAAACAATAAAACTTCATATCTTAACTATACCATCTTTATGGAAACAAAATTCTTCAGAGCCTTCAGTCTGTATAATTTAATGACACCGGCAAAAAATAAATTTCATGACAACTTGATAAGATGCTTAAATTTTATTGAAATATTACGGTTGCTTCATTTCTGTTGGTTACTACGCAAACAATAAAACTTCATATCTTAACTATACCATCTTTATGGAAACAAAATTCTTCAGAGCCTTCAGTCTGTAAATTTAATGACACCGGCAAAAAATAAATTTCATGACAACTTGATAAGATGCTTAAATTTTATTGAAATATTACGGTTGCTTCATTTCTGTAAAATTTGAGATTTTTCCTTTCAGAAAAGTTCCTTTAGCAATCAACTAAGATTTCTAGGTATTCGTTCAGATAGTCTTTTTAGAAGAAGCTTATACAACTCACCCCATACTTTCTAGGAAACCTGATATTTTGTTAAATATGAACAAACATTCAAAGCTCATTATCTCACACCTTCCAGGAAAACGTGATATATTAATTAAGAGCCAGCATTTTCAAAGTTCATTTTCTTAGATTTTCCTGGAAAACGCGAAATCTTATTAAATAAAAGCAAATACTTTTAAAGTGTATTTCTCATATTTATTGTATATTAAAATAAATTAAAGTAGAACGCCGCAACTCTCGGGATAATTTCTCTCACTAAATGATTATGAAATAAAGTCTTATTTTTACAATGAAAATATAAAGCTTTATGTTAAACTATATAAATCTGAACTTAGAATGTGTGTTATTTTATTCTTAAATATACACGGTGTTTATTTTTATTCGTTATTTCCCGCCCTCTAATTGAGCAAGAATGACGTCATAGTTGATTGGTGAGTTTATCTTGAAATCATAGTGCCCTCTGCGGAGAAGCAGTAATTTTTGCGGAACAGTAACAAATTACAGCGCTCTGAGGTGGTTACGCTGGTAACTAATACAGACAGCTTCCGCTGGATATGAACACAGCACGGCGTCGGCATGTTTGAATGCTACCTTCGTACCGGCATTAAAATTGCTGTGACATATAAATATAATTTAAACCGCTGCATAGAGGAGTTTATGCAAAGCTAACCGGCATTCAGACAAGTCCCTCGGAGCGCAATGTTGTCAAGTGTCCAGGTACCGTCAAATTGACATACTTTTGTTTGCAACATAAACGTCTTACGTTTTATCAGTATACGATATACCTTTTTGGTCATTCTCACGCTTAATTAAATGTCTATTAATGTTTTTTAAAACCAATAGGTCCAACAAATATTTCCTAAATACAGGATCAGCTACTAGAAAAAAAGAGACACTGGACGCTATAAAGTGACTGGTCCCAATCTAGAAGCAATAAATGATGTTATGAAAGAAAGGCCTCAAGCACGGCTTCACACATTACAGACAGTGTTTAAGGGAAACCGAGAAAGTAAATATAAGAAAATCGACACATAAGATTATGTACTAGAGATATTTTCTTGTTTAGACATAGATAAAAGCTTTGTACATATTGTAACACTAATTTATTTTTCATTCCCTAACAGTCTCTGCTAATTTTCTGGTTTGTAATGAAGTTACATTATGAAGAAACCGTGGGCAATAGAAATGAATTGATATCAAATTGAAATATTTCTATTTTATGTGACAGGTTTATAATATGCATTAATGTCTACTAAAACAGAAAAACAGATGTTCATTTTGAAATAATTGTTCTTTGACTTATAATTTCGTATATTCTTCATGGTATACTTTTATGGCTGTATAACTAGATTTGAAGTACATTGCATTGCAAAATATTGTGACTTTGTGGGTTCGTCAAATGAAACGTCCAATTGCACCACTCAAAAATGTTCTTTATTTCCACCGACTTACAGTTGAACACTTGCCAATTACACAGAATTACGTAATGCACACAATTACGATTCACCAGTTCGTCAGTTACAGTTCCACTTGCACTCGCAATTACGTAAACTCCTCCGACGCACGTACGCAGTCCGTCCCCTCACTGGGCGCCCCTCACAGCTCGCCAAGAACTGACTCAATTCACTCACTGCAGCCCTTTTTATAGGAATATCGCCGTTTTCTCGAAGGCTCTCGTTTCAGTGAATCACCGCGAAGGTTCCAGACGGTAGGGGAAGGGGGAAGATGCGGCCAGCGACAAGTGACACTTCCCTAATTATCCCCTCAGTTAGTGACTGAGATTAATGGGTGGGTGTGGTCCGGATGCCTCTGGTCCCTTCTCAGCTGTCGTTGGTCGGGCTTTCCGATAATTGGGTGACAATATAGTTTTTGAAAGGTAGTCTCTACGCACCAGGCGAAATTACGCACTTTTATATTACGCGAGCAGAACCACCTCTCAAATAGTAGATTTACCTGCCGGTAGAGGGAGGCCTCAAAGCTGCTGTCAGAACATCAAATACGATCGCAAGCTGCTAGGGGATTCGTATATAAACTCACTCCATCACCGATGCTATTGATGACGTCAAATTTTGCGCGGTAAAAGTACAGACACTGTGTACATTTCATACAAGTTGTGACTTTTCATATTATCCTCTTTTGGCAAATTTTTCTTCGTTATGGCTTCGTTATGTCTAGTTTTTTCTTATTTCATAAAAGTCTGAGTAGAGAAGTTATTGCAAATATTGATAATATAATAGAAAACATACATTTTAAGCCAAGGGTGTCCTAAACGATAGTAACTACAAAAAGGTACAGTCAAAAAGAAAGAAGAAAAAATTACAAAGAGAAAACACAATAATCATTTGATTGAGAGATAGCGGAAATGTAACAAGAATATTCATCCATTTTTCAAACAGGAGAGTGGAAACATTCTAAACCGTGTCTAAAGCAGTTCTACTCTAGTAGATTCTCTACGCGTGCTGTTCCCTTTTACAGCTAAATTCGGATCCCAGAACTAATGAGCAATGTGCATAGCTCTGGGCACACAAGGGTTGATATTTCAGAATAATGAATAGATCATGTTTCTCGTATCGGTTACACTTTCGGCAAGGTTGGAAGAGAAGCTCATGGCATACAAAACAGGGACTATTTAATTTGATAAACCACACGGGGCACTGGTTCTGAAAATACCTGCAATGTAGCCACTATTTTAGAAACCAAAGTTCTCATTGATGCAGTCTGTACATCGCCAGCGGGCAGTGGTCATTTAAACTACCACAGCTGCTTTGTGTTAACGTATCCATTCATGCAATGAAATAAAAACAAAACTTCTACAAGCAGATTTATTTTATATCCGAAGTAATTTATACGGTTTACTATACTATGCCCAAAGCAAAAATAACACTGTTAGTTTATCACCAGATACTAGAGGTAGGTATCATTTTCCATTCAACAATTCAACAAAGAGCTTTCAAAGAAAACACAGCTTCATAACCCATTATGGAAAAGTCAAATAAATAGATCTTATGGTTGGGTACCAACTCTTCCAGATGGAGACACCCAGAGGGCGGTGTGCCTCACCTCCAATGATAGGATGATGTAAAGATGAAGGTGAGGCGAGAGGAGCCACAGCTTATACCGTGGACTCCGAACCACGTTGGGCATAGTGATTTGGAATTGGGATTTCATTACAGAGGGGATTCGGAACATAGGACACCATGCTGGGCCCATTGTTCCTATGCCCGCAAGTGGGGGCAACCCCGGGAGGAATGATGAGGCGCAGGAGGCAGACGGCGACCGACCCAAGGAGCCATGACAGTACAGACGGCAGGGTCCCTACAGATTACTTGAACAGAGACCTCCCCCAATAGGTCAGGACAACGAACCCGCTCCCCTGCAGCGGGACGGAAACGAGCCCAGCAGTCAAGTCCTAATGGTCCCAGGCAGGCGATCCGAGCCGCAGAGGTCCCTGGCTGGCGGTCCCGAAAGTGTCCCAGCAGAGGAGCTAAGGCCAGCAACCGACCTACGGAATAAGGAACAGTTTTCCTCAGAGCATATCAGCCCGCCATTAACCGCCGGGACACCCGCCGACACTTCTACCGTGAAAGAGACCACCAGATGAGAGATTATATGAAATGATAATTGAGATGAAATGGAGGGACAGGAAATTCGGGGATGTGACTAACCTAGCCCGCAATCGCCTCACCACCCGGGAAAACCTCGTAAATACCCATGGGTCAGGTAGGTCGGCCACGGGACTCAAACCCGGACCTCCCGAATGCGGGACACAGGGGGAACCGCCTGAGCCAACCCACTCGGTTGGGCATAGGGGACACTTCACATGAGCTAGACAGAAATGAAGGCGTGGATAGGGCCGGCTTAAAATTGCCAACCCCAGAGCCGGAAATCGAACTTGGGACCCCATGCACGGGAGCCGCAAACTACGCTAACCCGGTGCCCTAAATACCTCTTATTAAGTTCAGTATATTTCAAAGAATCGATTTCAAAATTTTGCCAACACATTTACTTGGGAGAACAAACCTTTATTCTTGTTTAATCTCTCAGAAAAGCCTCCAAGCTGAGTGAAAAATTCTCAAATATTACATATTATCCTGAGGAAAAAAAAAAAAAACATATCAATTGCTCAAAATAAAGCAAATTAGCAAAAAATAAAAAAATAACATTATTGCCCTGTATGTGTATAATTTTCCATTACTTTTGTTTATTTCTAGCATTTGTTCGGAAATGTCCGTAACGATTCTGAACTTGCATATTCCATATGAATCAAACACATTATTACATAGTGACCAGTTGTCCTTGTAATTCATGGGTAACATGCTAGCCTCTGGTTCCAGAGAACACGGGTTTAACGAAGAGCAATGAATATTTCAGGTATTCTTCTATCCACTTCACATTAATAACGTCAAACATTTTTAGAAATGGCTTTAGTTCATATCTCTCTCCATATACGCAGCGCTAAGCAATAGTCAAATGTTTTGGTGCTTTTTACTCTGTAATTACTTTGACATTTTACTTAGCACCAAACACATGGGGGTAATTAATTGTTCTGTCACACTGGCCCTGTGTAGGCTAAAGTATGGAAAGATAGTCAGATTGAAAAATTCAATGCCATAGCCGGGATTTGAACCACGGATGTTCTGGTCGCCGTCCAGCCGCTCTAACCCTTGAGCTACTATGGCCAGCGTGCCGACATGACATTAAATTCTCCAACTGACTCGTGTTTTTCCCGGTGAACCACTTAGGACTTCTCATAAACACATGAGACAACTACCTTAATGGCGACTTACAACATGTAGGTACTTTAAGGACGGGCTTTATAGTTAACCACTATTAGGTCAATTAATGGAAATTGTTTTCTCACACTGGCCGTGTGTAGGCTAAGGTATGGAAAGATAGTCAGACTGAAAAATTCAATGCCACAGCCGGAATAGCCGGAATTTGAACCACGGATCTTCTGGTCGCCGTCCAGCCGCTCTAACCCTTGAGCTACTATAGCCAACCTGCCGACATGACATTAAATTCTCCAAATGACTCGTGATTTTCCCGGTGAACCACTTAGGAGTTATAAACACATGAGACAACTACCTTAATGGCGACTTACAACATGTAGGTACTTTAAGGACGGGCTTTATAGTTAACCACTATTAGATCAATTAATGGAAATTAATTGTTTTTCACACTGGCCGTGTAGGCTAAAGAATGGAAAGATAGAGTCAGACTGAAAAATTCAATGCCATAGCCGGGATTTGAACCATGGATCTTCTGGTTCCAGCCGCTCTAACCCTTGAGCTACTATGGCCAACGTGCTGACAGGACATTAAATTCTCCAACTGACTCGTGTTTTTCCCGGCAAACCACTTAGGAGTTCTCATAAACACATGAGACAACTACCTTAATGGCGACTTACAGCATGTAAGTATTTTAAGGCCCAGGCTTTATAGTTAACCACTATTAGGTGAATTAATGGAAATTAATTGTTTTTCACACTGGCCGTGTAGGCTAAAATATAGGAAGACAGAGTCAGACTAAAAGATTCAATGCCATAGCCGGCATTTGAACCACGGATCTTCTGGTTGCTGTCCAGCCGCTCTAACCCTTAAGCTATTATGGCCATCGTTTATGAGAGCTCCTAAGTGGTTTACTGGAAAAGCACAAGACAGTTGGAGAATTTAATGCCAAGTCGGCACGTTGGCTGGACGGCAACCAGTAGATCGGTGTTTCAAATCCCGGCTATGACATTGAATTTTTCAGTTTGACTCTATCTTTCTTCTCTAGCTTTCCATTTCAGGAAAGTATGTGAAATGGAACATTGAAACTAAAAGCAAAGAATCTTTTGGAAATGACTTTCTCCCCCCAAAAAATGTATTTAAATAAGCGTATGTGCCTTATTGATATATATACTGTTCTGCGGTTCATTTTGTGCATTCCTGTAATTTAGTGGTTATACGAAAATGATTAAGAGAGACTAGAGAGTTGAATACATATATTTTATTTGCCATGAAAATGTGTTATTTTAATAAAACCTTCAAATCCAATGTAGATATTTTTAATTTACGTCCTCCAACATTAAGTCATTTCGGACGGTGAAAGAAATGGGTGAAATGATGCTCAAATGTGTCCATGGTACATGAAGCTTAGAACTACCCGATATTTGCTTTTCAGGATAAAAGAAAACCCTGGAAAGGAACCTTATCCAGGTAACTGACCATGACCAGATTCGAGCTCGGGACTTCCTGAACGTGAGGCAGATACGCTACCGTCTACGCTACTGAGGCGGGCCAATGTCGACAAAAGCGAACGTTTCCAAACCTTTTCCATTTAAGTGTTGTGTTGTATTCTTGGAAGACCAGCGTGGTTAACGACTTTGGTATTTAACTCATTGTCATCTTCGAATTGTCGTATATAGTCTACGAAGAGCATAACTCAAAAGTAAGAGACTTAAATATCAAAACTGCTATATACTTTCATCATCATACATGAAGATTTTGAAGAACATCTCCGTCTCCTTCGGTGAACCGTTTTTAAAAAAAATGTTCCAGTGACAACCTAAAATTTTGTTCCAAGGGATTTTAGGGAATGCATTTTATCAAGAATGTCAGATAATGCATTTATTACATAATAAAGTACACCATGAGTAGTAATTTCTACAGTTAACAATATTTCTTTCGCATTGCTTGTCACGTCATATTTCCTTACTCTTCTATAATATATTTTGTTGTTCTGTTTGCTCCACAGCCTTTCAATGTATGATCACATTATTGTACATACAACGGTCACATTTATTCATTGTATCCCTCATGAGAAAGGTATCTGTCCGTTTACTTTGTAATATGGTGATCAGAGCTTCGTCAAATTGTTTGTATTAATCACTATGTTTATTGGTAACAGCCATACTACACACATTATAAACTATAATCTGATTAACTAGGGAACTGCCCGCCTTTGTAGCGTAGATCGTAGTGTGTCTGCCTCACGTTCCAGAGGTCCCGAGTTCGAGTCTCGGTCAGGGTGAGTTACCTGGATGATGTTTTTTCGGAGTTTTCCCTTATCCTGAAAGACGAATGTCGGGTTACTCTAAGCTCTATATACCATGGGCTCATTTGAGCATCATTTGATCCATTCCATTCGTCTGATATGACTTAACGTTGGAGGACGTAATTAAAAAAAAACTAGGGACCTAAGAACTCTATGGATGAAAAATAGCATTCGTTAGGATAATGGACTACCGATTTTGGAGAATTATAAGTGTTCCAGAAATGTTATCAAATTTGTCTAAGTATGTGATACAATTAATGGCCAGTACTCAACGCATTTCTACAATGCGCCAGCCAGTGGTGTTTCCACAATTGACCCCATTATCCATAATATTGAATTACAAAAATACGCATCAATCAATTATGACATCGAAGGTTCCTCCAATGATTCTCATTGTTCGACTGAATGCGAATATTTTGAAACAGGAACTTTGGTTCTCGGATCAATTGTTCATTTAATTATGTAATATGTTTAATAATTATACATAAATTTGAGAACTGTAACTAGTTATGTTAGTGAAAGTAAAATTGTAGACTTTGATGCAAAATATTGTAACGAACCTGGGCAGATATACGTGAGAAAAACTGCACTCCCGGACGACAGTCTATGAAGAGTGAATGTCAGACAATATAATGGAATGCTAGCTATTTTACTGTACCGTTACACAGCTGAATATCCTCTTAGTTTCTCTTTGTGACACCGTGTTGTGTATATAAGAGGGTAGCGACCCCCATTCAGTCCTCATGTTTGCTCATTGCCGCGACCAGTAAAATGTATTATAAAATATCCGCCGAAAGTGAAGTTATTTAAGTGGATCCACAAGTGTAAGGACAATTTAAAGCAGTTCAGAGATTATCGTTGGTTTGTGTTGTCTCAACTTAACACCCTGAGAACCCCAAAAGATAATCCATGCAGGAGACAGCAGCTAGAGCCAAGGATAAAGCAAGCAGCCGACGACGACGTGGAGACTGAGGAAGTAGTCCCGACGTCGACCCAGGTACGTGCAGCGTGAGGCGTTTAGGTAGTACTGCCGCTATTTGAAATGTTGCATTCTACTCCACTTCTAAAAATAATCCCTGCAACCTGTATGTGTTTTGTGTACAGTTAATAGTAATCTATAAACATAAACAGATATCTGGTAAGAAAAGCCATTTCAGACCTTACATATTTGTGTGCGTGTTTATGTAACCGAAAACTCCACTAAACCGAATACTTAAGAAGTTACACCACATGTTCCTTTATTATTCGCATACATAAGTAATTATAATTGTGCTCTCACAACCAGTACTCAACATACCTTCAGTCTAATAATAAATAAATAATAAATAATAACAACAATAACAATAATAAGAACAACAGCAACAGCAACAATAACAATAACGATAACGATAACGATAATAATAACAATAATAACAATAACAATAATAACAATAATAACACTAACAATAATAACAATAACGATAATAACGATCATAACGACGACGACGATAATGATGATAATGATGATAATGGTGATAATGACAATAGTGACGATAATGACGATAATGACGATAGTGACGATAATGACGATAGTGACGATAATGACGATAGTGATGATAATGACGATAATGATGACGTAGATGACGATGACGACGATGACGACGACGACGATGACGATGACGATGATGACGATGATAATAATGATAATACTAATGATAATAATAATAGTGATAATGATGATAATGATGATCATTATCATCACGATCATCATCATGATCATCATCATCATGATCATCATCATCATCATCATCATCATCAACGTCATCATGATCATCATCATGATAATAATAATAATAATCATAATCATAATAATAATCATAATCATGATAATAATAATCATAATCATGATAATAATAATCATAATCATGATGATGATAATAATAATAATAATAATAATAATAATAATAATAATAATAATAATAGTAATAATAATAATAATAGTAATAATAATAATAATAATAATAATAATAATAATAATAATAATAATAATAATAATAATAATAATAATAATAATAATAATAATAATAATAATAATAACAATAATAACAATAATAATAATAACAATAATAACAATAATAACAATAATAATAATAATAACAATAATAACAATAATAATAACAATAATAACAATAATAATAACAATAATAACAATAATAACAATAACAACAATAACAACAATAACAACAATAACAATAACAACAATAACAACAATAACAACAATAATGATAACAATAATGATAACAATAATGATAACAATAATGATAACAAAAATGATAATAAAAATGATAATAAAAATGATAATGATAATGATAATGATAATGGTAATGATAATAATAATGATAATGATAATGATAATGGTAATAATAATAATAATAATAATAATAATAATAATAATAATAATAATAATAATAATAATAATAATAATAATAATAATAATAATAATAATAATAATAATAATAATAATAATAATAATAATAATAATAATAATAATAATAATAATAATAATAATAATAATAATAATAATAATAATAATAATAATAATAATAATAATAATAATAATAATAATAATAATAAAAATAAAAATAATAATAATAATAATAATAATAATAATAATAATAATAATAATAATAATAATAATAATAATAATAATAATAATAATAATAATAATAATAATAATAATAATAATAATAATAATAATAATAATAATAATAATAATAATAATAATAATAATAATAATAATAATAATAATAATAATAATAATAATAATAATAATAATAATAATAATAATAATAATAATAATAATAATAATAATAATAATAATAATAATAATAATAATAATAATAATAATAATAATAATAATAATAATAATAATAATAATAATAATAATAATAATAATAACAATAATAACAATAATAATAACAATAATAATAACAATAATAATAACAATAATAATAACAATAATAATAACAATAATAATAACAATAATAATAACAATAATAATAATAATAATAATAATAATAATAATAATAATAATAATAATAATAATAATAATAATAATAATAATAATAATAATAATAATAATAATAATAATAATAATAATAATAATAATAATAATAATAATAATAATAATAATAATAATAATAATAATAATAATAATAATAATAATAATAATAATAATAATAATAATAATAATAATAATAATAATAATAATAATAATAATAATAATAATAATAATAATAATAATAATAATAATAATAATAATAATAATAATAATAATAATAATAATAATAATAATAATAATAATAATAATAATAATAATAATAATAATAATAATAATAATAATAATAATAATAATAATAATAATAATAATAATAATAATAATAATAATAATAATAATAATAATAATAATAATAATAATAATAATAATAATAATAATAATAATAATAATAATAATAATAATAATAATAATAATAATAATAATAATAATAATAATAATAATAATAATAATAATAATAATAATAATAATAATAATAATAATAATAATAATAATAATAATAATAATAATAATAATAATAATAATAATAATAATAATAATAATAATAATAGAGCACTTCCGTACTACTGTGAAAACATGACAGGAAAGACGCAAATATTACCAGCATATGCTCTCTTTTATTAATCTATGTGTCAATTACAAGTTCTGCTACCACTAACCTTTCTACAAATATCACTCAGTCCTTTAATTTGTATCTGAAACGCGACTGTTGCTTATATGCCATGCTAAAATTCCGAGAACTTCATTGTCTCTGTGTAAGTTTCAGAATTTCTTGCATGTGCCTCAACCTCTTTAACATTATTGAATTCCATGTATCGTCAACTAATGGAATTCTGTTTACTGAGTTTCGTCGTAACCTTAATTACCTAGTCAAACAAAGGAACTAGCTTATGGTTTCACAACAAAACTTTACTTTACCTAGCTAATGACTAACTAATACTCGCCTGGGTATATGAAAAATGTGGTTATACAGTGAGGAACAAAGCTCTATAAATAATGTTTCATCACATTATCCACGAATGATGACGCTCGATAAAGTTCATGTGAAGAATAAAAGATGGCAATGGCATGTTTACCTAGAAAATGTTATTTGTAACCATATTAAAACTGTCCCAAATTTCAGGTACAGACATAAGCATTAAACTTTTATATGGAATTATCTTTACATAACAATGAATTCCTCTTTACGTTCAATTAAAAGAGAGAATAATTACTACGAATGCTACACCTTGATACCATAGACAGAGAGACAGAGAGACAGACAGAAACACATATTCGCAATTTCAGCCGTTTCTGAAAACATTTAAGCAGGTTCCTTAAATACGCCTGAAAATATATAAACTTTGCTTTGTTAATGTACTCATGCAGGCTTCATTCCATGTAATTTGCCATGAGTGGGAGAGGTATTTATTGTGATCACCTTAAATAACGTAGAGTATAAGCTTCTTATATTACATAGAATGCAGTGATGTAAAAACATTCGTTCACTAAGTTCCCAAGAAGAGAGATCTGCTTAAAATCTAATACCCTCCGTTCGTATGATTAGCCGCTATTAGATGAATCATTCCTACAGACGCTTATTATTCTATCTGCTTTGAAGCTAATTGAGATGAACATTTACAGCAATATTTTCATTACCATTTCGTTGTTGGCACAAGAGGGGATAGGGGAGACAAATGACAGTCAAATCTTCTGAAAAAAGTCGCAGATGATGGCTTCAAATTTCGTTCTCTCTATGACTGATTTGATTTGATTTGATTGTGATTCAGGGTGCTCAACAGCGCGGTCATCAGCGCCCCTAAATGCAACGCCTTCTAAAAAGAGTAAAAGTAGGTTAAAACTGCCATTTACGATAAAATCGTTACAAAAATCTATGAATAAGTACCTAAGTCAAGGTATAAAAATGATAAAAGGTTAAAAGGTTAAAATGGATCTCTGGCTATATGATAAAATTGACATTGGATGAAAACTTAAAAACTTTGGCCACCGCTTGCTGGTCGTCCTCCAATACGTCTTTCAAGCTGGCCGGCAGTTGCAGAGACGTCCTAAGGTCTGCTAGGTGAAAACACTATAGCAGCACGTGTCGTACAAGTAACGCTTCTTTGCAAAACGGACACAGTGGAGAAGGCTCCTTTTTAAATAGAAGACTATGAGTAAAAAAGCAGTGCATAATGCGCAACAGAGCCAAAATCACCTCCTCGCGACCAGATGACCGACAGGAGGTAACCCAGGGAATCGGAAGTTCCTTCACACAGCGGACCACTCTTCCTGGCAGCAGGTATGCACAGCTCTCCGCAATACGGCGCTAAAATCTTCCGATGTCACACATGGTACTCAAACCCTGGGCTTCATGGTAGCCGTCTTGGCTGCCGAATCCGCCATTTCATTCCCCCGCAAGCCTACGTGACCATGGATCCATGCACACACCACGCTAACGCCAGAAGTGTGTAAGACGTGGAGGGCATCCTGTATTCACTGCACAATAGGGTGGTAGTTGTACAGCTGCCGTAGACTTTGAAGTGCACTGAGGGAATCACTCAGGATTAAGCAGTCCCCCAACTTTCGTCGACGTAGGTGTAAAATGGCCCGGTATATTGCATAGAGCTCTGCAGTAAAAATGGAAGTGCTAGTGTGGAATCCGAATGTATATGGTTCGGTTCCACACACGTAAGCACAACCAACACCATTTGATTTCTTGGACCCATCAGTATAAATTATAACATGATCAGCATATGATTAGTGAGTGACTCTTAGAAAAGGTATAAACTATTTAAAAGTAAAAAACATCAAATGTCTACAAAATTAACGATGTCCAAAAATGCATTACGCAAATTGTGCATTTTCCTATCAACACTTTTACTGTATCAACATTTGTCGTTACTCTATAACTGCTTGTCAGTTAAATAAAGTTTATTTAGAATGAAGAGGACTTGGAAAGCTCTCAAAGAAACTAAGATACCTAGATATTGTCTCACACAGACGTCTTTAACTATATTAGATTTAAATATATTTATCTTTGAACCTTATATTTTCGTTTTAGTTATTACTTTCGCTGTCCCGTCAAGTAATAAATTTTCTGTTATTTTTAATTTGCCAAGTCTTCTTCAGTCTCCTTTAAACCAGTTAGGTTTTGTTGTGCGGTTACGGAAGAAATAAAAGATTTGTTTAGTTAATCTGATAAGTGTTCATTCTGAGAAGATTGCCATTAAAATTTATCCTATTTTTGAGTAGTGTCTGAGAGTTTTATTTAGGAATATATGAATTAATTTTGTCCAATATAACTTTCCATAATTAATTAGATACTTGAGGTTACATTCTTTCCCCGTCTATCTAGTTTCTACTGTAATTACAGAATAGTTTCTTCTCTTGGGCCTTTCCAAAGGTTCATTGAATAACTTAACCCTATGATGATTTATGTGTCCTTATTGAAATTAAGTTCTACGAAACTCTCCTAGCAGATTGATGTATATATAGTTCCTATATATTCAATTTGCCTATGTAAAACCCTTAATTAATAATTCAAATGATTTTAAGATGTTGCAAATTATGTAAATGATGTGTAAGCAATGTCCAGCGTGTCTGCGCCGTTGAGGGTGTGCGCATCCCACCGACTTGGATGGATATCTGTTGCTTCGCGACGCAAGGGCTGGAAGTGATGTGTCTTCACGGCCTCGTGCACTGGAATGCAATTTCATCAAGCACAAACACAAGCTTCCCTCGCCTTCTTCTGATTCCCCACCTGCTCCTCTTTGTCTCTCCTTCCTTGCGATTTTCTTCTTCACCCTCCTCCTCATATAAAAGCTTAAATATTTTCCCTTCTGCTACTTTACCTCCTAATTCCTTCATGTTGGAGGAGCAAAAACAAACTTTGTAGTGTACATACTTGGGGATGGGAAGCGAAGCGGGTAGGTTAAGATTAAACGACGGCCACGTTTTCAAAATTGTTTTACAGTTGCTGATGATAACGGGAATGAGCGTATCCGCTTGTGCCCTGCATGTTGTGTAATTCGGAGCATTTTTTCGTGGTTGGAGAGGAATGCCGCTGTAGTAAATATCTGTTCTCGCAGATATTAACCGCTGAGATGCCACAAAAATGACGAGAGCTGTCCCCATCACCTTATACTTGATGTCTACTCTGTATTCTGAGATCAATACAGCATTCTTGGTACGATATTTTCCATTATTACGTAACCCATTAATGCCTAAAATGTGACAACGAAATTGATTTTGCCATATTTTAACATTAAATAAAGTCAAACCTATACTTAACACGTCTAAACGGTTAGCCTATGCAGCCCTTTCCATCTTCTGTGCGGTCATCAACATCGCGTGTTCCTCTTGAGTTATATAGGAAGGTTCTCCTAGATATACTTTATTCACTCATTCTCTAAGTATTCTGTCCATTTCTTGTTCTTCTTGTACTTCTTCACTTCATGTCATAGGCAATCAGGTGCCTGTTCCGCCTTCGAAGTCCTCCAGCCATCGTTTCCTGGGTCTGCCCACCGATCTCCTACCTTTAGGATGATACTGTAAAAATTGTTTTGTAAGTCTATTATCTGGTATTCTTTCAACATGTTCCTTCCATTTTTGTTTGAGATATTTTAACCTATCGGTTATACTAAAATGTCCAGCTCTTCTCTTATATTTTCATTTCTTATTGTCTCTCTTCGTGCATCCTTTCACACTTCTCAAGAATTTCATTTCTGAAGCCTGTATTTTACTCTGTTGCTTTTTAGTTAACGTCCAAGTCTCACTTCCGTATGTCAGTATAGGTACAGCCATAACTTTGTAGAACTTTAATTTTGTTTCTTCACGTATTTTGTTTCTAAATGTTCTATTTATTGCTCCACACACTCTTTGAAATTTGCATATTTTATTGTACACATCATATTCCTTGTCATAACTAACATCAGTTTCCAAGTAGTTAAGATGGCTTTCCTGTTCAACGTTCAATTGGCTCCTTCCCAATGAATGCCATTACCTTTGATTTGATAAAAGAAATTTCCATATTATATTTCTTACAAAGTTTACTAAGTTTAAAAATAGATTTTTGCAGTGCAGACTCGCTATTTTCCATTTCTTGATATTTGGTTTAATTTTATCTTCTAATTTATATATGTTTAATTCTTCTCTTGTTTGCTCATTTCGTAACTATCTTCTCTTGTGCATCCTATCACTTCCCGCAGAAATAGCATTTCCGCTGTTTGCATTCTACTGCTATCCTTTGATTTGATTGCCCAACTTCTGCTTCCATGAGGCAAGTAAGGAAAATAGCCAATGATTTATATAATTTATGTTTAGAATCTTTTCTTGTTTTCCGACCTCAAGTTCTTTTAATGGTTCCTCACATAGTCTGGAACTTTATGTATCTTGTTCTCTACAACTTGATTTTCTTCGTTAATATCGCATCCTAAATACTTAAAATGTGTTACTTATTCGACTATTATGTTTTCCAAGACAATTTTAGTTCTTTTGTAATATTTACCTATAAATCTCATTTGCTTTGCTGATATTTTGCAGTTCTCTATTATGGCCCTACCTGTAACTTATAAGCAAATATTTGTAGACCATTTTCAGATTTTGTCATTAATTAGACTTCTTATATGCTTATGTTTAACACGTTTGTTCCTTAAATATACCTCGCACTTCTACTCTTGTAATAATTTATTTTAACGGATTTTATAGGACTGGTTTGGAATCGGGACAATTCAGAAAAGTTCATTAAATCTGCTAAGGCACCTTATATAATTAAGGCTCTTTATATAATTTAAGTTTGGAATCTTTTCTTATTTACCGACCTAAATTTATTTTAATAGTTCCACATATATTCTGAAATTTATATCTTTTATTTTCTATATCTTTATTTTCTTTGTTAATATCCCACCCTACTTACTTAAAATGTGTTACTTGACTATTTTATTTTTCAAAATAATTTAATTCTTATCGCATATTTACCTATAAATTCCATTTATTTTGATAATATTTTGTAGTCTTATCTATCGGCCCCCACTTGGAATTTATACGCCAACATTTGTAGGCCTCTTTCTGATTTTGCAATTAGTAAGACTTCGTCCTCAAATAACAGGGTATTTATTCTACCATTATTGTCAATTAATATTCCTTTCTTAGCTAAATGGTAACATTTTACACTTATGTTCGGTTTGTGTGTGTGTTAGTGTGTGTGTGTGTGTGTGTGTGTGTGTGTGTGTGTGTGTGTGTGTGTGTGTGTGTGTGTGTGTGTGTGTGTAATTTATGTCCTCCAACTTTAAGTCATATCGGACGATGAATGAAATGGGTGAAATGATGCTCAAATTAGTCTGGGGTCAATCGAGATTAGAGTTACCCGACATTCGTCTATCAGCATAATGGAAAACCCCGGAAAAGCCTTATCCGGGTAACTCACCCCAACCGAGATTCGAGCTCGGGACCTCTTGAACGTGAGGAAGACATGCTGCCATCTACTCTAACGAGGCGGGCTTTTTGTTTGTTAAAAGTACCTTACATTTTCACTCTCATCAGGATTTATTTTGATACATTTTGCAGGACTGGGTGGTAATCTATACTATACAGAAAAGTTTATTAAATCAGGCAAAACGCCCTTAAAATGTCAACACAGTGTACCGGTTTTTAACCGAGTAAGATGGTTCCTCGATAACTTATGAGACTAGTATTCGGTAGGTACCGGTTTCGATTCCCGACAGACACCCATTCAGAACCTTTAATTATTCGTAATTTCCTGTACCTGCCATTTCCTTCATTGTCCTCTGTTCCTGGTTTGCAGAATCAGGAGACAGTTTTCGGCGTATTGTGGCTGGACGCACTTTGTGAAGGTTTCTTTCCCACTACGCTTAGGTGCTTTTGTGGAATCCCGAGGGTTAGTGCTTCCGATTGTATTCGCACTGGAAACGCTGAGCTACATGACCTAGTTCTGGTGTCCTTCGGGTCTCTCCCTTCATCCATTCTTGTTATCGTTTTCCAGAGGGCCCAATAGTTTATGTATGATGCTCTGCACCGGACCCTCCGCTCAAATCTACCTTTACATTTGACCACTTTTTCATAGAGTTAATTGCAGGAAGAAGAGCAATACATCAATTGAGCCCCAAATAGAGCATCCATTGAGTTCCAGGACTTAACAGATCTATGCTTACCAGGTACCAACTCCGCAATCAACTGAAAGCTCTATTCTAAAGCTTTCTAGGCTACCTCAGCGTCTTGTAATAAATAAAGAACAAATTAGTCTCTTTTTCCATAGCAATATAGTTTACTATCACAAATAACAGTATGATATTAGCATTGGAGTAGTCTGTGTAGTAACAGCGTCTGTTCGGTGACAGTTGGTGGCATTGTATGTAAGGAAGTTGATGGACCTGCTTTCAAAAAGAAAGACATAGTATCGCTGTATGAAGAAACATGAAGCATGTTAATGGCAGCTGCAATTAGTTTTGTTTGTAATATGTTTTAGTCTTGAAATTGGTAATAGACTTAGTCAAAGTTCTTCATACGTGATGTATGCAAAGTGTTTAGCAAATGATAAGTATGATGGTATACTATCTTTGAGAAATTAGATGAAATACATCACTATAAGCGTCAAAAATTTTCTTCTCCTGACGATTGGCCGATTCTTCTGCAATAGAGTCCATTTAGATTGTGAGCTTTAATTTGACGGCCACAACTTACACCACGACGGAACAGCGTCACTATTTAAAAATACTTTTATTTATATGAAAACCCAATGTTAGGCACTCTATTGCTCCGTTACTGTTCCATGAAGCATCATCATTGCCATGTGTGTATGTGTAGGTCTTCCTTATTTTCAGTCTCCAAAGTTTCCTATGCTCCCGTTGATTCTAGGGACGTCTCTCTCCTTGCACTCCAGATAACAATGGTTTGAGTCTGTTTCTTTTCTTTCTCCCAGAAGATTCAATCTGAAGATTATCTTTGATAAGTTCAACTCGTCATCCTTCTGATATGACCATTTAGCTTCGTCTACTATAGTGTAGCGATTCCATTTGTTCCTAAATCTTTATTTCTCGGTATTTCTATCTAAGATGCTTTATTTTAATGATTCTTCCACCAGAAGCCCTTATTGTTGTATATTTCTTGAATCTGCTCTTCTTTCTTTCAGAAAAATCTCTAAAATATATTGTATTAAATGATGTCTTGCTTTTTCTCTTCCATGACTTGGAAGTCATAATGAGAAGGAATATCGCTTTACTGCCAGGTAAGCTTTTATTGTGAATTTATTTTTCCATTCCACCATATTTATAAATCATAATACCAAATAACGAAGTTATTACTGTGCTTCAACTTGTTGATCTTCCATTATGTACACATATTTTGTTTTCTGTACGATGTGTTGATTGCATTATCAATGATCTTATACTATGAAACAGATTTCCTTACCATGAGCTCAATATGACATACTGTTGCAGCATTTTCACTTTGCGGCAAAATGTACTGCCCAGACGATACTATCTTCTATCGGTATTTCCATGAGTTTTACTATTGTTCTGTTTGAAGAATGCCTAACAACACCTGAGGAGTGGAGTAACTATTACCTTTTCTAAATATGCAGAATCATAAATTGACAATTAGTTAGTCATAGCTTACAAAAACATATTTGATATAGTAAATTGTATATGCTTACTAATTCTATATTTTCCTGCAGTTTATGGTATTCTATAGGTTGTTACTTTTCTAGTTATTTAAGGTTATACAAGAATCAATGAGAGTTAGGAGGACGTACAGGCTACTCACATAAGGTTCAGGATATTCCTGCATTTGTCATATTAATAAACAAAAGGCAAGCTATTTTATCAGTATTGTTATGCAGACATCTTCTGTTCTGGAGATTTCAAATCATGAAATATTAATCCAACATTTCTAAAAATGACAATATATTATTATTTAAACCTATTTTAAATTAATTTACTACGGACATAATCCATCATATCTGAATATGAAAATTTATGTTTAGTCCAACACCTTAAAGAACAGAATTACAAACGGATTCTTGAACAATAAGCCATCAAATTAAACTTTCCATCATAAAATTCTATATCTGAGTTTAAATATTAAGTGTAATATTTTGTACAAACTGTTTGTTACTTAGCATTCAAGTTTAATACAGAAGAATGCTAAAGTAATATCTCCCTATATAACAAAATTAAGTTAATGTGAGCCAGGTGTACAAACTTAATATTCTTTCCCGATTTTAGTTTGGAGATTTTGTAAAGTTGAAAATGAAATATCTTTATCAGCACTGCTTGCATTATCTCGGACATAGTTATTGCTGTAGTGTTGTTAACATTTAGATTCAGGCAATTAGATAGGTTTTGTGTTTATGTAAATAGACTGCTAATTTACTGGGGTTTTCACGAATATATTTATAATTTATAACAAAGTTACACTTATTTGATGGGTTTTGAGTATTCCAAACATACAATATAAGTAAAACTGGAATAATAGGGAATCAAACGGTTTAAAATGAACAATTGCTAACTGGAGATATTTGCCAAGTTTTAGGTATGCAACAGGATAAAATGTCAGTATCGGTATGTTTTAAACGCTGTATTTGCGTTATTTGGGTTAGTGCATGTGGTATTTCAAGGTTTTTCTGAAAATAATAAAATGATGTTTCCTGCATATCCTTCTATGTATCTCTAACTCTTATCAGTAAATCACTAAGTCAGAATCCCGGCTCAACGCCTGTATCAATGTTTTGAACTGCACTAAAGTTCTCGGAGTTTTATAGTTTGTTTTCTCCCTTTCAAATAAGTTAGAATAACAGTTAGTCATTCCCAAAGATTGCTAATGTAATTAATTTCTTTATTTAAACATGAAATACCCTATGAAGAGATGCTTTTTTTTCTTTTACTGACGTGAGTATTAGCATAGTGATGCTGCAGCTATTAAGAAACAAATCTTGACTATAATGTTTTGCCATATTGTATTTTAGTGCTTTACAAGATTGATGTTCTGCAAAATGTTATTGCAGAATTTTTAAATATACCATGTCAGCCCTTGATATACTCCTGTCACTGTAAGAACCCTTTAAACATTTGCACAGTTCGCGGCTTATTTTGATTGATTGTTCCTTAATTCCATTAACGCCTGACTCCACACTCAAGTTCACAGCCCACCACTCGAAAACGCCTGTCATTCACAACTGGCTGGAATTAGGAGAAAAGGGAAGGGGAGGATTTCACCTTAATTGCTGAAGGGTTTCACTACAATTGTACTCTTTGAACATATTTGGTTTCCTATTTAATTTTAATTTTGCTCTAATGAAACATTTTGAAGGAAATACCTTCTTTATTAGCTGTCAACCAATAACGGTACTTCAATACCCAAATAAGTAAAAGAAACTTGAGAATACTGTAGTTGATAATGCTGCTATACAATGATTTGAGGCTACTTTAAGAATTATTGTATTAAAGACTAGCACTCACAAAGCAGATACAGAAGTAAACTCAGCCATACACTGACCAGCCACTGCAGTCTCTAACCGCTTACATCTGTAAGGACGACTAACTTAGTCTACTCCACAGATAATTTCTACACCAGCTTAAGCCTTGCTAAAGTACGCCCTAAACTTTACCGTTCTGGCTTCTTAGCCTAATATTGCAATGATAATACAATCACATAGACATTGAAAATAAACTGGGAGTTATAGTCGAATGAAACTGTTCATGCGATTTCAGTGCATGTTTCTTTAAGCTTCTGTGAGTTTTTTTGCGAGTACATTTAAAACCGACACTATTAATACTGTGCTATAGGGTTGTAAAAAGGTCAAAGAAATCGCCTCAAGTGATGTCATCAATTTAATTCTATAGTATACTACAGATTTTACGGCTCATGTTTTACTATACCAATAGGTGTTAGACGTGTGCAATGGGCGATTCGATAGACACTAACACAAGGGTAGTATTGTGATACATGAATTTTAAATCCTCTGAATTATTTACTCAGGTATCGAGGACAAGTAAAATGTTGAAATTTGTGAAATTAGGAGTTATAAAACTGCCTGAAAAAGGATAATGGCGTTCAAATCGACGCATGATGACTGAAAAATCTGAGTTCGGATTGGAAGTTTAGATAAGTGTGTATGAATAGATTATTCTAAAATCATTGTCGTTAAAACTTAAAGTTATATGAGTTTGAAAAACTTTCACACAGATTCTTCAGGGGGCATGTAACATTCATAAACCACCGTGGAGGTATCATATCCGTCTCACATTTAAGAGGAATCTGTTTTGAGTCTTACGTTGTTCTCCGGATATTTTTATGACATCTTACATCATCCTGAAAGGTGAATATGAAATAATTAACTTCTATAGGCGCTGGAAGCTTTTGAGTATTATTTCATACACTTTATTGTACTATATGACACAAATTTTTACAGAACGTTAGGCTTAAAAGAATCGTAATTTGCCTCCTACAGATCACTCGTGGTCCTCCAATAAAAATAAATAAATAAATAAAAAATCATAGGTGATAAATGTAAAGGGCCATAAATAATTTATATAATATTTCATGTGTCAGCTATTAGATAATTGTTCCAATTCTGAGGGAACAAATGCTTTCTACGAGGCATGTTTTTTAAGTCAGTACCGTTTTGCGATTCCGCCGCCGCAGCGCTACGGTCGGCGTTCCACGCATGCGCCCTCGTTCCCTACATCTCTTGTCTACGCACTGACGCCATTACAGTCTGATTCTTCATTGTATACGTTGGTTACTGAGTGTTTAAGATGCCTCCGACGATCGTGAGTCCAGCCGATTGTGAAGTACGGGCTGTTATACCATTTCTTAGTGCTAAAGGCGTAAAACCGATCTATATTCATCGTTAGATCTGTAAAGTTTACGGACAAAACATTATGAGTGATGAAATGGTAAGGGAAATGGGTGAGAGCATTTAAAGATGGACGCACAAATGTGCATGATGAAGAACGCAGTAAGCGTACTTCGGTCGTTACTGAAGATTTGGTGCAGAAAGTGGACGAAAAGGTGAGAGAAAACAGACACTTTACAATTTCATCATTGTGCGACTATTTTCCTCAATATTCTCGTAGTGTTTTGTATCGCTTTGCGACCGAGAACTTGAAGTACCGGAAATTGTGTTCACGTTGGGTTCCGAAAATGCTGACGGATTTGCACAAAACCCAACGTTTAGGCAGTGCATTGACTTTCCTTGAGCGGTACCACAATGAAGGTGAAGATTTCTTAGACCATATTGTTACTGGTGACGAAACATGGGTGGCCTACGTCACACTAGAATCGAAACAACAATCCATTGAATGGCGACATTCATCATCACCCACAAAAGTGACGTTTAAGCAAACAATTTCTGCCCGGAAAATCATGTGCACGGTTTTTTGGGACAGAAAACGAGTATTGCTAGTGGAGTTTCTGCCTCGTAATGAGACAATCAATGCATCGTCTTATTGTGAGACATTGAACAATCTGAGCCGTGCAATCCAGAAAAAAGACGTGGCAAGTTGAGTAAGGGTATCGTTTTGCTGCATGACAATGCCCGTCCACATGTGGCTAATCGGACCAAAGATCTCATCAAATCTTTTCAATAGGAAACTCTAGATCATCCTCCATACAGCCCTGATCTGGCGTCCAGCGACTACCATTTGTTCCTGCACTTGAAGAAACATCTGGGCGGTCAGCGTCTTCAAGACGATAACGAAGTCAAAACAGTTGTGATACAGTGGTTAACATGTCAGGCGCCAGAATTTTATGAGGAGGGTATTCAAAAACTGGTGCCACGTTATGACAAGTGCCTCAATATTCACGGAAATTATGTAGAAAAGTAGATTAAGGAACAGGTTTTCATGTAAAAATAAAATTATTGCGATATATATGCATGTCTTTTTCTAATTCCAAAACGGTTATTTTATGAAACAATTGTATCTAATTTGAAGGCATTAATAAACAATGAACAATAATTGCACATTTCTTCACAAGTGAAAATTGTTTTCTTCAAAAACGTGACCAATGTAGCTGTATAAAATGTGGCATAGGTGATATTATTTTCAAATTGCAGAAAATATCAAGAAAGTGTATATTTAGCAAAATGTTCGCTGCCATGTATTTGTGTTGTAGGTTTGTTATTGAATATCCCCTTCGCTTTGTAAAATCAAAACTTTAATTTAAAAATTATAATAATTGAATTAAAATCTGCCATTAAGCATTTAACTAATGCATCATTTAAACTAAACTGATTCCGAAATATGGTAACCTAAAGGAATAGAAGGCAGCGTGCTTATCAACAGAAAAGAAAGCAAATCCATAGACTGAACTACCGTCTTCTGTTTATGATTATCGTTAGTAAATAAAACAATTGCCGTCATGTCTGCCTCTTCTGTAGCGCAAGTAAAATGCTTTAATCTCTCCAAATGTTGTATAGTGAAATTTCACCGAAGAGAAAGTCCTGAACTTACCCAAGTGATCTCAAAAATACTTTTTTGGAAAATATAAATTATGTATTAGTTTGTGTGTATTCGTGTGCATGTGTGTGTGTGAGAGAGAGAGAAAGAGAGACAGAGCATCGTCATATATTGTATACATACCAAATATTATATTAGGAAAAGAATCTTGGAATGAGAGACAGAATTACATAATCAACTTCAAATGCTCATTTCTATAACAGAAACACATATTTATCTATTGTCGCGAAACCATTGTTGATCGAGGCGGCGCGGCGAGGCATTCAAAGAGAAAGGAGTGCAGTGTGTAGATAAAAGTTCGCCGAAACTGTTGGGGGGAAAGAGACGGATTTCTCGAGAGCTCTGGCTCTTTGTTCTAGCCATCTCGATTGTTAGAGAACATTCCGGAATGTGAGTAATCTATAAAAGTGGAGCCCGCCCGCCAAAGGAGTGAGTCGGTGATTGAACAGCTGTTTACGCACGCAATTGAGCCGGCTAGAACAAAGAACAAAGAATTCTCGAGAAATCCGTCTCTTCCCCCCACACCGTTTCGGCGAACTTTTATCTACACGCTGCACGCCTGTCTCTTTGAATGCCTCGCCACGCCGCCTCGATCAACAATGGGCTCGCGACTCTACATACACCCAAAGAGTCTACCATATCCCAATTTTTGAGATATTGGCATGATGAAACCTACATATTCAATTCTTTGTGAAGGTCTAGTAAATGCAATAAAGAACACTTAATGTGATAAAACAAGTTGACATAATAATCTTGCACCTTGCTCTTGGAAACACTCTTGTTCCTATGTATGGATAATCTCTTCTAAATACAGGAGACTGATGTTAAAATTTAAGACATTGATTTTGCAAAAACACATTGCTTCTTTTACACGTGATTGAACAAGATGCTCCATAGTTCCCGTGTAACCAAGATTCACCTGGAGACAAAAAATCCTGAGGTAGCACTGACTGCCACAAGCTTCTGGTCAGTATCCTTAATACCCACATCACAATAACTGTAAGCCAGTGATTATTTATAGTAAACGTACTGTAAACAATAGAAATCAATCAGTCCGAGTAAATGGGAAAAACCTGGTACCAACATTAACTCGAGCGTGATACACCCGAATCTAAATTATGAGGGCTAGTTTCTTCTTCTTCTTGTTCTTCTTCTTCTTCTTCTTCTTCTTCTTCTTCTTCATCAACATCATCTTCATCTTCTTCTCCTTCACTTCACGGTATGGGCAGAGTGCCCGTTCCGTCTCACAATAATTGCTCCTTCCATCTCTTTTTGGGTCTACAAACATCTCTCTCTCCTTGTGGCTGATATTGGAATGCAATCTTAGGCAGTCTTGTTTCGGACGTTCTTTGTATATGCTGCATCCATTCCTTTTGATATTTTTCAATTTTGCTACTTATCGAGTCTACGTTGAGTTCCTTTCTTATGTCTTCATTCCTTATTCTATCCAACCTTGTGCATCCCTTTGTTTTTCTTAAAAAGTTCATCTCTGCTCTTTGAATTTGGCTTTTCATTTTCTTCGTGAGTGCCCATGCCTCACTTCCATAAAGTAGTGCAGGGACTGCCATTGTTTTGTACAACTTTAATCTTATATCTCCTCTTGTTTAATTTCTCAACGTTCTATGCACTGTTCCACAAATCATTTGGAATGTTGCAAGCTTTTTGCTCACATATCTGTCTTTTTCATCATATAATTATGATTACATCCTAAATAGCTGAATTCTATTAGTTGTTCTAGTGGTTTGTTGTCTAAAATTATTTTTTATCTTATATGTTGTTTTCCCCAAAAGGCTATTATCTTAGATTTTTCCGTCGATATTTTAAGATCATGCTGTTGGCATACTTGGTTCAAGCGGTGTAGTGCATATTGTAATTTATCCTCCGTTTCTTGTATTAAAACCACGTCATCTGCATCCAGTAAAGTATTTAAAACTTTGTTCTTATTTATTTTTATTCCTGATTTAATGATACTTTTCCAATTTTGGATGATGTCATTTACATATATATTAAAAAGAGTAGGTGATACACTGCACCCTTGTCTTACGCCTCTGTTAATTAAAATTGGTTTGGTTTTATGAACTCCTGTGTTTATTATTATTTTGGAGTTGCTATACATATTATTGATTGCTTTAATTAATTTTTGTGGATATCCACCATTTTCCATAATTTTCCATAGCTTTTCCCTATTAACAGTGTCAAATGCCTTATTGAAGTCTAGAAATGCCAGATGTGTTTGTAAATTATACTTCTGTCTTTTCTCAATTATTTGCTGCAAAACAAATATATTATCTGCTGTCGATCGTCTTGTTCTAAAGCCCCTTTGTTCTTCCTCTATTAGTACCTCGGCTATTCTTTTCAATATTTTATTTATAATCCTTGCACATACTATATAGGCTGTGTTAAGAAGACTTATACAATACCTCGGTAATTTTAGCATTCTCTCCTGTCTCCTTTTTTAAAGATGGATATAATTCCTGCATTATTCCACATGTCTGGAATTTTACACCCCTTCCAACATTCATTATTAAGTGCAATAATCTTAAATGCAGTCTAGTTTCTAAAGTTGTTTATTTTGATGAGTTCTGTCGTTATGCACAATCCTCTGGGATATTGTGCACGCCGTAATGATCAGAACTCGCGTCAAATTTATGATTTATTTACGATAAGTTAGTGAGAAACGTCCTTTAAATAGCACAGATTACTTTTTTCTTCCTTAATCATGTTATAATTTCATCCAGTTATTTTAGTGTTCCTTCACTAATGCCCTACTGTCATCTCGGTAATATAATTTAAACGGAAAATTTAACCTTTTCTTCAGCACCGTTTACCTCGCCAGACTCTCTAACCTCTTCCAGTAGCAGCACACACTTCTGTGTCAAAACACCTGTCACGAATAGCACACATTATCACACTAGCAACGCATTTACTAACTCACTCCTCGCTCACTTGCAAACAGCTTGCTTATATAGACGTTGATTACACATTCAGGATCTTATAGCGGCGGAGATAATATAAATGTTAAGAAAATTCTAGTTCTGAGAACATTGAGGACAGAGGACCTACTCCCATTAGTCCTGGACCCGGGACCAAGGACCCGGGCCTCCATCAACCAGGGAGTTATCCGAGCTGTCCCAAAGGGCGCCCGGCGTATTCTCCGTGGGCCTTTCCATAGAGCAAGACCTAGAGACTAACAGGCCCCCCCCCATCTGGTCCAAGGACACAAGACGGGATGGAATTGGATACGCCACTTACGCGAGCCAACACCAAAGGTGAAGACTACCGAAATGACCTCGGTGGGGCCACCTGGTGATCTAGAACACCTTCTACTAGTACTGCAGGCTGGTATCCGGGAGAATTAATGGCTTACCTCAACTCCGTCCGAAGACTTACCCGATTCTCACGGGTATCGGGAACACACTGCCCGCTCCAGACCAACCCAAACCGAACAACTCCCAAAGGGAGGGCCTCAGATATTCGGTCCGAGATTCCTCTAGTAACGTCAGAGGTACCACGAGTGCTAAGGATCCGCAGCGGCTGCACCACGGCAGCTGAAGGGGACGGATCCCCTCCCCTACGGGCAGTTCTGAGAACAGCACTTCTGGTTTTTGCGCTGGACGAAAGAGTCTCTGCGTATCGTTTATCCCTCCGAATCTCCGGTGCCTACCTTGCGAATTCGGGCAGCTGCTAAACAATGCTGTGTCGGTTGTTAAAGAGCTTATGTGCATATACGAGTGTTGGTACTCCGTCGTGTTTCAGGCAAATTACCTGCTGAATGTGTAGTGGAACGTCCTCCAGTAAAGTAGGCAAAATATTTCTAAGAAATGCCACGCACATTGGTCCTGTTTGTCTGTTTAGGAGTAGATACGGGCCAATGGTATTGCCATCAATTATTTTAGTCCATAGGTTGATATTAAACGTGTGTTGGTGACTTCGAACCATCTGCGCACGTCCGCTCAAACATGCACTTAGACACCATGGCATTGTCGGTGGTTTTTGACTCACCCTGTATAGAGATAATTTCTTGGTGCTTCTCTAGCCTGCATTCAAAGTTATGGACTGGGATCATTTATAAGTATTCCCAATCAGTGAAATGTTCCACAGCGAACATTTGTGTGATGTTCTGTGCCCTAGTTATAACATTTCACCTCTGTGCAAATTCCAATGTTTGTTACGTGCTTTAAAACCCAGTCACTTTTTGCATTGCTGCATGTACGAGTAAAGCAGGGTTCAGTTCATAGGAATGACTATGACATTGTCGCGTTCTCAGTATGTATTACACAGCGAAAATTATGCTTCTTGACGAAATTTCCATGACCTGTTCGTTTTCAAAGTAAAAAAGTAAAACCGTTCACAGTTTTAAAAGTCCTTTGGTATCACAACATAGCATAGCAAAATAATGCTTAGTAAACTATGTTTATTGCCTAAGTATTGCTTAGAAGGGAAGCTAATGGTAAAGACCATAATCTGATGTTTATTTTAGGGTGACCATCTGCTTCGACATCAGTGTTCTTATAAAATCAATTTTGTAAAGAACGAATCATGGAAAAAGCTAGAGATAAGGATGAGTAGGCAATAAAAATCACAGACAGCGTTACAAATACAAATGGGTATTTACAACTAATGAGTGTGAAAAGACAAAGATTAATTTAGCAACAAAGAGAGAGAGAGAGAGAGAGAGAGAGAGAGAGAGAGAGAGAGAGAGAGAGAGAGAGAGAGAGAGAGAGAGAGAGAGAGAGAGAGAGAGAGAGAGAGAGAGAGAGAGAAATTTATACTAATAAATTGTTATATCGATGTTTACTTTGGATCAACATTTAAAAACCCCTGCAGGCAGCTTCTTTATTTTCAGCAAGGACCTCTGCAAAATCGATTGCCGATTGCAGAGCCTCCCGAAGATGTGTAAAGAGAACGCATTCTGCTAAAACATGATTGACCAAGAAAGAATTGTTACAGAAAAAGCAGGGACAGAATCTCCCTTAAAAGCGTAACTGTAAGTAAGCTTTCAGTGGCCAATACGCAATTGCCTCCCAAGAAGAGAAAATTACCGGGTTTAGCAGCAGTTCCTTCACTATTCTAAACTTATTCGGCAGAGAGACAACTACTCGCCCCGACCACAAGATAACACTGCTCTCCGTCTAAAGTCTACCTCAGTGACAATACGATGGTAGAATCACTCAAGATTAGGCAGTCAACCTATTTTCGATGCAGCCTATATTATATAATGGTTCGGTTATAAGGCACACACATAGAACTGCTACTATGAAAACTGAATGTTTATGGTTCAGTTACATAGATATATTCCATCCAAAACATTTGGAACCATTAGATCCACCTCAATGTAACCTGACAAAAGCTGTAGAAAAAAAATAAAAATTTTAAACCTGGACATCCCAGATCTTTGGCAGACATCATTGGAAGATCTACGTGGAATTTTGTTCGCAACCATGGGTGGTACACTATCTCATTACAAGAAAACATACTAGCAATTTCAATAGCTTGCTTGCTACTAAAAAGCTCCTGGCTTTAGGCGAACAGAGGAATTTCTATGACGTATTTCCAGCAAAGTATTGGAAAAGGACGCGAACGTTAGGCGCGTAGTCATAAACTTAAGCCCACAGCCACAATTTTCTAATAGAATGCAATCCGATATTGCATAGGAGCTCCTACCGTTTCGACGTAGAGTCACAACTGAGATAATTGGAAGTAGTCAAATACCATATGGATATCACAATTATAGGCTGTGTATAATTTTTCAGCAGAGATAAAACTGACGAAGAAATATAAATGACACAACCATGGCACAAGTTTGGTAGTCTCAGTGCACGATACAGAAAATATTCTGCATGACACATTCTGTGTTCTAAGCAGCAAATTATTACAAATAATTACACTGGGCAACAAAAAATAAATTTTGAATGTTTCGAGCACTTCATGAGGCAATTCCTACTAGTTTTGGGTTGAGAAAAACAAATATGACAACGAAAAAGTTTTATTATACATCTGCAGCAAAAGTGTCAGATACACTCCTACACTTTGTCACTTAGTACCCATAAGATATTTAGATAACATTAACATCGTCTTTCCAGCGGAGCAATTTGCAATAAATAGCTCAACTTCCCGTCAAAGGTCAAACCAGAAACCTCGTGCCAGCTCAAGAAAACGAATTATATCTGGACCGAAATGGTGTGAAGAGAGTAATGACCTCAAAAGTAAACCCGGTTTTTTTTCTGTTTTGGAAATTCTAAGCTTGAAGGTTGTCCAAACATTGTTGCAGATGACGTTCTCAAACACTGTACGTTGAGACATGCAATATATGGCAAAGTCTTTTACGATTATTGCCTAGCAACTGTTTTCGAGATGGAATTAATTGCAAGAGCAAACAGTATAATAATTACAACCCAAAAGCGTTCGAAGAAACCGAGCCTACCCTTCATAAACACATGAAAAAGTACTTGCAAGCGTCCATGTATATTTTAGGTGTGCGGGGTGGTAACCCATTCGGCAACATGCACAAATAGCCTTCTCGAGATTGAAAAAAAATTGTGACACTTTTCAATGTCTCCGTTCATGAACTATATCGACATCGACACATGATGGGCGTGGAAGTTGGTAAGAATTTTGTGAATTTCTGGTTACAGTATCACTTAATTACGCGGTCAGTCACCTTTCTTTTATAAGTGGTAAGGTACAATATTTCAATTGTATTATGTAAAACAACACGTAGACAAAATCTTGCTAGAGAAAAACATAGAGTACATAACATAGAGTATAAAACATTAAGTGTATAACAAATATATTTATTTACGCAACATTAACCAATGTACAATTAAGTTTGTTCCATTTAAATTCCACTGTGGGTCTCCACCCCAGATGATCGTATTTTCCACGTGATTATCTATAATTACCTGGGATTCCCTCTGCGGTTTAGGAGTTAGTGTAATAGGCTGTGTGTCAGTCAATGTTTAGAACGGGGAACCAAAGCTTTATTAGCATCAATTACATTTAAGATTTTTCAAGCTTAATAGCTTAGTGACAGTTGTAGGGATATTTCCGCCTGCCCATTTTTCTAGCATAAAATAAATAATTATATTTTATTAATTCAGAAATTATTAACAATTATGTAAACAATTATATCAATAACAATATATATGATTTTATAATACTATTTTTATGAACGTATCACATATATAAATTAAGTATGTATAAAATGTTCCAATACTCTAAAATTTTAACCAAGAAAATACACAGGCGTAGTTTTTCCGGTTTGTCTGGTAGGTTTCTGAGCAAACAACGGTACAGCTTCCGTTAGTTGCTACCCCTTAGCTTGGCGATAAGGGTTACTGGCCTTCCCTTTTTGTATAGACAAAAGAATTTACCATTTCTGGGGAGTTTAGAAAAGGGCAGTGTTGGAGCCGAATCGGGGCAGTCTGGTAAAGTCTAAAGTAGGGAACAGTGCTATCCATAGCAGCAGCATCAAGCGACATCAATAAATGTGCATCCAGTGAAACGCAGGGTTCATCCGCCGATATTCAAAGTATTCTCAAATTAAGATAAATATATTTTAAAACTTCGAGCATATAGATTTAAGAGTACATTCCGCGAGTGCCGCTTATATCACTAAAACCTACAGATATCCATAGTTCAGTAGTGATATAGATACTCGTCGAGACGGACCCTGTGATTATGCGCCTCCTCAGCCACAACAGCGACAAGTACAACGAAGTCAACAGATTGTCGCTTCGAAGCCAGACGGAGTGAGGGACCTTCAAGATAACGCGACACAGTTCCAGAAAATACTTTATTCTGAAGTCATTTCCCCATTTCAATTAGTCAGCAAAATTCAGCAAAATATAAAATTTCAAAATTTGATGGTACAGATATGAGATATATTATAACGAAGTAAAACTTACATATGAATACCACGATATCGTTGAGTCAAAATTAGAACTTTTCTCCGAAAGTTCTGAGTGAGAGTCAATATAATTGTTTCAGTTATTCATACACAATAGGTGTGGAAGGAAATATAGTTTCTTTAAGACAACGCCAAACCAGAAAGCACATAGATCCAAAGGATAAGCTATTCCGAAAATGCGTAGGACTATTAAATAAGTGATCGTCAAACCATGTGTGATTTTACTATTTTGTGTAAGAGGCGATGCTTCTTATCGCGTGAAAGAATTTGAAAGTTCGTGATTCAATACTACTTGTATAAAAATGACATGTAAAACCTGAAAATATCGCTTCCGTTCATCACTTCGCAAATTTTTAATTTCTTCAAGAAAATAAGTGTCTATTACGAAACTACTTTACACAGTAACCTCAGTATAAGTGATTGTGGTTATGGTACGTCTTCTATCACATTGTGCTCTCATAAGAGTTTACGTTTTGGTAAAGAAATAATAAAGGAACTATCACTGTAGCTACATCGGTAAATGATTACAGAAAATGAATTATACAAATGAATTTAATATTCTGTTCTAAGCTCACTGATGGTAGGTTGGATTCCATGATTACACTGTCCTGTGAAATAAAATCACCGCTTTGCGATTTGAAAGGTCTTATTCAGTAAATTTGTTGTGTTAAATAGAATGATGCTTTCCGTTCCCTCTATCACGTAAGCTTTTCTTACAAATATCAAAATAAATTTTGAAAATGCTCTTTTTAGTATACATGCATTGTAAACTTAATGCAGACTGCAAATTTGCGATCTAGCAGCTCATATTAAATAATTTGGATGTGCTAAGTTGAATGTTGCTTTCCAATTTTTTTCTATTGCGTATGGTTTTCACACAAATCACTAAATAAATTCTGAAAATACTGCATTTATATATAGTGTCCAATACGAGGGTTGGCTGGTAAGTCCCGGGCCTCACATAGAGGTGGCACAACTAGCATCACGTAGTTCAACTCTAGACTAGTTTGTATCCATAGTTACAGATCAATATCTTGTTCAGTTTTTGAATGACAGCATTTTAAACAAGACAAGTGTACAGGTTTCATGAAAATGGAGAATTTAGAAAAATGAGCAATGATTAAGTTCCATTTGAAAGGCTTAACGCCTAAGGAAATCAAGAAATAAATGGGCAGTACATTAAAAGACTGCCCATTCATATTGTGACTTTGTGGGTTCGTGAAATTTAAAGTCCAATTGCACAAACTCAAAATGCTCTTTATTTCCACCAAATTACAGTTAAAACACTTGCCGATTACATAGATTTACTTAGCGCACACAATTACAATTCACGAGTTCGTCTGTCACAGATCCACTCTGCACTCGCAATTACGTACAACTCCTCCGATGCACGTACACAGTCTTCCAGTCCCTTCACTAGCACGGCGCTCCTCCGGTTGCTCGCCAGGAACTGACTGACTTGTCCACTGCAGGCCTTATATAGGGAAGATCGCCGTTTCTGGAAGTCTCGCGGTTCAGTGAATCTTCCCGACTGTTCCAGACGTCAAGGAAAGAGATAGCTAGCGATGTTTTTCTAACCATCCCCCTCGTTAGCGCTACAAGACAAATGGGTAGGCGTGTCCTACATGCCTCCTGTCGCCTACCCGGCTGCTAGCTGGTCGGACTTCCGATATTTTGGTCACAATATACAATAATTAAAAGGTTGGTTGCAGAGTTTATAATGGGACGCACGAGTACTAGTGATGGGCTTCGCTCTGGACGCCCTACGGAAGTCACAACTCCGGAGATCATTGATAAAATTAATCGGTTATTACAGCGGTAAGTTGTTTGGGATGGCAGAGGCTGTAAACATATCAAAAGAACGCGCATGTATTATTGTAAGTAATGTTTTGGGCTTTCACAGGATCTGCGCAAGATGGGTACCGCGTTTGCTGACACCTCATCAAAAGTTGCAAAGAGAAACTGTTTCTGTTAAGAATTTGGACCCCTACCGGAAAAATTCCAGAGAATTTTTAAGGCGGCTTATTACCAGGGATGAAACTTGGATACATCGCTATAATCTAGAAAGTAAATCACAGTCAGAACAGTGGATTACACCAGGTGAACTGACTCCAGAAAATGCAAAGTCTATTTCGTCAGCTAATAAGTTTATGACGAGTGTTTTCTGGGTTGCGCAGAGAATTATTTTTATTGATTACTTAGAAAAGGGTGCAAGTATCACTGGTGATTGCTGCGAAAGCTTACTGCAACGCTTGAGTGATGAGGTGAAAAGATTTTGACCTCATTTGGCACAGGAAAATTCTTGTTTCTACACGACAATACTCCGGCCAATCGTTTAATCACTGCAATGGGGAAAATGTATGAATTAAATTTCAAATTGCTTGAACATCCACCCTATTTGCCAGATATAGCACTCTGTGTCTATCACCTCAAAAATGTCTTGGAGGACGAAGATTTCATAGCAGCGAGGTCATTGATGCAGTAAACAGCTATTTTGAGGACCATGACAAATCGCAGTACAGAGAAGGTATAATTAAGTAGGAACACCGATATGCAAAAGGTATTAGCCTGTCTGGAGGTTATGTTGAGAAATAAAGGAAAAAGGTTTTTAATTTTTTTTCGAGGCAGGAGACGTATCAGTTGACCCTTGTATATAAAAGTGTCGAATTTCATAAAAAGAGTACTTGTTACGTGAATATAATTAGTTTTAAATCAGCGCGCTTGTTTCCATATAAGTAGCGTGTGTTCATTAAAAAAGAGAATTTGTCGCAGGACAGTGCTTTTGCTGTTAATATTCATTAAATGGATTATTTGACCTACATTTAATTCAAAACATAGCTCAGCTGTTCAGAGAACTTTATTTAATAATTAGAAGCCTTCTTATTTTTCTAGTTTGCTATGCAAATTATGTACATGGGCTTATTCTTGGAGCTCGAAACATTTTTCATTTCATAGATTTGCAATAGAAGCTATCTCGCTACTTACCCCACACTGCTTAAATAACCAAACTTCATGCATCCTGCAACAATCTTCTTTTTTTTTTTGGCGGGGGGTAATTTACGTACTCCAACTTTGTCATTTCGGACGGTGAATGAATTGGGTGAAATGATGCTAAAATGAGTCCAGTGTCCATGGAGCTTAGAGTTACCCGACATTCGTCTTGAAAAACAAGGAAAAACTCCGGAAAAACCTTATACAGTTGCTCACCCGCACCAAGATTCGAACTCGGGACCTCTTGAACGTGAGGCAGACATGATAACATCTACGCTACCAAGGCGGGCATCCTGCAACTTGATTAGCATTTTAAAATCAACGTGAATAATTTGCTCAAACTACCCGGAATTCTTGTGAGACTGAAGCTTCTCTCAATTCTTTTCTAGTATTTTTTACCCATCGGTTCGCATTCTATCAACAACCGGACTCCACTTCTTCCAATTTGCGAATAGCTTAAGAATGCATTTTATACATGAGTGCAAATTTTAAACCATGCATCTTCCGATATCTTCTTTCCGTATGAAAATCTTCTATTATATTTGTAACATTGAGGGTAGCCAAAACGGAAACCAAACCACTATAAAAGTATTCTTCTCTAATTACGCCAATGTTTTAATTCCAAAGTAAGAAATATGTTTTATTGCCCCTCAATTTCTCCACTACAATCTTACATTGCATTTATTTTCACCCTTAAGCAATGTTCATAAATATGAATGATTTATTGTGCATATTCCAAAATATTACAGTTTACAAATTTTGACTACATTTATTTGTCTTTACGTTGTTGCTACCTCGGCTTACATGACACCCTGGTCTTCTGCTCTGCCAGGTAGCTCTTAACCTCCATGCCTCTTGTTACTTAATTAGCCCCTTTCTCTCCTCCCCCATCTTCCTTTTTTATATTCTTTACACTTCGGGCCCATTGTTCTTTTACTTTCTGCAAGAACTCACCAATTCTTCTTACCTTCTTTTCCTCCCTGCCCATTAACATTTTTATACCTACTATCCTCTTGCCTACTTTCTCCCATTTTTCCTCCCAAACCTTTCTTCTCCACATTGCAACCTCCTCGCATTCTGTGACATAGTGATCTATGATTTCTTTTCCCCCACACAATTCACAGATTCCCTTTTTCCTACCTCTTATCCTTCTTACAAATATTGTTCCTGTTCCCATCCAAGCTAACCCTTTTCTCTCTTGCCTATTGCAGTAATCTAAATATGCTTCTCCTCCCCAATTTCTTTTTATTTGCTTGCAAAGTTTTAAGGATTTCATATTTCCTGTCGTTCTATATCTTCTGTTCGGAATTTAACCAATTTACCCACATCGCTTGTATTCCTTTCTTCTAATCTCCATATATCTCCCATTCCTTTCTTTCCCGTAATTCCTCTTACCTCTGACCACCAACTATTTGAGTTCTCTCATTTTTTTGCAGCCTCATGCATAATTTCATAATTTCTCCTTCATTGACCAAATACCGATACCAAAATTTTATTATTCTTCCCATTATTATTCCATTTCTTCTTGTCTTTCCTAATTATGCTAAAGCTACTTCCCTAAGTGCTGATCTCGGCAAGCCTAGCAGCTCTTTACAAAACCTTCTGTAGCTTTGGTCCACCGCTTTTTTTTCTACCTCGCGCCCTTCCTTTTTCTTCAATTTTTCTCCTGTGTGCCCAGAAATTTCTTTGTTTGCTCTTACTGGACAGTGCTGATTTACTTTTGTCCATACCCTTTAAAAACAACGTTCAAAATTGCATCCAGACAAATCCTCTCTCCAAACTTATCGCAGTAAAACACGCAGTTTTGATACGCCCGATTTTGTTTTATTATTTCTTATAATTTTAGAGACGTTGCTTATCTAAAACAAACTCAAACTTCTTGCCTACCTAAATATTCAATTCCTTTCCAAACCCTACCCTACTTTCATATCCAAATTTCATGCTTCCCCATCTAAATTTCCGGTAGAATTTCCCTTACTTCATTCACCCTGCAGCTTTATCTCTCGTTACTTCCATTTGGAATTTCATACACTGTTTAAAACATTCTCATCCCCTAATTTCAAAGCCCTGTGTCAATATTTTAAAATCCTCTCCATTAGCGAACCCTTCCGCCCTATTATCCCTAACTCAGCCGATACCACTCCCTTCGATGAAGCTTTAGGCAATCCCAACACTTCTCTATAAAACGTTACATACCTGCAACATTCCTTGCTTTAAAAACATATATTTGCAGTCTTTTATAAACATATTCTAATTAATCAAGTGCATACTTCAAATTTATCAATTATATTCTTTCCCTAAGCTGCCCTCTCTCGGTTACTTGACATCACTCCAAAATAATTAAATTTTTTAAGCACTTCCAAATTCTCCCCATACCTCTCATCTCTACATGCTGATACCGAAATTATTGTTTGCAGGAGCAAAGAATAATGATAGACGTCGAAGGAATGTTGATTCTTTGTGAGACCAAGCCCCAAGGCCAGTTTAGTTGGGGAAACTGTTTATAACAATGCCATGAATGAAAGGAACAGTGACCTTAGAAGGTTTCTAAAGGAATTGTCACTTGACATACATGAATAGGGTATTCTTCGGATCGTTTACAATGGCGACCAAAACAGCCACAAAAGGACTTTGTTTGGTTTGGAAAAGGAATTTGGAGAGTGAAAGTTATATATAAAGATACACACGCGCGCAAAGGTGGTCAGCACTCTTCGGCTTGTCGCCGATGAAGGCGGGTGCGCGGCTAGAAAGACATCATAAACATTTATCCGGCGTGTAGCCGATATTAGGGAAGAGTCAAACGTGCAGCCTATTAGGGTGGTCAACTTGTTCGGTGTTTCATAATTGTCGGTTCATATATACTTGAGCAATAAATAAAGTTTATCGAACAATAAACATTCTGCCGCCAGTCTCTTCGTGAACAGTGATCAATTGTGGTAACCCTTGTTCGCCACCCACAAGTTTGTTTCAACGTGGCGCCGCAACGTAGAGCTCGTTGTTCGACATATAAAATACTGCTTCAAACTGGCGCGCCAACGCGGGGCTCGATAAGAGAAGGAGGTTCGGCACGATAGGAGAAGGACGTTCGACAACAGGAGGAGGTTCAACCTGAGAAGGAGGTTCAACCCTAGAAGTAGTTTCAACCCGACGACGAGGTTCAACAAGAGAAGCAGATTCAACCTAGTAGGAGTTTCAACCCGACAACGAGGTTCAACAGTAGAAGGTGGTTCGACAGGAGGACGGTCGACCCATCAAGAAATTCGTCAACAGTTCGACTGTAAAGAAGAAACGAGGCCGGCATCGTCATCAGTGACATCATCAGGAGCCAGTAAAAAACAATCAAAGGTACAGAGTGTTAAATTATATTCTAGACTACTGTGAATGTATTTAAGGAGTGGAAAAATGCTGAGTCAAAATTCTGTAGAAAGCATGGAAGTCCAGGAGGTTGATGCTAGTAGCAGTAGGCAGGAAGTCGAAGTACCAGAGTGTAGTAGAACGGCCCTAAATAATGTAGAAAGGGAAAGAATTATGTTAGAGGAAATGAGAAAAATGTTCGAAAGCTTAAGAAAAGACAATGAAAGTTTTAGAAAAGAGATGAAGGATAACAATCAAAGTTTAAATGAAAGTTTAAGTAAAAAGATAGATGATAACAGTCAAAGTTTAAAAAAGATAGAAGAAAAGTTAGAAAATAGTGTTCAGAAGTTAAAGGTAGGACAAATAGAACTAGGAAAGAAGTTAGACAATCAACAACAGTCGTTAGAAAATTTCGGGAAAGTTAGTCAGGAAGTAGAGAACGTAAGAGAAGAAGCTGATCAGGTAACAGACAAAGTAGGAAAAGATGTTAGCGAGGAGACGCAGAACGCTGAAAATGAAGCTTTGAATGTAGTCAATGAAAGGTCAGATAATGAAAACAGAAAACTTGGGGAGGAAATAGCACAGAAATTAGACAAAGAGAGAGAAATGGCTAGAAAAGAATTAGAAGAAACTAGGGGTAGATTAGAAGTTTCAGAGTGGGAAAATAGAAGGCAGATGAGGAATGTTGAAGAAACCGCTAATCAAATTAATGAGGTAGCAATGGAGATCACAGTGACAAAGGAAACTGAAATTTTGAATCTAGTTAATGAAAGGTCGGATAGTAAAAACAGAAAACTGAGGGAGGAAATCGTACAGAAATTAGATAAAGAAGGAGAAATGGCTAGAAAAGAGTTAGAAGAAACTAGGAGTAGACTAGAAGTATCAGAGTGGGAAAATAGAAAACAGACGAGGTATTTGGAGGAAAACAAAAATCAAATGAATGAGGTAGCAATAGAGATCACGGTGACAAATGAAACATTGAAAAACATGCAAAATCCAAGGATAAACGAAACAGAAATATTAAAAGATTTCGGGCAAGGGGCACAGTTCCATCAGAATATGCCTAAGAAAGATAGGGAAAAAGATCGGTGTCCAATATCTAAGCTAAATGTGGAAAAATCATGGGGATGTATAATAAATAAGTCCTTTATACATGGAAAAGTCCGCAAAATTCTTTTGTATTTTCGAAGTACGTTGTGGTAGGATGAATTTTCTTGTAAATGGTAGGAACTTAGGCTAAAGTGTTTAAAATTGCCATAACAAATAGTAAAAGGAGAAGAAACAAACTTGTAAAATGCATAGGCTAAGTATAAATAGTGTAGTGTAAAATGTATAGGTTAAGTATAAACAGTGTTGTGACAGTGCAGTGAAACTTAAAACTAAACAAGTGAAAAGAAAAATATAGTAATGAAAATTAGAACACTTAAAGACTTTTGAAAATAATATTTATATAGAATCATAAAGAAGTATTCGGAAATGTATAAAAAAAAAAATTTAACCAGTTAAAAAATTATCAGAACAATGAAAGACTTTTGAAAAGAATATTTATATAGAATCAAGAAGAAGAACTCAGAAATGTTGTATACAAATATAATCTTATGAATGTACCATTGATTTAAACATAAGAGTGTATATTGAGGAATTGTTTCAAGTGTAACAACAATATGAATTAATTTTAAGTAGATCAGATGGAGAAAAAGAGAGATGAGGTAGATTAAAATATTTTCCGAGTAATATTTAAAAGTTGAAAATTGCAGAACAGAATGTTGGTAAATTTTAAATTGAATGTTGTTATATAACCATGTGAATAATTCTCAGGAAATGTCATGGAAAAATTAATGTTGTGAAAAGAAATTGTAAAACAAATTGGAAGTTGCTGACAAAGGTTTAATATTTTGCGTTATATTCGGGCAAGACATATATATTATTTCATTATGGGATAATAAAACAATATCTATGGGGGCATTTGATACCGAAATTATTGTTTGCAGGAGCAAAGAATAATGATAGACGTCGAAGGAATGTTGATTCTTTGTGAGACCAAGCCCCAAGGCCAGTTTAGTTGGGGAAACTGTTTATAACAATGCCATGAATGAAAGGAACAGTGACCTTAGAAGGTTTCTAAAGGAATTGTCACTTGACATACATGAATAGGGTATTCTTCGGATCGTTTACAATGGCGACCAAAACAGCCACAAAAGGACTTTGTTTGGTTTGGAAAAGGAATTTGGAGAGTGAAAGTTATATATAAAGATACACACGCGCGCAAAGGTGGTCAGCACTCTTCGGCTTGTCGCCGATGAAGGCGGGTGCGCGGCTAGAAAGACATCATAAACATTTATCCGGCGTGTAGCCGATATCAGGAAGAGTCAGACGTGAAGCCTAGGAGAGCGGTCAACTTGTTCGGTCTTGAATATTTGTCAGGTCATCAAAATTTATCGAGAAATATAGTTAGCATTCAGTCACTATAAACCGTGATTGGTAACCCTCGGTCGGCAGCTTCCATTTCGAGGTTTGAAATAAGAAGCAGTGAATAAATAATTTGGAAACGGGCATTCCAGTGTTGTAAATTTCCTTCTCACACACATCCACGCATACCCTGAGAGAAACCTCATTGCTCGCCGACTTCTGTGTACACCCATAAGCGAATTTGCGGGGCTTGTGTACACCCATAAGCGAATTTGTATCAATGCACACAATAATTAGAAAGGTATTGCGTTACACTAACAATGTTATTGGAAATACACGAGATGCCCTTAATCTAAAAAAGGACATTTTAATTAAAACGCAAAAAAATGTGCCCCTATTTCTGTGAACAGCATAATTCAACAATGAATGTGAGGTTGATACAAAACTTAGTATTTAAGATCAGCAATTATTAGAATGAATGGATAAATGAAATCTTACATTTCCTTAAATGTAACATAGGGACCTCTGAAGCACATAACCTCGAGGACCATAGGCAACGGTTTGAGGATAAGAGAGATTCCGAGATGAGTGATCAGCCCAACGCCGGAAGTGAAAGTACGAGAGAGATGATGATGGAGCAATCAGAGAAGTGCTGGCGGAGGACCCGGAGAAAACTCGCCCCATCGCCACATTGTCCACCACAAATCACACTTTGTGGTCGCCTGTGGTCGAACCCGTGCCACCTTGATGAGAGCCTTGCAGTCTAATTACTCAGCTATGGTGCGGCCCAAGCAATTCTTAGGATATGTATGAAAAATTTTTAAAAAAGAATCCTCTGTCGCAAGCTATGCTATATATACAGTTATCTAAAAAAATGGATTCAATAAAAAATATTTGTTACTATCACTACAAATGAAGTTGTACATCTTGAAATTTCTGGAGTTCCTATTGTTCTGGATTATATATTTTGACTGTTGCAAACCCACAAGAGATAGAAGAAATATTCGACGAAATATGTAAAGGTCGGTAAAGCACATAACGGTAAAGCACAAACTCGGTTTAGTTAACCATTTCCGAGACATCCGTTTATTGGTTGCTGAGTGGACATAATTTATCTTAACAGTGGGAAAAGAGAACGCGACTTTGAATAAGGGCCAAAACTGGAAAATTTGAATATTAATCGTAAGTGGGGATAGGTACCAGCCAATTGAAAATTACTATTAGTTCACGTGATTTTTTAAACTCCAAGTAATATTTAGAGTGGGGGGAATTTTGAATGTATGGTTGAATGTAAGTTTTTCTTGTAAGAACACTCCGGCCCTGTGATCTATACGAGACGGACGAATATTCGACGTCGTCTAACAAATCTAACAGCAACTCGGCGAACGACAACTTCTTGGTGGCGAGCAGGGGAATATAAGGAACACATTAAACAGTCATCTAGAAAATTTGAGGTGTCTTCTTCATTGAACCCACAACGAGTCAGGACGCACCCACTCCCTAAAGTTCATATGAGAGTATTGACACACTAGCTACATTAAAAGACACCTTAAATCTGTTCCAATCCCCCTATCCTTAATCTCCGCACGCCACCAATCCTTAATTGTGAGGCGTTGAGCACCAGTGAGAGCTCGACGTGGTTCGCTCAGGCCAGACCGTCTCATGTCATAAAGCACTAGTTTTAAATACTGCCAATGCAGGGACTGGGCTGAAGAAATTGGAGAGGGAGGCTCGATCCACTGCGCGCCACCCAGACCCGCAGAGGGTGCAGCTTGCGTAGCCGCAGACACGCATGTAGATCTGTAGTGATTGGACAGAGTGTCTAATCCTTGTTTCACATAAGCTTGCTCCGTATCTCTTAACGGTCACGTGACCTTATCACCTCTCGTTGGCTGCTATTGCAGTATAGACTGTTGTGCGTAAAAATTAATCCGTTATTTAAAATTGTGTAATTGATATGATGGAAGAGAATGGTCAAACTTATATTTTCTTAACTGTTTGAATTAAATATATTACGCAACAGCGTTGATTTATCTGAAATGCATGTTAATTCCTGAACGAAATAAAGAGGTTCCTTAGCTTTAGCCCGCCATTCGTGTAACACAATAGCACGTGCTTTAGCGGTAGTGGTGACATATTTGTTTATATGACGTTTATCACTGACCTTGTTTTGAACTGGATTCGTCATATATCGCCATTCGAAGGTGTGTTGTGCCAAGTGCGAGAGCTAAATTATTTTATTGATCGTTTATTGCACCTGTACTTATTATATGTACAATGGCAGAGTCTACCGCCAGTTTTTCGCTGAAGCATCGCAAGGGAAAACCTTTATAAAGCGGTGAAAAAAGAACTGTGGTGCATGTGTCTAATGCACTCACAGAAAAGAATCCGTCTTTGCCAGTGAGAGAAGTTGAGCAGATGTGCTGTGAACTTACAGGTGTGAGTGTTAGGTCCGTAGGAACATCGCGATATGAAATTGAGACAACAGGAAAACTTACCACTCCAGGGGCGATATTGCTGTGTGGCGAAGACGTTATTTAAAGACAATCAGACTGTACCGGGTTACAAGTCGCAAAATATATCTACTACCTTGACGAGACTTGGGTGAATGAAGGAGACACGACAAGTATGGCGTGACACGACTTTTAAGACTGAACGACAAGCATTTTTGCAAGGTATGTGTTCTGATTTAAAAAATCCGAGTGGAAAAGGCCGAAGGCCTTTCATTATAAACTTGTTTCAGTTTTATTGCTTATTCATTCAGTTTCAACTTGCTCAGTTTCATTATAACTTCATTATTTTTGCATACCTTCATAGTCTTATTTGTATGACTTTATCTATCTTCATGACAATTATTATGATGCTTACTACAGGTTTAAATGTGATGGGAAGGCACCGCCTATGTCCTATGGCGGGACAGCATTAGCCAATTAGGGTGAAGAGGAAGGTAGCTGCACGCGGAGTGATTTATGTCAGCGGGGCAAGTTATATGAAACAGAGATCAGTGTGGAAAAACTTTTATCACCTCCAGGGAGGAAAAGACATAGAGTAGGCAGTAACTTCAACGGGAAACAAGTGAGAAGGTTTACTGAGCGCAAGCAACTCTGTCATCTGCCGGAACTGTCACGCTGACAGTTAAACCTAAAGTTATAAAGATAAAGGAAAGGCAAGAAAAACGAAATTAAAGAAAGGAAGGGAAAGAAAAGAGAATAAAGGAGCCTCCTAAGTGCGAGTCGCACACGCAACGGGGATGCCATCTCGCTCGGCAAATGGAGTGATAACTGAAATGTTACTGGCTAGAGAAAGGTCCAAGTATTGCTATGAAATTTTGTAGGTGGGTATAAAAACGTGAACAGACGCAGAAAGCAGTAAGCGTATTCTATGTGGAGTTTCAGCGCTAGCTTATTGTAATTCACTTGGAAGACAGGGTTAAGGTAGGGAAACAATTTGCATGTCTGTATATTCAGCACCTATTCCTCTCAATTCCTCCAGCTCCCCCTTACAGCCATCTCTAACCCTGGCTAATGCCATAAACAATGGCTTAACTACGGCTTATCTGCCGTTGTCAAGCAAAATCTGCTTGGACATTGAACAATTGTGAAGACCTAATATGCTGCTAAGGTTCGCCTTTATTCCAAATAGCCGAGCAAATGTGTGCGGATGTATATTAATGGCCGGAAAATGTAAACTAATCCTAGAAGCAGGTGAACAATAACCGATGTTGTGTAATACAAGACTGTAGGATTTTAATGAGCTTCTCATATTTAGAGAAAACATAGCCAGTTATTACTGCTGTATCAGTGAGCTTTTCAGATTTTCGCTTCACGTTTATGAACTACATAAAGTGAAATGAAAGCAGCCGATACATTTTCATAATCCTCTCATTCGCTCTCAGTTAATGGCTTATACAAAAACTGTTAGGCCTATCTCGCTAATTCATCTATCTACTTTATGTTATTCAAGGTAAACATTTGAAGTAATTTCTTAACTGCATATTACCTCTTAGGTGCTATGGGATTAGGGAAACATGGTGGTGTCCAGCAATAATCTATTAAGTGTGGTGATCGCTATGTAATGACTTTGCTATTCCATTCTCTTATTGTGACAAAACAAAAGAAAGAAAAGAAAAAGAAACAACTTCCCACTGGAAATAACTCACCCTATACAAACTGTTTTTATAAATGTAAATTCTTCTGTTTATTTGTATTAATCAAGATGGTAATACAAACCAAAAGCTTGAAAAAAATCCTTATACGTGGGTGGTCTGAGAGGTTTCCGACCTCAATATGGAGATGGCAACACACGTGAATAAAAGCGAGTGAATTTCGTTGTCCATCTGTTGGCAGTTACTCAAAAAAGTTTCAGCCATTTTGAACTCTTAGTTGTTATGTAACAGTCGTTTGAATGATTTGATGTGACTGGTTTAAGAAAATCGACAAAATCGAGCACCGATCTTTCATTAAATACTTGTATTGAAAGGCAATATGCCTACGCAATCAGTTGTATTTTGTGTATGGGTTTTTTTTTTTTGTAATTTTACGTCCTCCAACGTTAAGTCATATCGGACGGTGAATGAAATGGGTGAAATGATGCTCAAATGAGTCCATGGTCCATGGAGCTTAGAGCTACCTGACATTCGTCTGTAAGGATAAGGGAAACCCCCGGAAAAAAACTTATCCAGGTAACTCACACTGGCCCAGATTCGAACTCGGGACCTCTTGAACGTGAGGCAGACATGCTACCATCTACGCTACCGAGGCGGGCTGGCTCTTCTTTCTAATATGCGATGCGGAAATTTTTTTCTAATTCCTTCACACTTTTTGATGTTTTTATATACAACCATAATCTTTAATACAATTTCTTTACTTTTTACGGCAATTTCGAGTTGGAAGGCATTCTTTTAACGTTCTTAATTGTTTGTTTATTTACTTACTGCGTAATGTAGCCATAATGAAGAATTCAGTGCAACTAAATTATGCTTGCTTCTCCACTGAATGCAGTGCTGCCAACAGTCTTATTTATCCCGAAATTACACTATATCGCCAGGTCAAATTTTGTTACTCGTGCACTGCTTTGCACATAAACAGTCCTACGACATGATGGTAATCAAGTGCTCAGTAGGAAATACATGTACGAGGGCTGTTCAATTAAGAATGATGCCATTTTTTTGACAACGTACCTTTATCATCCTCATAATTTTGATGGTCCATTTCAAAATAGTCTCCCCTAATGCGATGCACTTGTCCCAGCGTTTCTGCCAGACTTCAAAGACATGCTGGAAACCATTTCTGAGATCCTTCAAAATCGCCTCCGCAGCCTTCACTGCTGCTTCTGATGATGGATAATGCTTACCACGAAGGCGTTTCTTCAAATTGGGGAATAGAAAAGGTCACATGGGGCCAAATCCGGACTATAGGGAGGGTGAGGGGTGCACTTCACATTGAGATATTCAGCAACAGCATTTGGAGCAGCTTCCAGCCTGCTTCATGAAAATGTGGTCTTTTGTGCCTGATATGGACTTGAAATGTTTTCAGGTCATCCCTGTGGTATTGTCCAGTTACTGATGTGTGTGCAGGTACAACATGCTGATAAACCATTCCATGAATATCAAAGAATGAGATGACCATAGCTTTCCCAGCAGAAGCAAACACTTTTGCTTTTTGAGGAGTTGATGATGAAGGAGATTTCCACACTGAGCTTTGCTGTTTGCTCTCAGAATCAAAAGGATGTAGCCAAGTTTCATCAGCACTGATTAGGTTTGAAAGAAACTCCCGATCTTCTTGTAACATCAACTTTAACTGCATCTTACCTCCATTGCAGCGGTAGGCTATACTGAACATGCCTGAACTTGCCTGGTTCTCACAGGCGCCGTAGCGTAGCGGGCTAAGGCAGCATGCCTTGGTCCCTGGCCAGGGAAAGCGGCCCGGTTTCGATTCCACCCATGTGGTGGGGATTTTCGGTCCCGGTATAGGACCGGTGCCCACTCAACATCGTGAGGAAAGTGAGGAGCTTACGCTAGGTAAGCGGCCCTGGTCACGGAAACCAACATTCCGGCTGGGGGATGCCGAGATGCTGACCACATCTCCTTCCCGTATCGGTTGGATGATCGTCCACCTCCGCCGTGCGTAAGTGGGCGCGAGGCCGACAGTCGGGTTGGTAGGCCTTGTCCCTCTAAGGGCTGTCGCGCCATGGGTTACTTATTATTATTATCCTTAATATGCACCGAGTGTAGATACCATGTTTTATAAAGATTTTTAATTTGTATTTTAGATATTTAGTTATGCTGTTAGAAACAGCGTATACACATATGCGCAATACAGTTTTCTCAGAATTCATTTTAGGAGATAATTTAGGAACCCTAAATTATTTAATCTTGGTATAGAATTTTTGGGTGGAAACACTTCCTCACTTACTGAAAATTTTTATAGAGAAAGTAGAAACGACGCCATATGTGTTGTCTTGCACAGATATAGTTTATTTAAAAATAGGTTTTATTTAACATAACATATTAACGGTAAAGTTCCATTTTATGGGGGAACGAAACGGGAACAAAGCACTTCATGTAGGCCAATGTGGGTGTTTCTCCTATAAACGCGTTGAGAGAGCTTTGTGCAGGGTCTTAAGAACGACCAAATCCAGGATTCAAGTTACGAAGCGTGGGCAGGGACTCCAACAGTTTGAGATTGAATGTATTTTATGTCCTTCAAGCCTACCTACATATCGAAGCTCCTTGGGGGTCCTTTCTGATACCTCAGAAAGCCCACTACCATAATGTAAACAAATCACGTAGAACACTGCCACGTCTTTCAGTCCTGAGACAGGTGAGGATGTTAAGACTACAATCTGCGAAACAAATCAGCTTGTAATTATTGTCATTTACACAGAGTCCTTTAGGTGCCTACGCTACAATAACTCCCACACAATCTAATTCAGCAAACTTTATAACACCAAGACACTCTATTTAACTTCCCATATTCAAATAAGCTCCGACTAGATGCACTCGCAGTCTACTGTTTCTAAGTACCACATAGGAGCAGTTGTTATATACACAATGTTATAATTATGGTTTAACAATGTATCAGATACAATTGTATAATTACATTTAATCATTTAACAATGTTAAAATAAGTACTGCAGATAGAATGATTAGAATTTTAATATAATATTACGCAATGAGACTGTAATGGTAGTAATTAGAATGCGAGATTAATAAATATGATACGAGCGTTTTAATTACCATTATATTCAAGTTTCATACCACCGTTTATGCTCGATCATTTCACTAAATTGAAGGTTTTATTCCAAAGTATGCATTTCTACTTTGAGTGATATGTTACAGTCGTTATTGTTTTGTTTAAAGTGAGAGTAGTACGTAGTACGCAGGCGCCGAAATATTGATTACTTCCCTACAAACAGCTGTTAACGTGTGACACATCTTAACCTGAAAACATTAAAAAAGAAACTCAATTGTTCAAACTTGCTAAGGAGTGCTCAGTCCTGCAAGCTGAATTATTAGCAATTCGTGAAGCAGTGAAATAGTGCAACAACTTACAATGTACCGCTCGCCTTTACAGTGACTCAAAAGCCGCAATTGCAGCGTTGAAAGATACGAAAAACATCAGTCCTATTGCAGCTGAAATAAGAAGTCAATTATTAAGTGGTTCTTATCTGTGTATTTCATGGGTCAGAGGCCACGTGGGGATTGCCGAAAATGAACGTGCAGATGAGCTTGCAAAGAGATCTTTGACTTCAGATCTTCCAGAAATTTACACTCTATGCCCTATTTCTTATGTGATGCAATTATTAAAGGAGATTATCATAAACGACTGGAAAGGATACAGGGTAAAAAGTGATTGTGGGGCTTTGACTATGGATTTACATTTCTAAACGGTTTCTGACAGACATAAATGTAAATTCGTTAATACTATGTTCTCACTCAATTCTTAACTGGACGGCCGCGCCGTGGCTCAGTGGTTAGACTGCTTGGCTCTCACCAAGGCGACCCGGATTCGATCCCAGACGACCGCAAAGTGAGATTTGTGGTGGACAACACGGCGTTGGGGCGGGTTTTCTCCGGGACCTCTGGTTTCCCCCACCATCTCATTCCACCGGTGCTCCATCTTCATCTAATGTATCATCAATGTCATCGCCTGCGGTGCCGTATGTAGTAAAAGCGGGCGTTAAACACTACACTTTTCTTAACTGGACATGGCTAATTTTCAGCTTACGTATTTCGATTTAAAAGAAAATCCACATCTGATTTTATTTGTGGAAATCATCTTCAACATGTCTCTCACATTTTATTTTATTGCCCATTTTTCTGTTTTGAAAGATACGAACTTGAAATATTGCTTCAATCCTTAGGTTACACTTTTTCTAAATCACTTACACATATGTTGATGATTTACAAAACTTATCAATAATTCATGGCATTCTTAAACAAAATATTTCTTAAGCTACAGGATTCATCTTGATGTTTACTGTTTGTCAGCTTGATATTGAATTGTGTTATGGTTTCGTAAATTGTATTATATTCATAAATTTATAAACTAAATTCCTAATATACCTTTGGGTGAAATAGGAATCAAAATAATTGCATAAGTAAATAAAAATAAACGTACCTTTAGAATGAGGTATTTAACATAAGGTGCTTCTTTTATAAGTGTTTTCAGCTCATCAGGCGTAAATGTTTCGGTTTTTTACCTTTATATGTTTCAGATTTGCGTTTTGGTAAACTGTTTAAGTTTTCAGTATTTAGATAACTCAATTTGGTGCCTTATAGTCCACTGTATTGCATGGACAGCTTCAAGTTGTGGGTAAAGATCTCACAAATTGTGCTTCAATGTTCAGGAGAGCAAAGATATTCATAAATATCAAAAGCAATAACATACTTGAAACGTATGTATGCAGATTTGAAGTCGAAATATTCTTGTAACCTTTTTATGTATATAAATGCTTTTGTTTTCTAACTCATTTCCCCAGCTATAATGTTATAAACAAACAAGTGACACTGCAGATCTGTTGAGTATTACAGATATCAAGTAAGTAAAAAGAGTATAATTTATAACCTATATTCTATGGAATGTGTGCTTCCAATTATGCCTTAAATATTAAATATCTTAATAAGTAAATATATTCTTGCCTAGGTTTTAATTCCATATTTGCTGTAGATAGTTTTTTACTGACTTCTCCTGGAATGTACTCTGTTAAATCCAGCCTTGCATTTATATTTTATTTCTACATGTACAAAATAAGAGGTATTTTAAAAACTTTTGCAGAGATATTTCTTTTTAGTAATCAGTGACTGTACTCATGTAGGAATTTCTTGCCCATGCCTTGAAAGGCATTTACGTTTTAAATCCCCATATGCCACACATGCCATCCCATGCAACTAGGCCTTTGAGGCACGCTTTATATAAATAAATCATCTCTCCTTTTCCTGATTTTTCATCCCGCCTTTACAAATCACGCAGTCACATTAACGACAGAATTCTAAGCGGCTTTCCAGTATTCACTAGGAATTAGGGGACGAAAATTTGGGTATGTCGTCGGGCAGGGAAAACAAAAAGGGTTAGCTTAGTAGCCATTGTATGGATACGAAGCAGCTTTTATTGCGGTTCTTTGTGTTTCCATTCTCTATGGTTACTTTCGTTCCCTTTTGTCACATTTTGCTACCTCCCTCTGCAGGCGCGGTTGATAAAAACTCTTTATGCAACAATTAGAATTATATATGCACATGTGTTGAAATTGGTGAGGTAGATTCTTTAGCATATCTAGTTACACGTGTTACAAACACTTGCAATAAAAATTCCACCAGAATAACAAAGCTAAAATTAGGATATGGATCATCGTAATCTATTTTAAACTGTTTGTCTACAAAATGTTCTCCAAATTATTGTACTGTGTAGCACATTTGCTTCTTTTACCAGGAAGATTATCCTCACTTTTATACAAAAGGCAATTAAATTTTCATTCCAAATGCCCAGAGTATCTGGATTTAGACCATAAATGGAAAAAAGTTACCTAAATGGAATAGAATTTCAAGCTCTTACGGTTAGTAGGTACTTCACGTGTTATAAAGAATATATTGATGACCTCATTTGGATACATGATGTAGTTTCGGCTAGTAGAAGAGTTTTTGCGGTTAGTTTTACTATTAGTTACAGTAAATAATGCATTATATCCAAAAAAAATTATGTTTAAATTTTACCTGAAATATGTATTTTGGAGTTTTCTGAATAAAAATGGAAAAAAAGGGGCATTCTGAAGAAAATATTCAATGATGTGCGCCATAAGTGAACATAATAGCTAAAAATAAAAAAGACGATAATATAGGAAACTTATGAGTATTACACTTTCATCTCAAATGAAATATAAATTTTTAATTTTCTGAGAATGGTCTCTGAAGGACAAATTACGAATGACTTTTACATAACTGGTAACCTTGAGAGATGGTCGCGCCATGGCTGAGTGGTGGACAACATGACGCTGGGGTGAGTTTTCTCCAGGTCCTCCAGTTTCCCCTGTGAACATTCCACCAATTGTTCCATCATCATAATCTTTCCCTCCAATCATCTTGCCCTCATATATCATCCACATTCTCCACCTTCACACCAGGCATTGGGCTGATCACCTACCCTGGTTCTCTATCGGATCCAAAGGTTTGGTTCCTCAGGCCCGACTTAAAAAGGGATAGAGAAGCAAGAATCCCCTAACACCACAATAGTGGTACAACTGGGGAAGACAAAGAAGAGGAAGAGGAAGAGGAAGAGGAAGAGGAAGAGGAAGAGGAAGAGGAAGAGGAAGAGGAAGAGGAAGAGGAAGAGGAAGAGGAAGAGGAAGAGGAAGAGGAAGAGGAAGAAGAGGAAGAAGAAGAGGAAGAGGAAGAAGAAGAGGAAGAGGAAGAGGAAGAGGAAGAGGAAGAGGAAGAGGAAGAGGAAGAGGAAGAGGAAGAGGAGGAAGAGGAAGAGGAAGAGGAAGAGGAAGAGGAAGAGGAAGAAGAAGAGGAAGAAGAAGAAGAGGAAGAAGAGGAAG